>ML789569.1:595764-652070 GCA_009831015.1 Picea engelmannii
GAATTCCCCCCTGTATTGGCTCATGTCCCTATGCCCGCACCTGCCCAACCACTCTGCAAGCTCGCCCTTAACCTCTCCCCTCTCTCGAACCCCTACACCTGTAGGGTCGAGTGGTTCGATCACCTTGGAAATTTGCTAGGCTTTGCACCACCACCCCCCTCCCCTCTTCGTCACCCCCGCACCACCTTGACTCCCGCCTTCTCTCCTTCCTCCTCTTTCGATTCTCCACTGTCCACCCACCTCCAACCCTTTTGTGACAGGTGCGATGATCGAACAACGATCATGGATACTCTGAGTGACCTCAAAAAGGACCCGGGGGAGGTTAAGTCGGCTATGCTCGACATGCAGAATAGGGACGTAGACCGCTAGAGCCGAGTGGACACCCTGATGTTCTTCCTTTAGGATCTTCGACAAGCCATAGCGGATCGCGACATAGGAAAAGCACAGGCGCACCAAGTCTACATCGGGCCGCAGCTCGGACCAGGTTTCTAATGATTTCTTGTCTCAGGCTTAGTTCTCCTCTCGTTTCCTGGCAGCCATGAAGATTTGGCCTTGTTTTTTCCCTAAGTTTACTTTCAGTTGTCAGCATTCTGCCCTGTGTGGCTATGTAGTATTTTGTTTTTGCATGACACAATTTCCTTCTTGGACAAATGGCAATGGTGGTTTCCAAGATGGGCACCGTTGCCACCTAGGACCATGGACAAGTGGCAGCGGTGGTTTCCCAGAAGGGCGTCGCTGCCACATTTGCAAATGATCTACAGTCAGCTATATTTTTTTTACAGGAATTAATACAATCCCTAACTTATAAAAAAAAAGTTTTATGTTTCAAATTATTTACCTTGAAATAACAACGATATCATTTATATGTTCAAATTATGCAATATCACATTTCACTATGTAATTCAAAATTATACAGAAAAGAATGGTATGTTTCTATACAGAACACGTTTTATGTTTCAAATCATTTACCTTGAAATAAAAACGATACCATTTATATGCTCAAATTATGTAATCCCACATTTCACTATGTAATTCAAAATTATACAGAAGAGAATGATATCTTTTTATATAGAACAAGTTTTATGTTTCAAATCATTTACCTTGAAATAACAAAGATATCATTTATATGCTCAAATTATGCAATCTCACATTTCACCATGTAATTCAAAATTATACAGAAAAGAATGATATCTTTCTATATGGAACAAGTTTTATGTTTCAAATCATTTACCTTGAAATAACAACGATACCATTTATATGCTCAAATTATACAATCTCACATTTCACTATGTAATTCAAAATTATACAGAAGAGAATAATATCTTTCTCTATGGAACAAGTTTTATGTTTCAAATCATTTACCTTGAAATAGCAACCATACCATTTATATGCTCAATTCAAAATTATACATCTTAAGAGATGTTAGCTATTCTAATTCCAAAACAACATTTAAAATAATTACAATTAAAAAAAAAAAAAAAAAAAAAACAAACCAAGAATAAAACCCCCCAACACACATATATATCAATCAAAATTGTGAGATGTATAACTACGGAAATGTCATATTCTTTTCATCAACTAAACAAGTTTCTTGAAAAACCTTTTTCATCAACTAAACAAGTTTCTTGAAAAACCTTTTTTTATTTGAATAGATTTTTGAACACTCGTAAAGACCAGTACCCTCTGTCGATCCTTGCAAAAAAAACATCACTTTCCAGCAATTTAATAGTGAACGTAGAGGAGAAAAGTACTCGCATATAAGTACTTGCTACCGAAATTTTAGAATTTATTACATAACAAAATTTCTTTCGATTTTTATTTCAATGGACTATGCCACTACATACATGAAGATCGCTCATATGCTTACCATTGAAATATATGGAAAGTTATACAAAACATCTCTTAGATCAAGCGTGTCAATGTGCCTTGAAAGGATCAATTCCTTCAGACAGCCCAAATTTTGAGCTTTATTGTCACACATTTTAAATTCCATTCAATTTATCTTATTCCTACTTTTATGCACATTCTTGTTTTCCTTTATCGTATGCGAGTCTCACTATTCTTTCATCGTTTTTGAACGAGAAAACCATAGAGACTAAAAGATTATATATAAAATACTTTGTATCTTCTCCTAACTTGTCCTAGTATCTCATTATAATAGTTGAACAACTCTATACTTAAAAAAATAGTTCTTTACCACAAGTTGTTGTTATAAAAGTTATCCTAAGTCTTATTCCAATAAGACTAGGTAATTGATAACCCATAAATGTTTGTTTTTACTAAGTGTCATATCCTAATTGTTATATCTATATTCTTCACTAATTGAAGACATGATCAATGCCATATACAAGGGTATCACGAGGGTTGTTTGTTTGGTATAGCCCCCTTATGGCGATACTTTCCCACTTGACACTATATCATTGTTAATATAAGTCTTAATCGTATTATACCTTATATGAGTCCATGTAACTCAGCGTATAAAGTCTTGTATTATAATATCCTTGTTAAAATATCTCATTTGTAAAACAAATTTCATTATGTGTCAATCAATACGTATAAGTCAGTTTCGTTGTATTATTCAATGTATAACATATATTAGCAGGTTCCAATATACCACATATATCAACGGTTTCATTGTGACATTCAATGTATAACACTTGGCATACGAAGGACGATTCACACGTGAGTGGACTTATTAGGAGGTTTTACGATGGTTTTAACTCATGTTAT
This sequence comes from Picea engelmannii, assembly GCA_009831015.1. Taxonomy (NCBI): domain Eukaryota; kingdom Viridiplantae; phylum Streptophyta; class Pinopsida; order Pinales; family Pinaceae; genus Picea; species Picea engelmannii. The sequence goes on from ML789569.1 coordinate 598,495, forward strand.
CGTACCAAGGATTAATTAAGAACCTTGCCAACTTTTCTTCATTAATTTGTGTGTCCTACGAAACAATTACGATGTAGCAATCCTGCATGCACCACTTGTGGTGTTACTTATTTCGAGGAGGTTTAATCGACATTTTTCCTAATATTGGTGTATGTGTTGTTTTATTATGCCTATAGGCATTAGGGTTTTCCTGTCAGATCCTTTAGCCGTCCCAACCTCTCCCAAACTTGGCTCATTTCGCATTATTCACTTTCAATTTCTCGGTTCTGTGTTCATCCTGAGAGGTTTTGAGAGGTTTGACATTTTCGAGTTACAGTGAGGAGGTCTGATTACCCAAATCTCATTTCTGTTTACTGTGGAATTTATTCGGTAATATCCTGGGGTATTCATAGCTTCTCTGGCTTGCGATTGGTCTTTCTATCAAATTCAATATTGGCGTCTTTAACTGGTAAGAGTTTACAGAACCTTCGTTACTCATTTTGGTTTGCTGTAACCAATGTTTGTAGCTTATTTAGCTTGGTAAGGATTCCTAAGCAATTTTCTTTATGATATTGGTTTATAATTGGATTCAACATTATTTCGTTGGCTTAAGTTAATATATCTCTGTATTGGTTGCCTTATCGAACCTCTTGTCTCTCTCTATATATCTAATGTATGATGTTGCAACTATAAAAATTGTATTTTCAATTGCGATAGATCTCGCTCCCGATTAACCTAGGGTTTGAGGAGTTCTTCCTTGAACCTCGGGGACTCACCATCTGAACCCGATAATTTTATGAACTTAGTGGTTCGAGTTTATCGTAACTGGATTTAGTGTAGTATTTTTAATTCACTTGTTTTATCGCTCCCTTTTCTGGTCGATGATTAAGACCTTTCACATCGTTTTATTTGTCCTAGACTTAGTTAGGAGTTTTGTTGTAAATATTTTCACAGGGTGGTGTTTGCACAAAGCATAGTAATTTCTTTGGTTTACATTTTGTACATACCCCATGATTTACATCCATTGTTAAAATTATTCTTGGGTATTAAACCAATGATGAGCCCTTTTTAATGTTGTGAGGGGTACCCATCAGCTATCCTCCAACCCTGAACACTCAGGTATAGTCCAAAGGCGACGAGAGGAGATACACGTCGCTCTGTCTATCCATGGTAATTTTGTCTATGTTTGTGTATGTAACTTTTGTTTGACTAAATAACTCGTGCAACATTCTAATTTATTCTCTGCTATTATGTAGGTGTCGAGGAGGTTAGTAGCATGGAGACTTGGAAATACCCTTGCTTGGAAAGGTATTTGGGTTCCATTCCTTAACTACATTCAAGTTTGGCATCACACCATGTGACTGCTCTGTTATTACATTCGCTCGAGCTAGTCGACCGAAATAATTTTGTATAATCATTCAAGAAAATCTGTGACTTAGAACTGCTGCATTTTACAATGTTGTAATGTTATCTTCTCTATTTACAATTCCTTTTTGGTTATAAACAGTCGTTATTTATATCTTTTTTAAAATCGATTTACTTAGCGTTATTTCCCTGTTGGGCATAATTAGTCATTACTCATTAAGCTTTGTTTAATATGTATCGATTTCCTTTCAAATATATATACAGTGTATCTTGTTGGACTATGTTTAATCTATAATGATTCCCTTTCGAAAATATATACAAGGTATCTTGTTGGACTCTATTTAATCTATAACTATTCTTGTTCGAAATATATACAGTGGATATTGTTGGACTCTGTTTAATCTATAATGATTCTTGTTTGAAATATATACAGTGTATCTTGTTGAAACTCTATCACTTCAATACATGTTTCTTATCTCAATAATATTTGTTTTAGTACTAGGTTTTACCTATGAGTTTTTATTGATTTTCTATTGGTAAAACAATTATATTCATAGATCTAGAATGAGAATAATTATTGTATCTCTTTCACAGTTTTTCTACATTAAACTTATGATATGCATCTATCTTCTCATAAAAAGTACTTAAATATAATACTGTTACAAGTTATTTATGCTTTATAACCAATTATTTTGGCCTCGGTAACTCACAATAAAACACAGTAAACATTCAGATAGACATATTCATAAAAAAGAAGTAAAACGTGGTGTTAGGATATTTAGACACTTAGGAGTTAGTTAAGATCTATTTGGTCTAATGTGTCGTTAGGTAAAAGTGTGTTTCTTTAGTATGCATTTGTAGTTAGGAAATCTGACGGTCATGATATGTTCTCGACATAGAGTGATATGATGCTTCATATTCTTCTTGATCTTAACGGCTACATTGATCCATGGCTTAGCACCTGATTGGTCCATGATCTCTAATTAAAGAGCATGGAGGGTCATTTGTTGATGATCGATTGTGAGAAACTCTCTTGTAAAATCTCTATGCAATATTTTTCTTTTGCATTAATAAACTACTCCAAGTGGTTACTTTAGTTGGGGTTGTGGATGTTCCCCCGAAGGGGTTTTACCACATCAAAACATCAAGGTGTTGATATTTGATCTGGTTGTGTGAGTGGTTACTGAAGGTGTTCTTCCTCTGTTGGAATACCTATGTTGTCGAACATCCTATCAGACTCTATTTGAAGATCAACTCCTATTGTAGATCGAGATTGTGAAGACGAGTTTCCTCATCTCCATTTTCTGCCATTTTCGTACATTTCTGGGATGAGAGGACTATTCCATTGCATCCAGAGCGCTCATTTCAGTTAGGAATATTTTTCGTTTCACTCGAAAAGGTTTTTGTTTTCCTGAGATACAACCATTTCAGATAGATCCAGAGATATAAAGCCTCAATACGCCCTTTTTAAATTTTTGCAGAGTATTATTTTGGTTTTGTATTATTTGTTTCTGGGTTGCTACTCTTTTAGATCTATGTATCCTCTTTTCTTTGCACCCTATGCGATCTCAGAAAATCAGAAACAGATAGGAAACGTTGCATTTTCTGGGTAAGCTAACTGAGATCTAACCCTTTTTGTCATCGAGAAACAAATTTTTTTTCTTGTGTGAAAAGAGTTTTTTATGAGCATGCACAACAACAACACCAACAACAATCTTCCTGCTAAACAATGTTGGACATATTGTCATTGATGTCAACAGTCGATGCTGTTATTTGTTGTTATGGTGAATTATCATTTTGATTTACCATAGATGAGATTGTCATTGATGTCAATAGTATATCAGTTAGCAGAAGATGTCAAATAATATGCAGAGATCAAAAGCACAAGCTCAGGAGGAGGAGCAAATGATATGCAAAGATCAAAGCTCGAAAGGAAGCGTACCATCTTTGAGCAAATCACTCCCAAGTTGTGGTTCCGCAACCATCTTTGATTGTTGATATTCTTCGAGAATCTTTACAACCGTCAGATCAATTTAAAGTGGAAGGATAGGTTAAGCGAGGTAAAAGGGTTGAGAGTTTGATTATCTGAATACCCATCAGCCGTCTGATCAAACCCGAATTCTCGTCATCTGTCAGATCATTTCAAGTGGAAGGATAAGATAATCAAGGTAAAATATATGAGATCTCATTTATGTGAATTTTCGTCATCCGTTGGATCATTCTAAGTGGAAGGACAAGATAATCTAGAAGAGATGCATCGCAGACAGATCAAGCCATTGATCGAGGATCATGATCAACGAACAACATTTAGTTTAGGTATAAATATGCGAGGAGTTTAAGCTCCAAAAAAATCTCACTTCAAGTTTTTCAGTTTGAGATTTGAAAGACCCAAAGCTCGGAGAGCTAGAAATCCAAAATGAATAAGGACCATCGGATTTGGAGGACATACGATGACCATTGGATTAGGGTTGTTGGTCAGTAGACCACGTCAAAAAGAACACGTGGCAGACCACGTCAGCTGACCACATCTTCAAGGACATATGCAAGACCATGTCAGCAAAGGACATGTGGCAAACCACGTCAGCAAATACACATGGCATAATCAAATTATGACAAGTGTCAAGAGGAAATTGGGTCGTGCCATGTCAACAAGTGACGTAAGAAAGTTATGTCACTCCGGGAGATTTACTTCGGGAGTTTCACCACCAAGAAATGTCAAAAGTCCCAAAGTCCCGAAGGACGAAGTTTCAAAGTCACTCTCAGTTGTCGATATGAGATACCCTTTGGATACTATTTTGATCGTTAGATCAAGGAGATGAATATGTGTCACATTGGGATACCTACGTCGACAGACCATGTTAACAAGAAACTATGACAAACCACATCATCAAGGACACGTGGCACAGTCAGAGAATGACAAGTGTCAAGTTGAAATAAGTATTTCAGGTACGTGCAAATCATGAATTTGAGTGACACGTGGAAGCTACTCGGCTCTTGAAACATCATCAGTGACGTAAGAAAATTACGTCACTACAGGAGTTTTACCACCAGCACTTGCCCAAAGTCTTGAAGTACTGAATGCCAAAGTCCCTATGTGGACATGAGACATCCGATCTGAAGATCAATTTAGGAGCATTCTCGACTTTCGATCTATTACAGTGGAAGGATAGTGTAAGTGGAAGTATTAACCGATAGCAAGCGGTCTCCTCCACTTATGAATTTCTCAGCAGGTGATCACTCTGGAGGAAATAAGGAGTTGATATTTGAAATATCCGAAGTCTGGAGACCTAAAGGAGATCTCGATTGTTAATCTAAGAGGGACATGTATCAGTGGTTTGTCAGCTCCAGAAAATTGACGTATGGAGGAAAGAAGGGGTTGAGACTTGAAATATCCAAAGTCCGAAGACCCGAAGGAGATCTCGATCGTCGATCTGATGTTCAGTTGCATTCTCAACCATTGATCAAAACACAGTGGAAGTATAGCATAAGTATAATAGATGAAGTCGCGGAGTAAATGGCGGCCATCCATATCAATGCTTCATTAAGTCCTGGCCATCGGATTAAGCAATGAAAGGATAGATGTAAGGATTGAATATGACCTTTGATCTGGTTTCGTGATATAAATTTGAACCGTCTGATTTGTTCGAAGAAATCATATTCGGGAGATTTCAAAGGTTGGAAGTCCGGAAGACACGAAGGTAAAATTCTCGAAGTCCCAACAATCGTCCATCTCATCGGGAGATTGAATCGTGACCATTGAATTGATAAGCACTCAAGAGCTCATCTCACCTAGTGTATGGTCAATGCCATTGGTCATATGGTAAAGAGATTCATAAGGAAGAATGGAGTGCGTTTCTTAAATTGATAAGCCTTTGGTTCTATGCCTATGATCATATGAACATGGTTTGAAGGAAACGCCTATTTTTGTTATCACATAGACGAAGGAAATTGATCCATACCTATGATCGATTTATGAAAGAAAAAGAGGATGCCAGGTTTAAAGTTGAAGACCCGAAACGATGATCTCTGGTGGTCCCAAAAGTTGTTGTAAATGGACAAGTTAGTTATAACTTTTTGCACAAGTTATCCCATTAACTTAGACAAGTTTTGAGCATAAGCAAGTATAAATACAACCATGTTTGGTTCACTAGATTGTGTGCTTGGATAAGTAGATGTGCTTGTGGAAACGATAGGCTCATTGAGAAAGAGTAGCCTGCACAGAGAATGAAGGGGATACAGACTTGAGGTTCATGTGACTATCAGAGAGAAGAAGAACTGAAGAAGGCATGAATATCAGAGGAAAGAAGAAGTGAAAAAGGCACGAATTTCAGAGAGAAGATGAAGTGTAGTGATGAGTGTTGATGGTATACCTCAGATCATGAAATAGAGTTGATTCAATAATGGATCACTTCTACTAGAGTTGGTTGAAATCTAGTTGGATAGACTATGTTCTATCATCAAGCTGGGTCTTGTGAAAAGATGGGTCTTGCTTGAGAGTTGGTACTCCTTACTTCAGTTGGTGCTGAAAAAAAATAGTTGGTGTTGGGAAAATTCATATTACTATATTCACATGTATACATATACATTATACAAAATCCTATACAAACATCTGGTATCTCTTGTCCATTGTGATTATGATTCAATTGTTCTTAATCTGTTCAATTATGTTTTAACTGCTAACTTTTAAGAAGAAAAGTTAGAAAAGTCCACACACTAATTCACCCCCACCCTCTTAGTGTGTGTGGTGTGCTCAACAATTGGTATCAGAGAGGGTTCCTTCAACACAGTTTAACCATTGGAGGGTAGATCCTGAAGAAATGGGTGGACATATGGCTCTCTCCGCAATTGAAGCTCCCTTATTTGATGGAACATATTATTCCTCATGGAGAGAAAATATGAAACAGTATTTGAAGTCAAAAGGATCTGAAGTTTGGAATTCAATAGTAAGAAATCCCTGGGACTTAAATACATCAAATAATCTATCCAATATTACAGTCCAAAGAAAAGCAAAGAAGAACAATGAAGTGGAATTGAAGATTCTTCTCAATGGATTATCATATATAGTCAAGTAAAGCATAGGACTATGCACATCCGCCAAGGACTTATGGATGAAGTTAGAAGAGATGTATCAAATCAAAAGACAAGACACAGAAGACATTCCTATCAAGGATGAAGAGGAAGACTTAGCCATCAATAAAGGTAAAGACTCTCCACAATATTTCAATTGCAATATTGAGATTGCTACAGAGGACACAACTGAAGCAAAAAATGAACAGGTCCAAGAATCAGAAAAAGAAGACTCTGAGTCATATGAAGATACAATAAAAGAATGTTCTGTTATCATTTATCCCATGGACAATGTAGAATAAGAACTATCAAAGGCTAAACAAAAGGTTGATTGGAGTCTTTGTGAATACCACTATGACCATAATGATTCAGACTATAGCTATCTTCATGACTACACTAAAAAATTTCTTGAAAATATTCAAAAGCATATCTTGGAAATAAAGGAAATTCTCAAGGACAATGAAAATATAATATATTAGCAGGATAATCAGTTAGAAGAAAAAGAAGAGGAGATCGAGAAGTTGAAGAAAGAAACTAGTCAAGTAAAAGAAAAGGAGAAGGTAGATGATGAGCTTAGTAATCAAAAGCATATCATCGAAATAAAAGAAAATGTCAAAGACAATGAAGCAATCATATCTGAGCAAAAGAGTCAGTTAGAAAACAAAGAAGAAGAGACCAAAAGATTGAAAACATAAGTTATTGATCTAACAAAAGAAAAGGAAGAGGATATCGAGAGACTGGAAAATGAAATCAGTCAAGAAAAAGAAGAAAAAAAGGAAGATGATGAACCAAGAAAAAGCCTTGCAGATCTAAAATAACTAAGGGAAAGCTATGTCAATCTTAAAATCCAACTTGAAGAAGCCAAAAGAAGGGAGGAGGTAGTGAGGAACTAGCTGAACAAAAAGGAAGAATCCTGTCATACACTGGAAGAAGAAGTTGTGAATCTTAGAAAGAAGGTTGAGAAGTCAAACACCTAAATCAAGTTCTTGAACAACTCCATGACCTTGGATGAGATGTTGGATAGTCAGAGATCACCAAATGACAAATCTGGTCTTGGATACAACAAGGAAGAAATCAATACTCCTAAGAAACCTAATGCATGTCCTTCATTTGTAAAAGGTGAAAACAGGTCTAACACAGGTCCTTCATTTGTAAAGGATGAAGACAGGTTTGACACAGCTCCTTCATTTGTAAAGGATGAAGACAGGTCTGACACAACTCCTTCATTTGCAAAAATTGAACGCAGGTATGAATTAGGATCTTCATGTTCAAGAAATAAAAACAACACTACAAAATTTAGAAGATCATATCAAGGAAGACATCCAGAAGCTACTCATACACCTCAAATCAATTTTAGAAGAGAGACACCTTCACTGTTGAATCAAAGAACGTATGAGAGTGTTTTTAACGGTTATTGTTTTTCTTGTAATGAATATGGTCATAAAGCCTTGGATTGTAGGCATCATGGAAGAAAACAAGTTGGTAGATTCAACAAAAGTATAAGATGTTGGAACTGCAATCATGTTGGACATATTCTTGCACATTGTTACACTATGAGATGCTACAATTGTGGGGGATATGGCCACAAAGCCCATAACTATTGGAACTCAAGAAAACAATGAATGAGAAATTCTTCATACAATACGACAAAAGGAGTAAATGAAACATGGAAGAAAAATGAAGTTGCAGTAACAGAAGATCAGAGAACAAAGTTCAAGAAACCAGGACACCCACGGATGTGGATAGAAAAGACTGAAAAAGTGAACATGAGTGAGGTTGATTGTTGCAAAAATAATTGTAGTCGTGTTCCAAGCATATTATAAAATTTCTCAGACAACTTTAGAGAAATGTACAGTAAAGAAGCATCTTGGATAAAGATGGATACATTTGGTTAGAAATCGATGAGAATCAATGGGCAGATCCAAGGGTTGCTTGAAAAATATGATCTACAATTGTGCAGTGATCCAGTAGGACAACGACATCCGCAAAAACAACATTATGATGTACAAAATGACGTACATGACATCCTGTAGAGATAACAAGAGGAGAGAGCCTATCAGAAAAAGATACCCTTTTAGAAACAAAGGGGGAGAATAGTCAGTAAAAACTTAGGGGAAGTATTTTGTTTAGTAAATAAGAAAGTGATTAGATTAATTTTTGAAAAGACTTTATCACTACAAAAATTGGTATCAAGAAGACTACTCATTTGAAACACAAAAATCCCAATCAACTAAGATAAAAAGTTAGTAAATTAACAGGGGAAGAAACCTTGTTAGGAAGAGCTACCTTTTTAGAAACAAAGGGGGAGAGTAGTCAGAAGTAGAGAGAGATCATATTGACAGGGGGAGCCATTCAGTTATGGCAAGAAGAACATGATTTGAGGGCGAGCTACCCAAGTTCATAAACTAGTCAGTAACATATAGAGATTTACCACAGGAGGAAAAATCCTTTTCCATTGATGTCAAAGGGGGAGACAAAACTTCATAAAAGGAAAGAATCGTCACAGGGGGAGTTTTGTGTATGAAGTTGGTGGGTCACCCTCAATGACAAAGGGGGGAGATTGTTGGACATATTGTCATTGATGTCAACAATCGATGTGATGATGTGTTGTTATGATGAATTATCATTGTGATTTACCATAGATGAGATTGTCATTGATTTCAACAGTATATTAGTTAGAATAAGATGCCAAACAATATGCAGAGATCAAAAGCACAAGATTAGGAGGAGGAGAGAATGATATGCAGAGATAAAAGATCGGAAGGAAGAGTAATCTCGGGAGGAGGAGCGAACAATATGCAGAGATCAAATCTCGAAAGGAAAATCGTAAGTTCAGGGTGAGAAGCCTCAACAACCATCCGATCAAGAAATTGACCATGTTGATCATCTCATATTATGAACATCGGTCATATGAGTGACCATGGGCTTGAGGATCGTTGGAGGATCGTGACCATCAGATCTGCAAGCCATATCAACGGCATGGATGAATTGCGGGGAGGGAAAGAAGAATTAAATAACTCGCTAGTTCTAATCCCGCAATTGGTCTAGATCATCAGATCTCATAGACTCGAATATCAACGATTGTGGTTGATACAACAAATGATCAATTTAAGTTAGATCAAGTCATGACCGTCAGATGCGCAATCACCAGATCAACAACAGGGATAGATTACGGAGATTAGAAGGAGAATTAAATGACTCGCTAGTTCCAATCCTGCAATTGGTCTAGATCGTCAGATCTCATAGACTCAGATATCGATGACTGCGGTTGATACAACAAGTGATCATATTAAGTCAGATTGAGTTCTGACTGTTAGATGCACAATCTCCATATCAACGATAGGGATAGATTGCGGAGATTGAAAGGAAAATTAAATATCACACTAGTTCCAATCCCACAATTATTTAGGACCGTCCAATCGTATAGATTCAAAGATCGACGATTATGGTTGACTCAAAAACAATGCACAAATTCAAATTACAGATTTTGGTGATGAGTTAAATCACTCGCAAGTTGTGGTTCCACAACCATCCTTGATCGTTGATATTCTTTGAGAATCTTTACAACCGTCAGATCACTTTAAAGTGGAAGGATAGGTTAAGTGAGGTAAAAGGGATGAGAGTTCAATTATCCAAATACTCGTCAGCTGTCGGATCAAACCTGAATTCCCGTCAGCCATCGGATCATTTCGATTCGAAGGATAGGATAAGCGAGGTAAAAGATCTGAGATCTCATTTATGCGAATTTCCATCAGTTGTTTGTTCATTCTAAATGGAAGGAAAAGATAAGCTAGAAGAGATTCATCGTAGAAATATCAAACCATCGATATAGGATCATGATCGACGAACAACATTTAGTTCAGGTATAAATATGCGAGGAGGTTAAGCTCCGGAGAAATCTCCCTTCAAGTTTTTCAGTTTGAGATTTGAAAGACCTGAAGCTCGGAGAGCCAAAAATTCGAAATGAATAAGGACCATCGGATTTTGAGGACATACGATGACCATTGGATCATCTTTGTTGGTCAGTAGACCACATCAGAAAGAACACGTGTCATGCCATGTTAGCAGACCATGTCTTCAAGGACATGTGGAAGACCACATCAGCAAATGACATGTGGCAGACCATGTCAGCAGACCAAGTCAACAAATACACATGGCATAATATGATGATGACAAGTCTCAAGAGGAAATTGGGTCGTGCAATCTCAACAAGTAACATAAGTGAGTTACATCACTCCGGGAGATTTACTTCGAGAGTTTCACCACCAAGAAATGTCAAAAGTCCCAAATTCCTGAAGGACGAAGTTCTGAAGTCACTCTCAACCGTCGATCTGAGATACCATTTGAATACTATTTTGACCTTTAGATCAAGGAGATGAATACGTGTCACATCAAGAGACCTACATCGACATACCGCGTCAATAAGAAACTATGACATACCACGTCATCATTCCACGTCAACAAGGACACGTGGCATAGGCAGAGAATGATAAGTGTCAAGTTGAAATCAATATTTTAGGTACATGCAAATCATGAATATGAGTGACACATGGCAACTACTCGGATCATGAAACATCATCAGTGACGTAAGCAAGTTACGTCACTACGGGAGTTGTACTTTGGGAGTTTTACCACCAACACTTGCCCAAAGTCTCGAAGTCCCTAAGTGGACACAAGACATCCGATCTGAAGATCACTTTGAGAGAATTCTTGATTGTCGATATACTATAGTGGAAGGATAGTGTAAGTGGAAGTATTAATCGACAGCAAGGGGTCTCCTCCACTTATGAATTTCTTAGCAGGTGATCACTCCAGAGGAAAGAAAGGGTTGAGAATTGAAATCTCTAAAGTTCGGAGACCCGAAGGAGATCTCGATCGTTAATCCGAGAGGGACACTCATTAGTGGTTTGTTAGCTCCGGAAGATTGGAGTACAGAGGAAAGAAGGGGTTGAGACTTGAAATCTCCAAATTCTAGAGACCCAAAGGAGATATCGATCATCGATATGACATTTGGTTGCATTCTCAACCATTGATCAAAACAAAGTGGAAGGATAGAGTAAGTATAATAGACGAAGTGGTAGAGTAAATGACGACCATCCATCTCAATGCTTGATTAAGTCTTGGCTGTCGAATTAAGCAATGAAAGGATAGATGTAAGGATCGAATATGACCTTTGATCTGGTTCTGTGATATAAATTTGAATCGTCCGATATGTTCAGCGAAATCATATTTGGGAGATTTTGAAAGGTTGGAAGTCTGGAAGACCCGAAGGGTGAAGTCCCGAAGTCCCGACAATCGTCCATCTCATTGGGAGGTTGAATCATGACCATTGAATTGATAACCACTCAAGAGATCGTCTTGCCTAGCGTCTGGTCAATGCCATTGGTCATATGGTAAAGAGATTCAAAAGGCAAAATGGAGTGTGTTGCTTAAATTGATAAGCATGTGGTTCTACGCCTATGATTATATGAACATGGTTTGAAGGAAGCACCTATTTATGTCATCATAGAGACGAAGGAAATCGATCCATACCTGTGATCGATTTATGAAAGAAAATGGGATGCCATGTTTAAAGTTGAAGACCCGAAACGATGATCTCTGGCGGTCCCAAAAGTTGTTGTAAAAGGGCAAGTTAGTTATAATTTGTTGCACAAGTTGACCCATTAACTTAGACAAGTTTTGAGCATAAGAAAGTATAAATACAACCATGTTTGGTTCACTAGATTTTGTGCTTGGATAAGTAGATGTGCTTGTGGAAAAGATAGACTCGCTGAGAAAGAGAGGCCTGCAAAGAAAATGAAGGGGATATGGACCTGAGGTCCGTGCGAATATCAGAGAGAAGAAGAACTGAAGAAGGCACGAATATCAGATGAAAGAAGAAGTAAAGAAGGCACGGATTTCAAAGAGAAGATGAAGTGCAATGATGAGTGTTGATGGTATACCTCAGATCATGAAATAGAGTTGATTCAATAATGGATCAATGCTACTAGAGTTGGTTGAAATCTAGTTGGATAGACTGTGTTCTATCATCAATTTGGGTCTTGTGGCAAGCTGGGTCTTGCTTGAGAGTTGGTTATCTCTTGAGAGTTGGTGCTCTCCGAGGAGTTGGTTCTCCTTACTTCAGTTGGTGCTGAAACAAAATAATTGGTTCTGGGAAAATTCATATTACTCTATTCACATATATACATATACATTATACAAAAGCTTATACAAACATCTGGTATCTCTTGTCCATTGTGATTATGATTCAATTGCTATTGATCTGTTCAATTATGTTTTAACTTCTAACTTGTAAGAAGAAAAGTTAGAAAATTCCACACACTGATTCACCCACCCCACCCTCTTTGTGTGGGCGGTGTGTTCAACGAACAATACAATATGTTTTGCTAGCCCACTTGGTTAAAAGTTGCCTTATTAAGTAAGAGGTATTGAGTTCAAGTCTCTCTTTTTGTTATTTTTTTTCAAAACATTCATGCTCCATTTTAAAGTGTATTTCACTTCAAGTATAAAAGTGAAACATTATAAGTAGCTTTAATATTTTATTTTAGAGTTATTTATCTTGCATGCAATTTTCTTTTATAAATTAACTTCATTGTAAAAGTGATCCCCACTTATTTTTATAAAAGTGAGTCACTTCATAAAGCAATTTATTTGTAAAAGTGAGCTTATTTGGAGGGATATCAACACCATCTGGTTCTTCGGTTACCATTTATGCCTTTGTTTTTAAAAGGGCATAGCTTTCACATCCGAAGCTCGTTTTTAGTGTCATTTTTTTAAACCACCTAATTTTTCGAGATATTTCCATCCAGATCATCAGTTTTAGTTTTTAAATCCATATTATCATCATATTTAATATAGATAATTCCAGTAATCTTTTGCTTACCAACACCAACAACTTCCAATGGAAATCTCATATGGAGGATTTATTAAGAAGTAAAGGTTTGTACCGGATTACCTTAGGAAAGGAAAAAGAACTCACTGATGCTGATAAGAAAGTAAAATGGGATAATAGGAGTGACGAAGCATGTGGACTGATCAAAATGTCCATCTCTCCTAATTTAGGGTTCCACCTTTAAGAAATTGATGACCCCGATGAAGCTTGGGAAAATCTTGAATCTATATTTGGTAAACACAATATTATTCGATCACATTAGTTAGAAAATCAAATAGTGACTTTAATTCCAAATGATTTTTCTTGCAATGAAGACTATCTATCTAAGTTTAAAATGATCAAAATTTTATGTGAACAATGTCAGATAAAGTTGTATGAAGAGCGATGCATCTATATTATTCGTTTTAATTTAGGTAGTGCATATTCTGTGTTTGTATCTACCTTTTATGCCATGAGATAGGGTCTAGGGAAAGCTTATCAAAAACCCACTCTTGAGTCCATTTGTGATGTTTTGATTAGAGAGCAATATAATCTTGTACAACTTGAAGTGATCATCACTGCAGGTACCTCTAACAAATCCTTAGTCACCTAATAGAAAGATAAACCCAAGAATACCAAGAAGAAACATCCTTACCACAACAACAAGGAACATAAGGGTCCCAAACCCACCCAGACAACTTCAACTCCTAATGGTGACAAAGGAGCAAAATCTAAAATTAAGAAGACTGACAGACATTGCAACTTTTGTGATAAAGATGGTCATGATGAGTCCAAATGTTTCAAGAAGAATGCATCTTTAGAAGCAAAGATGAACAAACACAATATCAATATTGGTTCTACTTATTTTTCATCTCACCGACATGCACTTTTTTCTTATGGTTTCTCCTTCAATGCAACTTCCACTTCTTCTTCTAATGAGTGGCTTATTGATTCTAGAGCATCTTATCATATGGCTAAGGATAAAGACATATTTTCTGCTCTAAATGAATTTAATACTAAGAAAATATTTGTTGGTGATGATAGATCACTTAGTGTTGTAGGATCTGGAACAGTGCAAGTAGATAATGATAATTTCAATGATGTATTATGTGTTCCAAGTATTTCGTGTAACCTTCTATTAGTATATCAATTTACTCATTCAAGTGAAGGTAAAACCATAGAGTTTTCACCTCACCAAGTTGTAATCAAGGATCTAACAGATCCTAAGCATGTTATTGCAACTGGAATTGTTGATGATATTACCAAGTTGTACAAGTTTGACAACTTTGGGTCATCATCTTTTCCATCACTTTTTGTTGCTCATAGCGATGAGTTGAGCAAACTTTGGCATGAGCGGTTTGGTCATCTAAATTATTTCTCATTGCAACAACTATGTAATCAACAGATGGTGATTGGTCTTCCTCTTATTTCATGCAGAGATGGTGTTTGTGTCGGTTATGTTCTTGATAAACACCATCAAGACGGTTTTGAAAAACGTGCCTCTTGCCACACCTCGGGCCCTTTCTAGCTTGTTCACAACAAATTTTCTTGTTGATATTATGGTAGTTGCAGGAGGTATTAACCTCCATGTGTAACCTTTAACAAGACTAGAATATTCTGGGAATCAAGAGAAGCCCTAAAACATTGGATAATAACCCTAGAAGACAATTCGACTCAAGAGAATATTTAATATTGATTTATTAACCTCTAAAAGAAGAAGTCGACCTAGACAGGTGACAAAGAGCACTATAAATAAGAGTGTGTTAGAGCTCATTTTTCACTCTTACTCTCGCAACTACATAATACTAGTGGTGTGCAAATTTGGAGAGGGAGTGCAATTGCAGCTGCTGCAACTGGGATTTTGGATTTTGGTTGGACTTTCTCTTGGTTATGGTTTGGAATTTCTTCTTGGTATTTGGTTATACTTGCTTGGTGCGCTAGCCTTGGAGAAAGGTGCGCTACCTTGGTTGGCTATTGGTCTTCTTCCGGAATTATTTTTTTTGTTAAGGTTAAGGTGCTCGGGGGTGGCCTTTGTGCCTATGGTTGGGTGACAATATTGTTATATTTTTTATGGAAAAATGAGAAAATATATTTATTTTCTAACAGGTTATGGGCCCACACTATCTTCATAGATTCTAACCACTGAAATATAGATTGGAAAGTTATTTGTTAAGCTCGTTATGGCACCAATTACAACTGCAACTAGTTTTTCTGATTATGCAACTGCAACAAACCCTAACCCTTGTGTTTGGGAACTTATGATGAAACGTTTGACCTAATTCCTTGAAATCCTAGTGCACCCTAGCCTAGTGCACCTCTTTGTACTCTCAGCTAGAAAAAACGTCAGTTTTGGATTTTTTTTCGTCAAATTCAAAGTCAAAGGTTGACTGGTCAAATTCAAAGGTTGACTCATCAAAGTCAAAGTCAAAGGTTGACTTCTGTTCAAATTGATTTTGTCGTCAAAGTTGAAATTTTAGAGTTTCTAGCTTATTCTAATCATTGAATATTTTGATTGAATTTCTAATCTCTTCTTTTCAAGATGGTATGCACTTCAAGACAAGTTGGATGATGCTGCAAGACTTCAAAGGTATGCACTTGTATATGCTATCCAAGTTATATCATCTAGAAAAATGTGAGTGTGTTTGAAGGAAAATTATTAGAGACTTGTCCAAGTTGTAATCTTGGATTCAGTGCATTCAAAGGAACCAACACACCCTCCATAGTAGTTGAGGCTTCAGGTTCCAGGTTTGATTAAATTGTTAAGCTTCAAATTTGTGTATATCAAGGGTGATAGTTTCTACATTACAAGTTGTGAAAGCAGTCTTTGAAAGATTCTATTATTGCTAGGTGCAATGAATACTTGACTACATATGAATACTATTGATATAGATTCTTATTATACTTGTTCGCAAGATGAACTAACATCTCCTCTAGATAGATATTTATTGTTTTCTCTTGTTGTTCTTGTTCCGGGCAGGTACCATTGTGAAATATGTTTGACGAACAATCCTTGCGGAAGTTGTCATAGAAGAATTTTATAAGGATGACACAAATACCAAATGGGTAGCAATCAAAATAGATAGAAACAAAATTAAAGAGACTCAAATGAATCAGAATTGAAGGAAGTCAGAAATCAAAAGGAAACCTTAACAGTCTTGTGACACTTTGTAGAAAGCAAAGAGAGATGCAACAGATAGAAGCATGGACTCTCTCAGATGGAGGGAGTTGATCACAGATTCCAAAAGAAGAGCATGCATTTTTCTCATTCAAGCATGAAGTTGGGATTAGGAGGGAGCTAATCCCTAACGATATGATCCATTGAAGAAAAATCTGTAAAGACTATGAAGTATGTATCCATGTTCTTCATTGGAAGTAGCAGCCATGATAAACAACATGTGTTCAGTTTGACTCTAGAAGAAGTATTCTTTGAAAAGAAGCCTTGAATATCCTTGGTTGTCCATATACATTTATGTTCCTATGGAAGAAGGTTGGAGCCTTCAGGAGAGAAGGGCATGTAATCTATAGAATATTCCATGGAATCCAACATTGAAGAGAAACATGAGGAAGAACATGAAGATTCCAAGAAAGAAAGAAAAGTCAGAACAACCAATTGAACCAGTTTGAAAACACTAGAAGCAGTGAAGTAGAAGGAATGGAAGTAAGTTGTGATGAAGAATAATATATGTGAGAAATTGTGAAAAATACTTAAGCATTGATAGATACAAGGCAAGACTCAGGGCTAGAGGGTTCTCCTAGTAGGAGGGAGAAAACTACAATGACATCTTGTTCTAGTAACTAGATATACCTCTACCTAATCCATGATATCTCTTGTAGTATCCATGGGTTGGAGTTTACATCAGAGGAATGTAAAGACTGTTCTTCTCAACAGAGTAATTGAAGAAGAAGGTGTATGTAGAGAAACCTCAAGGTTTTGAGGTATACTAGAAAGAGACCCTTGTATGCAGATGGAATAAGACTTTGTATGGATTCGAGCAAACTTGATGCAGAGCTTATCATGTACAATAGAAACATGGTGAAAACTTCCTATGATAGAGGAAGTATATTGAAATGGTTCTTCAGAAGTCAAGGTTGATGGATTGCAAATCCATGGAAAAATCCCATGATGACATATCTGAAGAAGTTGAGAGACTATTCTAATCCATTAGACTCGTCTCTGCATTGACAATTGATTGGCTCGTTAATGAATTTGGAGAATACTTAGCTATATATTTGTTTTTGTGGGACATTTAAGTTATGATATACAACTGCATGGATTTATCGACTCAGATTGGGTAGGGAGTGCAAATGACAGAAGAAGTGCTACTTGGATATGTTTTAGTTTGAGCTTTTCCACGATGTCATTGGATAGCAGGAAACAAAATTCTGTTGTACTCAGCACTGCAGAAGCAGAGTATATTGCAGCTTGTGATTCTTGTATGGAAGCAGTGTGGCTCCGTAAGTTGGTTTCTGGACTATTTGATCAGGTGTTGGATTCGACTGTGATATATTGTGACAATCAGAGTTGTGTGAAGCTTTCAGAGAACCCGGTGTTACATGACAGGTCGAAGCACATTGAGATCAATAATTATTTTCTCTGTGATAAAGTCCAGAAGGGAGAAGTGGTTCTCTAGTTTGTCTCCACAAATGAGAAGATAGTAGATATTTTGGTAAAGCCTCTGTCCAAGATGAAAAGTGTGCATACTTAAGGAACAAGTTGGGGCTCGTGGAGATGACTTCCTTATTGAAAAAGGAAGTGATTACTCCTAGGTTGGGAGGGAGCACTGATATGTTATTGATTTATGGACATTCATTTTCCAGTTTGAAAAATGGTCCAGGTTGGGAAGTTCCTTTCCAGTCTGGAAAGTGGTTTGAGATTTCTAATAGACGATCATTTTCCAGTTCGAAAAATGGTCTAGATTGGATAGTCATTTTCATAATGAAAATGGTTTGATAGATTGTTGATGTACCATAGACAACAATTCTCTTTCTGGCCAATGTGGGGGAATGGTATAGGACAATCATTATTCTTGGAAGTCACTCTAAGTAGTGGTCAAGTAGAATGGTCCGCCTCATCGAGCAATCATTCTTTCAAAGTTCACATTTGTGAGCAGTTTCGAAGAATGGTTCATTTTGGAGGTTAGTGCAGGACAGTTATTCCCTAGGGTAGACTGATTATTTCCAGGTTGCACTGTGATTAGTGTCGGAAGAATGGCCCAGTTAGGTGAATGGTTCAGGTTCATCAATTAGGGAAAGAAATTCCCTAGGGAAGACTCATTCTCTCTAGGTTGCATTGTGATTAGTGTCGGAGGAATGGCCTAGTTAGGTGAATGGTATAGGCTCATAAATCAGGGACAATTATTCTTACATGCTTGGGAAGAATAGTACATATAGAACATGGCTTATGTTTTTACTTTCTGAGGGTAGATGCTCTTTCATATCTCATAGATGTGAGTGGAAGAATGGCTCAGATGACTCAGTTTGTATCATGATATTATTATGCAAGTTGATATTAGATGATATGATTGGTGTGGAGATTGTATGTCTTTGGACAATAGCTGTATGCTACTATGGTGGATGCGATCCACTAATAGTGATTATGCATCATTGGTTAGTAGTCGTGTGCTACTAGGAGTGGTTGTGTAACACTGGGTAGTAGTTGTGTACTACTATGGATAGACACAGTCGTGTTCTATTGGATGGAATTGTTGTTATTTCCATAGAGACTACCACTAGTGTTGGAGATGATTTCCATCTAGATGGATAGTCAGTGTGCAAATGGACAGGCATTATCTAGGCGGAGAATGGTCCAGGAAGGAAAGATTGTTGGTGGACAGACATCCTTCCTGTGGAGGATGGTCCAGGTTGAAATATTGTTGGTGGACATACATTCTCCCTGTGGATAATGGTCCAGGTTGACAGATTGTTGATGTACCATGGAAAACTATTCTTCTAGGACATATGTCCAGATTAGAAAAATGATCTGTCTCTGTGAGTTCATAGTAGTGACCAAAGTGGAAAGATTGGTATAGGAAAAACATTTTCCTTGATTTCACAGTAGTGGTCGGAGGGAAAATGGTCTAGGAAAATCATTCTTCTAAGATGTATGTCTAGATTAGAAGAATAGTCCTTGTATCCCATGGCGTGACTTCCAACATCTGTTGGAACAGTTATTCTTCTAGGACATATGTATGGATTAGAAGAATGGTTCTTATATTACTCTGTGGAGTGACTGACTTATTCAGCATCATGCCCAATTACTCAAATGGAGTATGGCTTCGAGAGATGATACAATTGATGCTATCAGACGATACTGATAGTAATGATGTTGCTTGCGAGTTGATCTATGTGATCATGAGATAGCATGTGTGGCTATGATGATGCTACCGGTTGAATGGTATGTTTTTTCTCAAGACCATTTCCTTTAATACCTCCCTAGCTAGGAGGGAGTGTTGATATTATGGTAGCTACGGGAGGTGTTAACCTCCATGTGTAACCTTTGACAAGACTAGAATATTCTAGGAAGTAAGAGAAACCCTAAAACATTTTATAATAACCCTAGAAGACAAGTCGGCTCAAGAGAATATTTAATATTGAGTTATTAACCTCTAAAAGAAGAAGTTGGCCTAGACAGGTGACAAAGAGCACTATAAATAAGAGGGCACTAGAGCTCATTTGTCACTCTTACTCTCACAACTACATAATACTAGTGGTGCACAAGTTTGGAGAGGGAGTGCAGTTGGAGCTGCTGCAACTGGGATTTTGGATTTTGGTTGGAATTTCTCTCGGTTATGGTTTGGACTTTCTGCTTGGTCTTTGGTTATTCTTTCTTGCTGTGCTAGCCTTGGAGAAAGGTGTTCTACCTTGGTTGGCTATTGGTATACTTTCATAATTATTATGTCTGTCAAGGTTAAGGTGCTTGGGGGTGGCCTTTGTGCCTATGGTTGGGTGAAAATATTTCTATATTGTCTATGGAAAAATGAGCACATCTCTTTATTTTCTAGCAGTCCACTTTCTTCTTCTTTTTCTTTTCTGGGTGTAAGTATTTCTTAACTGTCATTGATGACTTTTCTAGATGTACTTGGGTTTACTTCTTAAAACTTAAGAGCGAAGTTTTTGACAAGTCTCTGGCCTACAAGGCCCTTGTAGAAAAACAATCTAGACATAAAATTCAAAGGTTAAGAACAAATAATGGAGGCGAATATGTGAACAATAATTTTACAAGTTACTCCACTACATAGGGCATCAAAATGAAACACATTGTTCCATATACACCACAAAAAAATGTTGTTGCTGAGAGAGGGAACCACACATTAAAATAAATGGCTAATTATATGATCCAATCTAAGGGATTAAGTCTAAAGTATTGGGCGGAAACCATCAACTGTGCAAATTACATAGTTAATCGCACTCCCACAAAGGATATTAAAAATATAACATTAGATGAAGCTTGGACTAAAATTAAACTAGATGTAAGTCACTTCCATGTATTTGACAGTATAGCATGGGCTCACATTCATGATGAGAAAAGGAAAGCATTGCAACCTAAAAGTGAGAAGTGTATATTTGTTGGTTATTCTGAAGATGTCAAAGGTTATAGACTTCTTCAACCACATTGTAATGAAATTATTATTAGAAGAGATGTTAAATTTGATGAAATTCTCTTAGCCTGTGAGCCTAATTTAGTGATTGTGCCTTCTTCGGGCTGCAATCCATCTTCGGTGTTTATGCCTTCTTCTGTTCCTATTATGGTTTCTTCTTCAGATGATGATAGTGAGGATGAAAATCCACCTTCCCCTTCTCACCTTCCTCTAGATGAGTCCATTGAACCTGAACCAGTATCAACACCATCGCTTCCTAGATGGGTTCGTTCAACGTGAGAAGTTGGTGATCTTGTTAGTGATCCTTCAGATTAGCGTTAGACACGTTCTCTGTTCCAACGAGCCTCTACTCTTTTGCCTCAAGTTCCAGAGACTTGTGATCCAGAGACATTTGCAGAAGCTTCAGGTAATCTAGATTGGGATACAACAAGGCTAAAGAATATTGTTCTTTAATGGAAAATGATACTTGGAATCTTGTACCTCTTCCAAAAGGAAGAAAATTTGTTAGATGTAAATGGGTCTTTAGAACTAAGTATACATTAGTTGGAAGTGTTGAAAGACATAATGCTCGATTAATTTCCAAAGGATTTTCCCAATTTGAAGGAATTGACTATAATGAAACCTTTTCCCCTGTAGACAAAATGAATTCCATCTGCCTTGTTCTTTCCCTTGTTGCCTCACATAAATGGGAGGTCCATCAGATGGATGTTAAATACGCCTTCTTGCATGGGGATTTACAAGAATAAATCTACATGGAACAACCTCCTAGCTATGTCCAAAATGACTCTAGCCTTGTTTGTCGCCTTAAGAAATCTCTTTATGGTCTTAAGCAAGCTCCCCAAGCTTGGTATGCCAAAATGGACAGCTTTCTTATTGACACTGGATTTTCTAGATATCATTTTGATCCTAATGTCTATACTAAGAAGTAGGAAGCCATATCATAATCCTTGTCCTTTATGTTGATGACCTTATCCTTACCGGTAGTGACTCAAAAATTTTAAACCATGTGAAAACCAGCCTTAAGAAGAAATTTGAAATGATAGACTTAGGTTTTTTGCACTATTTCCTTGGCCTCCAAGTTTTGCAAACCAATGAAGGAATTTTTATTTCCCAGTCTAAGTATGCTTGTGACGTTCTTCATCACTTTCACATGGMAGATTGTAAACCAGCCCCTTCTCCCTTCTAGTCTGTAGTCAATCTTGCTACCACCTGTACTTCTTCCAAAGTTGATGCCACCTTGTACCATCAATTAGTTGGTATCCTCTTATAATTTACTCATACTTGTCTTGATATTTTATTTATTGTTGGTCTTGTTTCCTGGTATATGCAAACACCCCATGAAATCCATTGGAAACCAGCTAAAAGGATACTTTGATATGTTCGAGGTACAATTCAGTTCAGAATACATTACAGTTCAGGGGGGGATCCTTTATTGGTTGGTTTCACTGATTTAGATTGGGCCGACGACCATGATGATCAAAAGTCTACTACATGTTATGTTTTCATCCTTGGTTCAAGACCTGTCAGTTGGGCCTGTAAGAAACAACAGGATATTGCACTTTCTTCAGCAGAAGAAGAGTACCGAGCAATAATAAATGCAAGTCAAGAATCCTTGTGGCTTCGATAGATCCTTTCAGAGTTTGGATTCCAACAACATCATCTGACCAACCTTTGGTGCGACAATCAGAGTGCCATCAAGATCGCCAAAGACCCAATTCAACATCAGTGCAGGAAACACATCGAGCTACACATTAACTTAATCAGAAATCTCTTTCATGATCATGTTATTGAAGTGCTCTTTTTCCCTACAGAAGATCAAGTCGCGAACATTTTCAAAAAGTCTCTTACAGAAGCGAAGTTTTCCAAACTTCGATCTATGTTAAGAGTTATGGAAGTTGTAATTAAGGAGGGATATGCTCTAATTCCTCCTTCCTTCTCCTTTAGTGTCACTATTGTAAATCCTTCAATCCTATCCCAAGTTGTTCTTAAGGGGGGATGTTAGGATATTTAGACACTTAGGAGTTATTTAAGATCTACTTGGTCTAATGTGTCATTAGGTAAAAGTGTGTTTATTTAGTATGCATTAGTATGCATTTGTAGTTAGTAAATCTGACAGTCACAATATGTTCTCGACATAGAGTGATCTGATGGTTCATATTCTCCTTAATCTTAATGGCTACATTGATCCGTGGCTTAGCATCCGATTGGTCCATGACATCTATTTAAAGAGCATGGAGGGTCATTTGCTGATGATTGATTGTTAGAAACTGTCTTGTAAAATCTTTCTATAATATTTTTCTTTTGCATTAATAAACTGCTCCAAGTGGTCATGTTGGCTAGGGCTATGGATGTTTACCCATAGGGGTTTTACCACATCAAAACATCGGTGTGTTAATATTTTATCTAGTTGTGTGAGTGGTTACTAAAGGTGTATGTTCTGTGTTGGAATACCTATGTTGTCGAACACCTGGAACTTGGGGAAACCACACGTTGAAGACTTTGTTCCTCCCAACCTTAGACTGGAGTCTTTGTCAACCTCTTTCACCCCTGAGTTGAGTTCAGAATTCAAGGGGCTTCCTACGTAGCCTCTTTGTTGAATTATGAGTTCCATCTTGTTGTGTGTAATATTTGAAAATTCACGGTGTCAAGTCAGTTTTGTGCATAGCCTTCTCGAGCTATCATTTCACATCTCAAGAATGGTGTCCCATTCCCTTGTCATGACTTATTTTAGTTTTCCTAGGACTTGTGACACTTGTATTGAGCCTCCTGCTCACTGACCACATGTCAGATTCAATTCTACACATGCTCACAGATTCTCCTATAAATTTGGAATGTGTCTTTTTGAAGTTGAGTTAAATCCACATATTGTCTCAGTATGCTGCCACTTCGCCAACCCCTTTGAACTCCCTCTTTAACAACTTCTTCAATGTGTGCCCCTTTTTACACATGTGTTTATTTTCATAAAATATAAGGTTTTACAATTCAGATTTGGTCAATAGACCAAATTGTCTTTTGGAAAAATAATTAAAATTCTAAAATAATAATAATAGAAATATTAATTAAAAGTTCAAGTTGTGGGGTATCACATACACTCCCCCTTAGAACTTATTACCATCCTCGATGATAAATAGTTTCCATCAATACCATTATGGAACAGAAATGGATATGCTTTCCGCATATTACTTTCCATTTCCCAAGTAGCCTCTTCTAGACTAAGGTGCTTCCATTTCATCTTTACCTGTCCCACGGCTCGATTCCGGAATGCAATTTCCCTCTTGTCGAGAATATGATTTGGATCTACTGGGAATTCTCCCATGGGTTCCACCTATATCATTTTTCAATCAACAACGTGAGTAGGGTCATGTATATACCTTTTCAGTAATTAAAAGTGAGAAAAATCATGTACTTTTACCGTAGTTGGAAGTGCAAGTTGATAAGCTACAGGTCCTATTCGATCAAGTATCTCGAATGGGGCATGATATCTAGGTGCTAACTTAGCATACCTACCCAGCTGTAAAGAAATATTTTTAGGTTTAACTCTAATACACACATGATCTCCAATATTGAACTCTCTTGGAGTCCTTTTTGCATCAGCATAACATTGTTTCTTGTCTTGAGCTACTTTAAGGTTTTGTTGTACTTGTTTCACTGTTAGTTCCATGTCTTTTAACATATATGGTCCTATCATCAATCTATTAACAAGATTAATCCATGAAACACATGTATTACATTTCCCTCCATATAAAATTTCAAAAGGACTAAGCTTTGATGAAGCTTGATATTGGTTATTATAAGCAAACTCAACTAATTACACACATTCTTCCCATTTACCAGGTCTGTCCATAACATACATTCTACAAATGTCTTCAAGAATCTGATTAGTTCTTTTAGTTTTCTCATATGTTTTTGGATGATAAGCAGTACTGAAGTTCAATTGGGTATCTAACCCTTTAAATAAAGCCTTCCAAAATTTTTCGGTAAACTTAACATCTCTATCAAATATTATAACTTTAGGGATTCCATGTAACCTAAATATTTCCTTCATGAATATTGATGCTATATTAATAGCTTTGTAGGTGGATTTCATAGGTATGAAGTGTTCTACCTTACTTAATTTATCAACCACAACCATATTTGAGTAGTTTTGTTTACTACTTCTAGGAAAACCGGTAATAAAATCCATACTTATCACTTCCCATTTCCATTCCAGAATGGGTAAAGGCTGTAGTAGTCCAGTTGGGTGTTGGTGTTCAACCTTAACTTGTTGGCACTCTAAGCATTTAGCTAGATATTTTGATGTTTCACCTTTCATATTTGGAAAATAGAATTCCTCCCTTAACAAAGTAATTAATTTCTAGTAACCTGGGTGTCCAAAATATGATTTCTTATGCAGCTCATCTAAAATTAATAGCTTAATTTCATTAGATTCTGGTACATATAATCTATTTTTATACATTAAAAACCCACTTTTTGAGAATCTAAAATCTGACTTATATTTAAAACAAATCTTTAACTTAATATTTTCATATTATAGGTCTTTTTCAGCTGCTAATCTTACCCTTTCTTCTAAATTTGTTTTGTAGTTACTTATAGTAACTGTGTAGATTAGGTTTGCATGTCTGCTTAATGCATCTTCCACTTTATTTTCTTTTCCCTTAATGTGTTTTATCTCAAAATCATACTCTCTTAAGAAGGATAACCACCTTGCTTGGAGAGCATTTAAATTTTGTTTATCAAACAGATATTTTAAAGCGATGTTATCTGTCAACAGTAAGAATTTTCAGCCTACTAGATAATGCCGCCACATATTTAATCCATGTATTATTGCAGTTAATTCCCATTCATGTGTTACATAATTTTCTTCATGTTTCTTTAGTTTCCGAGATTCATAAGATATTACATGATTTTCTTGGATTAAAACTCCTCCAAGTCCTTAATGGCATGCATCTGTACATACTACAAAGTCTTTATCTAGGTTTGTCAATTTTAATATAGGAGCTGTAGTTAAGAGTTGTTTTAATTTGTTAAAACCTTCTTGACATTTATCAGACCAGATAAACTTAGTTCATTTCTTTTGCAATGATGTTATAGGATATGCAATTTTGGAAAACCCTTCTATAAACTTCTGGTAATAGCTAGTTATACCCATAAAGGAGCTTATGTCCGAAACAACCTTAGGTTCAGGCCAATTCATTATAGCCTTTATTTTATCTAGGCCAATTGCTATACCTTCTTTGGAAATTACATGTCTTAGATACTGAATTTGGTCTTTATAAAAATCACACTTACTTAGTTTTTCATATAATTTATGTTCTGTTAGTATCTGTAATACTATTCTTAAATGTCTTCATGCTCCTTTTCATCCTTTGAATATATGAGTATATCGTCTATAAAGACGATTACAAATTTATCTAGACATTTGCTCAAGATATTGTTCATCAATCACATGAATGAGGCTGGGGCATTAGTCAGCCTAAAAGGTATTATGAAAAATTCGTAATGTTTGTACCTTGTTCTAAATTATTTTTTACACTACAAGGAAAAGATCATCTAGCGGAGGTTTTTGCGGACACTCCTATAAAAATATCCCAAAAATCCGATTATAGAAGATGATACTATCATAAGTGAGCATGTGGAGTTTTTATAGGATGTTTTTACACCGTTTCTTTTATAACTACCTAACACACCAGTGTGTTTTCTACAATAGGCCCATCGGTGCCCTCAAAACTAGTGCACCGTAGCAGGGTTATTTCAAATAAAGAACAATATGATCTGGTGCACTACAAAAATAAGGACACACTGGGAAATAATGATGCATCATAATAGCATTCTTTTAAAAAACTACGGTGCACAACATAATATTGGAAGCACTGGGGTGCTATTAGTAGAGTTCACCGTCATATGGTTAAATAAAAAACATTTACGCAACAATGTATTATTGTGTCAAAAAATATATACTAGTGCACTCCATTGTATCATGTGCACCAGTGCACACAAGTGCTCCAATATGGAACACCTTTTTAGGGTTAATTTACAAATTTAGGTTGTGCGTTTTGTAAACCCAAGCACACTAGGGTGTCTATTATTATACCACACCATGTCATGCTTAAACAAAAAATTTCCCACTATTGTCGTTTTTCAAAAAATGTACGACGGTGCACTATGTAGTATATGCACCAATGCGCACCCAAAAACACGTGCACCATGCTAGGGATATTTGTTTTAAATATAACCGGTGCGCTCATTAAACATGGATG
This sequence comes from Picea engelmannii, assembly GCA_009831015.1. Taxonomy (NCBI): domain Eukaryota; kingdom Viridiplantae; phylum Streptophyta; class Pinopsida; order Pinales; family Pinaceae; genus Picea; species Picea engelmannii. The sequence continues at coordinate 625,632 of ML789569.1, forward strand.
GCCCGACGTGGTTGTTCATCAGGCGCATCGGAACAGGGTTTTATTAAAAAAAATTTACCAACGGTAAAAATCATTTTTACCATTTTAAGTGTTGTAGAGCTCAAAAGCACCGGTGCAATCTTTGCCTATTTGAAGCGCCCTTCCATCAATACTTTCCTTGGTTTCATTCCTTTCATATATTGCTCGGTGCATGAATTTCAAATTTTTCCAAATGATGGGAAAATTTAGTTTTTTTTTAGTGCGTCGCAACCATGGCTCCCCGATGAAAAAATGTCTAGGCAATGTCCTTGTTTCTTCGTAACTTAAGTTTTCATTGGATTAAAATTTAAAATTGAATGAAATTTTAAGTGTAATAAAAAAAACAAAAAAAACTATGAGGTGCATTCGAGGCTCTCATCTCGCATCGTGTACAACGAAACCTGTAAAAATATAGGGTGCATTGCGTACCTTGTTACATTTCTTGACTATGTGTTGGTAAACATAAATGCACCGACACGTCTGTTTAATAATGCACCGAAGAAAATCATATAACTGGTGGGGCGGTGCATCAAAGTACATATAATACACCGGGGCGTTAAAGTACATAGCGCACCGCCCTTATCAGATATATTCTTACACAATGCATTGGTAAACATGCTCACCAAGGCGTTCAGGTTTACCAAACGCACTGCTGAAAAATGTATCATTGTGTTGCGGTGCACCCAATAATTATTTTGGTGGCACCGGGCGCGGTGCGATAGGATCGACCGGAATGCATTGTAATAAGTTCCATATTTGAAAATTTGTTAAAGTTTATGTGACAGTGCAACCACATTATTTACATGCACCAGTGTGTGTAGTGAACATATACGCACCACATTATTTTGCTAATTTTAAATAATATTTTATTTCTTTAATATTTTTTTATTTTTTTTGGTTTAAGCGGTGCATATGATAAAAGTAATGCATCGGGGCATATGTGTTGTAGTGTAGCGCCCCGATGCAGTGTCATTTTACAACGCACTGCATAACACAATAGAAGATATTTTGGTTGGTGTGTTAGTTTACACAGACACACCAGTCACGGTGCTCTCAATATCTATGGGTGCACTGCCAACGGTGCGTGACTGTTTTTTTGGCGCATTGTTAATGTAGTTATCTTATTTTTTGAAGGAAGTTATTTTTCTATATTTATAGATAAATTTACCATTCAGTAGATTTTTTTAATGTTTTATGTATGAGTGAGGTTGATGTATTTCATATGTTAATCATGCAGACACGTGAGCGGAGAGAGAAGCAGTAGTAGTAGGAGCAGAGGGTGGACCTATACAATATTGTATGGGAATTGGAGGCGAGGGAGAGGGAGAGGGAATTGTACCATTTCCCTATTACTTCAACGACTCGTTCTTTATTGAGGGATGTAGGACTCCTTAAGTACTATGAGGAGGATAAATCCCTTAAGGGGCACTCCGGGTTGTTAGTGCATCTGATCCGTCGATGGGATGTCCATCGATAGGATTTTCTGTGGGTATAGATCAGTGGTACCATCCCACTGAGGAGCATATTTACTTTATCACTGGGCTATCTAGGAGAGGGGAGGATTTTCCCCAGTTCCAAGATGTCCCAGTAGGTGTTTTCATTGAGAGTTAGCTCATGTACTCTCAACGATATATTGGGGTTGAGGTACTATCCCTAGCTGATTTTCAGGTGTCTGGTGGACAACTAAAAATCGCGTCTTTTGGTGCAAACGAGGTTAGGTGCCTCTCACTCTTAGTGACTACCACAACACATTTTACCAGTGATGGGAAGCGCATTAGCTACCGTCTTTTGTATTATGTTGATTCGTTCGTACAACGACCACGGTGTATCAAATGGTATACCATTTTTTTTACGATAGTTTTGTATAGCGCTCGACAAATGTTGGGCTATGATACGTGGGAGGTCGAACTTCCCATTTGCCTCATAGCTGTTTTTATTATTTTTTGAGAGGTTTCCAGAGATGAGGATGATTTTTTTTCGTCAACCTCCTAGGCCGAGGACTCATGTGCATATGCATAAGTGGGGGTAGATGATGCCCAAGAGGGGCCAGGCAGAGTTTCTGCCCAGGGTTGCGTCAGACACATTAGGGCTACTAGGCAGTGTGGCAAATCACATGTTCGTCATGGTGTCATGTCCTTACGTGGATTTGGATTGGCGAGGATGTCCGAATATCCTCTTCACAATGAGCCACCACATGATAAAGGTAATATTAGTGTTTTTTTTTAATTAATATAGTTTCATTTTATTGTCTTACTTAATTAGAATAAAATTATTTCGAACACGTTATTTAACTTGTTTTATTAAATTGTTTAATGAAGTAATAGTGTAATTATTGTTCTGTACTATATATATTGAAGATATTGGCATATTCATTGGGGACGTGCCTCCTCCCCCAGAATATGAATATGAGGAGATGATGCCTGAGATCATGGCGGGTCAGGGTCCTCAGGTGTAGATACACAGTGACATTCATTGTAGGCCTGATACAAGATTCAGGTTGGAGTTGGGAGACCGACTCTCTGCACTTTTGATTGAGGTGGGAGTCTGCCATGCCCTAATGTGAGACATGAGGGAAGATCCTATGCTCTTGTATATTTGGAGGGATATGTCATGTGATTTGATGCCTCTTATGCGTCATATCATTGGAGTTGTCATGCTTCTAGCAGTGAGGAGGGCTATCGATGATAGGCACAACTCTTATTCCAATACGACCCATTTCTCTAGTAACCCATCGATTGATGATGGTGGTCGTGATCATCCTTATCCATATCCTCCTCATCCTCCTTCACCTCACCCAGATCATGAGGAGGAAGTACATATTCCTCATCATCCTCTTTCACCTCACCTAGATGAGCATGCCAGACATATTCTTCATCCTCCTCTTTCACCTCACCTACATGAGCATGTCGGACCTATTCCTCATCCTCCTCTTTCACCTCACCTAGATGAGCAGGCAAGACCTATTCATCATCCATGATCTTCCACCACATACCAAGCCTCCGCTACTGTTGTAGATATGCATATTATGCCATTAGCTAGACCAGATATGTTATAGCAGTTATTTGACTTGTCCATGATATATATATATATATATATATATATATATATATATGGTGTTTTTTTTCTATTGATCATGTTGATGATGTACTTAATTTATATGTTGATGTTGATGTGTATATTGTTAGGTCATCTAAGTTTTGGATGTTAAATGTGCTTCATAGATGTGTATGTTAAATGATGTTTGTTAGATGTGTGTGATGATGATGTTAGAAAATGCTTGTATTTTGTTATATGTGATCACAATGATGATGCCTTGTTAAATTATCAGATATGTGTGCTAGCTAATTAATGGTGTTTATATGTGCTAGAGGTGTATATAATTAGATGATATTAGCTAGCGAATATAATTGTGTATTTTAGATGTTGTTTATGTTTGTTATAAGATGGTTATCATAATCATGTTCATTTTATAAATTACAAAGTTCAATATGATTGAAACTATAATTGCATAGATAGTTCATTATACATATTCATTCTAACTAAAAAAAATTTTCAAAAAACAAATTACATATGAATAAATATTATTTTTCATTGTACTAATTACTCTTTTTTAATAGACTCTTCTACACTAAAAATTGTTATTATAAAAAAATTATGATCTCCAATGATAAGCATTCTATTGACTTTAAAATTTTCTGGATGCAAATCTTCCTATTGTTATTTTTGTCATTATTTTGTAAGTTGATTGCTATCAAATTTTAAAATATTACTTTATTAATTGTGGTTTTACTCAACATTGGGGGCATAATTTTATAAATATTTTCAAAAGCAATGATAAAAGTATGTAAACTAACAAACACTACTTTAGTTAAAAACCAAATTATCACAAAATCATGTTATAAATTTATTTTTTTAATTATAAACCACATTTTTTGTTAATATTACTTTTAAATCTACAAAATAAATGAACATAAACTCAATTTTTGAATCATCATTTAACATATACTCAAAAATGTTGTAATATTAAATATGCATATCAACCATATCATTACATCTAATTATATCAACATAAAAAGTAGAATTTCATATCCCATTAAAAGTTCAATTGGACATTTAACATTTTTCAGGATTTCACAATTGGATATACTTAAAGAAGATGAAACATTTTTAAATATATGCAATGCCATATAAATATTTTCAAATAAAAAGTGTTCCATGCAATCACAAATAATTTGAAATACCAACAAATTACACATCAAATTGATTGTTAACCAACTAAAATTGCTCAAATATTTGTTATAATTAACTTAACATTTCCTCTGTCAAAAGATGAATAAAAAACAATACAATTAGTGAAATAAAAAATATAACAAAAATATACAACAACAATATTAAAGATTAAATAAAACATGTACATATCACTCTCTATTGTCATCACCCTCATTATCTTCCTCACTTGGCATGATAACATTGTTGTTCTCAAAAATATGTTTTGATCTAGGGTCGTGTTTTAATACAAACCACCAATCCCTATCAAACACATATGGGTAAAAAAACACTTGGTTTTAGTGTTTTGGGAAAACATAAGGCTCCTTAGCTTCATACCACATCTTTTTAGGATTGATACATATCATCCCACTATCACGATCTTCCTTTGCATTATTCCAATCAAAGGTGTCCCACCACTTGCACCTAAAAATAACACATTGTGGCGCAAACCCCCAGACCCACAGGTTGGGATCCGCACAGGATCTTTTCTTTTCGGACCCTAAGAGCTCGATTGGCTCTTTTATTTCCCTTTCAAGAAATCAACGCCCACAACAAACCTTGAGGAAATTCCTCTTTTATTTCGGGATACCGAATTTCGCGATTTCACGAATCCCGTGGTCGAGCGCCTTATCTCTTCAACCTCCGAAACCCCGAAATACTAATACTTGCCTTTCCTGATGTCAATTTTCGGCTTTTCGGCTTTCGCGAATTCAGGAATTGCGATCACGTGCAACTCTACTCTTGACCCCTGGAGTCTTGAACTTTCGACTTCTGATTTACCGAAATGCAAATGTCCCAGTCCTCCCTTCCTCTTCGCGGTTTCAGTATTTCAAACACCGAAAAGCGCTTCCACTATGTCCTCGGGGCTCTCGAACCTCTGAATCCCAAAATGTCGAAATGACGTCTTCTGAAATCCTTTCGGACTTTTGTGTATAGGGAGTTCAATATGCTAAGGATTGAATACTCTGTCACCTCCATCTTCCGGTCTTCGGAGTCCCGAAATGCCGAAATGTTATTTCTCTTCGTTGCTTTCACAACCCTCGATAGGAAGTCTCCTATCCTTCCACATGTCACCTCCTCTTTCTTTCAAGTTTCTGGGTATCAGGAGTTTGGAACTCTCAAACCACCTTATGTCATCAAAACCCAATGTGGAGTGTAGACCCTTGCCAACGAAAATGCCAAAATCCTGATTTTTTCAATGCCGATAATCCTTTGTCACGACTTCTGATTTTGGGTTTTCTCCCCTACTGAGTCCCGATCTCCTTCCTTCGAGACTTTCGAAACCCTGAACTTCGAAGTCCCAAAAAATTAAACTTGCTTCTCCTTACCTCCACACATGAAAACCTCCTTTTTGCGTTTTGGGGGTTCGGTTAGCCAAGGATTTTGACTTGCACTTTGGACTTTCGAACCCCAAAATGCTGAAGTGGTCTAACGTCCCAATAAGTCAAGATCAGTGGCCCCTTATCCACCTTGCAACTCCTGTAGATCCTACGGTTCTCGCTATTTCAGGAGTTCTCCTTGGAGAACCTCGTCCGTCCAAATTCCTTCTTCGAGAACCTCTTCTCTGAGTCACTTCAGTGATCCTCTTCACTTTGACTTAGCCTCTGCGTGATGACCAAAACTCCTCTCCTTCTCTTCAGCACTTGAAGATGCTAACTCTCCTGATCTTTCTTTCGCAAACTCAAATCTCCTAAGAGATTTCTGCATGCACTCCTTGCGGCACTTCTTCAAATATTCCAAATATTTGAATCTCTTGACTCTGTGCAACTCTGCAACAACAATCCTTCAATTTCTCAACCTTAGTCTATGTGTTCTAAGGTCTCGACCAGCCTACGTGCACCTTGCACAGCTTCTGTGCTTGTCTTGCACTTCAGTTGAAATGAGAACAATGGTATCCCTCCTGAGCTTTCAGAGATGAACTCTGAACCCGTCAATGCACTCCTTGCAGACGCTTCTCTGCACTCCTTGCAGGAACTCTAACTCAAAAAGAGAAACAATTGAAACTCATTTCCTTACTCTCTCTCAGACTTCAAAATCTAAATAAGAAATCATACATACACAACATAACAACAAATGTACAACAGAAAGAGTAAAACAACCATAAGCATAACATTTAGTATGTATACACAGAAAGCATTATAACACCATGAGTCAGAATCAAAGCTTCATGTATTAATTTCAGAACTTCTGTACATGGATTCTTCTACACAGCTCTCTGCTACAAATCCTCTCTATTCTTTATGATATCCTTGATAATGTTACAATGATACAAGATGAGGGTGTCTATAGTCGGTTTTCCCTCCAACTCCTAAAACTATCTAATCTAGAATTTAAATCTACCTACTTTCATTAACTATGCATAAATGCCTCTACACCTTACAGATGAGAGCGAATCACTCAATATCTATTTACAATATGGAAGTGCACCCTTCTTAACTATTATATTAATGTCTGTGCATCCAAACTTTCAAAAACATTTCAAACATTTTCAACATGCACCAAAAATGCGATCGCGTTTGTCCCATGCTCGCTTGTTGCTAGTGATGTTCCTGCATCATACTCCCTTTCTTCGAAATTTTCATGGACTCCTGTTCATGAGCTCTTGCACTGTTTGTCCATGCTTCTGAATTTCTGCTTCAGTCTCCCAGCTGGCATCTTCAGCTGGATGTCCCCTCCACTTGACTAAGTATTCAAAATACTCTTTTCTCCTGGTCCTCTTGTTGACTCTCTTGTCAAGTATACTTTCCATCTATGGCTTTTCAGCTACAAGAATTTGTTTATCCCACCGAACCTATGTTTCTTCACTGTCTTCTTTAGATTTTTAAGGGTACAAATCTGAGATGTTGAATATCGGTGAAATTCCGACCCCATTGGGTAATTCAATCTCATATGCATTTGCCCCAAATTTCCTTATGATCTTGCATGGTCCAATCTTTTTCATTTTCAGTTTGTTATATGTTCCCCTTGGGAACCTTTCCTTTCTTAGGTGTGCAAGAATCAGATCACCAACTTCAAACTGAATTTGTCTCTTGTGTTGATCTTCTCTGCGCTTGTACTCTTGGCTTGAATTCTACAATCACTCCTTCACTTGGTTGTGAAGTTCCTTCATTGCGTCTACAAAATTATCTACACTGGCACTTCTAGTTTCATTCTATTCTGAATTTCTCAATTCAAAAACTCCCCTTGGTTGTATTCCATAAACAATTTGAAACAGAATCTTCCCTGTGCTTCTATTGTGTGAATCATTGTAAGCAAATTCCGCCTGTGGCAGAATGTGATCCCACTGACTATGGTGTTCAGTCACTAGGTTTCTCAGTAAATCTCCCAATCTTCTATTCACAACTTCTGTCTGTCCATCCATCTGAGGATGATAAGCTGAGCTAAAATACAAACTTGTCCCCAGCTTCTTCCATAAATTCCTCCAGAAATGTCCGACGAATTTGGTGTCTCGATCTAAAACAATACTCCTTGGTAAGCCGTGAAGTCTGACAACTTCTTTGAAAAACAGGTTCACGATATGAGTCGCGTCACTGGTTTTCTGACATGGTATAAAGTGTGCCATTTTAGAAAATATGTCTACCACCACAAATATTGAATCAAACCCTCTTTACATCCTTGGCAGCCCCAGTATAAAATCCATGCTCACTACATCCCACGACCTCTCTAGTATGGGTAATGGCTAATACAACCCTGTATTCTGTCTTTTTCCCTTTGAGTGCTGACAAATTTTGCATCTGTCCACAAATATTTTAACATCTGTCCTCATCCCTAGCCAAAAATATGAGCCATTTAATTTCGAGAACGTTTTGTCATGACCGAAATGTCCGACCAATCCTCTACTGTGTTTTTCTTTCAACATATTCTCCCTCATGTAGCATTTTGGAATACACAACTGATTTCCCCTGAATAATAATCCATCTTGGATCATATATTCGGTCCATTAGCTTCTTTCCCTGAGAATTGGATTCTCAGATGCCCCATACGCCTCTTTGAAATCTGGATCATCCCTGTAGATGTCCTTGAGATTATCAAAACTTAAAGTTTTGACTCTAAATTCCTGCATCAACAAACATTTCCTGCTCAAAGTGTCAACAACTTTGTTAGCAGTTCCAGAAACATGTTTGATTACAAAAGTAAAATTCTGCATATATTCAACCCATTTAACATGTCTTTGGTTTATCTTTTCTTGTTGAGTTACAAATTGCAATGCGTGATTGTCACTGTACAAGACAAACTCTTTAGGAACCAAGTAGTGCCTCCACTTTTTCAGTGCCTTTATGACCTCATAAAATTCCTTATCATACGTCGAGTACTTCACTTTCGCTTCATTCAGTTTCTCACTGAAGTACGCAATTGGTCTATCATCTTGACTCAAGACCACTCCAATTGCAAATCCACTAGCGTCACATTTGACCTGAAATGTCTTGTTGAAATTTGGCAACACCAAAATTGGTTGTTCAATAATTTTCCTTTTCAACAAATTGAAACTTTTCTCTTCTTCTTCTGTCCAGTGAAAATATTTATGCATTTTCTTCACCGTGTCCATCATCGGTGCGCTAATTCCACTGAAATTTCTGATAAATTTCCTGTACAAACTAGCCAATCCATGAAAAATTAGAACTTCAAAGATACTCTTTGACGATGGCCAATTCTTAATCACCTCCACTTTATCTAGATCCATTTTCAACTTATCTACTGAAATAACAAACCACAAATAAATGATCTTAGTCTTCATGAATGATGATTTCTTCATATTTATCAGCAACTTCTCTTGCTGCAATTTCTTCATCACTGTAGCCAAATGCTTCAAGTGCTCTGTTTTTGTTTTACTGAAAATTAGTATATCGTCAAGATATACAATGACGAATTTTCCAATGAGTTCCTTCAGGACTTTATTCATCAACCTCATGAAAGTACTAGGCGCATTTGTTAAGCCAAATGGCATAACAAGCCATTCATACAGCCCTTCATTTGTCTTGAATGTTGTCTTCCATTCATCACCTTCTCTCATTTGGATTTGATGATATCCACTTTTCAAATCAATCTTTGAATTTTTTTTGGCTCCACTCAAACAATCCATCAAATCATCCATCCTTGGCAATGAAAATCTATACCTGATGGTAATCTTGTTAATTTCCCTTGAGTCTGTACACATCCTCCGGCCTCCATATTTCTTTGGACTAAGCATGGACTCAAGATTTCTCTAACCAATTCTTTGTCCATTAAATCCTTGAGTTGGAACAGTGTATGGACTCAAGATTTCTCTAACCAATGCTTTGTCCATTAAATCCTGGACCTGTCTCTTGACCTCTTCATTCTCCTGCGGCGTCAATCTGTATGCTGCTTTGTTTGGTAAACTAGCTCCAGGTATGAGATCAATATGATGACTCACACTTCTGATCGGTGGCAATGAACAAGGTAGTTTGTCCACAACTATATCAACAAACTCCTCCAGCAACTTCTGGATTTCTTCTGGTAAATCATCCACTCTTGTGTTGGTTAAAATAATTCGAGGCTTCCTAACCACAATGAATTATGTGTGTTCTTTCTTCTTAACCTCCTTAAGAAGTTCCTTCCCACTCATGAGAAGTACAGTGTTGCTTACCTCTGTTGTCACTTATTTATCCTTAATTGGCAACAACATGTGAGTTCTTCCATTCTTCTCTAGGGTGTATGTGTTCTTTCTCCCATTATGAATCACATTCCTGTCATATTGCCATGGTCTTCCCAACAATAGATGACAAACATCCATGGGAATGACATCACATAGTATTTCATCCTTATATCCTCCTATTTTAATTTCAACTAAACATTGTTTAGTGACATTTACCTGATGCCCTTTTTGTAGCCATGAAACTCTGTATGGGCTTGGATGTTCAATAGTCTCTAGCTCCAGCTTTTCTACTATCTCTATAGAAATGAGATTTTTTGTGCTACCACTATCCACGATGACCTTGCATACCCTGTCTTTGGTCTTGCAAGTAGTCTGAAAAAGTTTGTTTCTTTGGACTGGATTTTCTACCTCCTTCCCTGGCATTAAGAGAACTTTTCTCATCATCAGTGATCTTCCACCTTCAACATCTTTTGCCTCAACATTCTGTCTTTGTGCTTCGGCAATGTGAGTTTCACCTTCTTCTTTCTTCTTATCTGGACATTCATAGGATTTGTGTCCATTCTTTCCACAGGTAAAGAATTTTATTTCACCACCTCTGCCTCTTCCTCTTCCTCTGGTTCGAGGAAAAGTATTTCTATATGCATACTGTCCTCTCTGTGAGCTTCCACCTCTCTTAATTTGAGTTTGATGTTTCTTCCACTCTTCTTTAGTTTTCTGATTTTTGTCTTCGGAAATTGTTTTTCCTCTGGCTTGACTTCTGCCTCGCCCTCTTTGGCTTTTCTTTTGGCTCAACTTCTCTTCATCTTTCAGAGCCATATGATAAGAATCTTCCACTGTTCAGATGGTCATCATGCTCATCTCATCTTGGATTTCATATCTCAGACCATTCATATATCTGACAACCTTTTCATCATCACATTCACGATGACCTGCCCTAATGTTTAGTTTGTAGAACTCTTCAGTGTACTCTTTCACAGACATCATCTTCTATCTCAAATTCTGCATTCTTTGAAACAGAGTGATCTGGTAATCCTTGGGTATGAATTTTTCCTTCATCTTCGCAACCATTCTATCCCAACTCTTTATTTTCTGCTTGCCTTTGCAGCATCTATCAGCTTGTAGTTCATCCCACCACAATGTTGCATGCCCTTTAAGTCTTGTGACAACATGTTTAACCTTCTTGTCTTCCTCAACATCCTCATAGTCAAAGTATTTATCCAGAGGTCTAATCCAGTCTAGAAGCTCTTCAACATCCAGGTTTCCTTCATATACTGGAATGTCCATTTTTGCCTTGGCACCTATCCTTGCAACAACCCTGAATAGGCATTCTTCTATTGCAACTTCTTCTCCTCCATGTCCAACTTCATCTTCACTTTCAGACTCACTGATATCTCCAGCATCGACTGCATGCCTCTGTGCTATTTCCATGGCATCCATCCTAGCATGCATTTCACACATCTCTCTTGCCCCTGGAAGCTCAAATAATTGCCTACCCCTTCTTCTTGGCATTTCCCTTTCCTCTGGTGGATCGGGTGTTTGCCTATCTCTTCTTCTTGGCATCATGGTTGTAAATATTTCTTCCACCCTCTATTTGCAATATACAAACAGAGAAGTGATCTGATACCACAAGTGATGTATATCAGAGTACTCATTTTCCCTAGCTTACTCTGCCTGAGATATACAGACAAAATCAATCTCTGATACCACAACTGGCGTAGACCCCCAGACCCACAGGTTGGGATCCACACAGGATCTTTTCTTTTCGGCCCCTGAGAGCTCGATTGGCTCTTTTATTTCCCTTTCAGGAAATCAACACCGACAACAAACCTTGAGGAAATCCCTCTTTTATTTCGTGATACCGGATTTCACCTTATCTCTTCAACCTCTGAAACCCCGAAATAGTAATACTTGCCTTTCCTGATGTAAATTTTTGGCTTTTCGGCTTTCGCGAATTCGGGAATTGCGATGATGTGCAACTCTGCTCTCAAACCCTGGAGTCCCGAACTTCTGACTTTTGATTTACCGAAATGAAAATGTCTTGGTCCTCCCTTCCTCTTCGCGGTTTTGGGATTTCAAACACCGAAAAGCGCTTCCACTATTTCCTCAGGGCTCTCGAACCTCCGAATCCTAAAATGCCAAAATGACATCTTCTAAAATCCTTTCGGACTTTTGCGTACCAGGAGTTCAATATGCTAAGGATCGAATACTCTCTCACCTTCGTCTTCTGGTCTCCGGAGTCCCAAAATGCCGAAATGGTATTTCTCTCCATTGCTTTCACAACCCTAGACAGGAAGTCTCCTGTCCTTCCATGTGTCACCTCCTCTTTCTTTCGGGTTTCTGGGTATCAGGATTTTGGAACTCTCGAACCACCTTATGTCATCAAAACCCAATGTGGAGTGTAGACCCTTGCCAATGGAAATGCCGAAATCCCAATTTTTGCAATGCCGATAATCCTTTGTCACGACTTCTCATTTTGGGTTTTCTCCCCTACTGAGTCACGATCTCCTTCCTTCGATACTTCCAAAACCCCGAAATCTGAAGTCTGGAAAACTTAAACTTGCTTCTCCTTACCTCCACACACGAAAACCTCCTTTTCGCATTTTGGGGGTTTGGTCAGCCAAGGATTTTGGCTTGCACTTCGGACTTTCGAACCCCGAAATTCCAAAGTGATCTGGCATCCCAATAAGTCAAGATAAGCAGCCCCTTATCCGCCTTGCAACTCCTGTATATCCTACGGTTCTCGCTATTTCGGGAGTTCTCCTTGGAGAACCTCGTCCGTCCAAATTCCTTCTTCGAGAACCTCTTCTCTGAGTCACTTTAGTGATCCTCTTCACTTTGACTTGGCCTCGACACGATGACCAAAACTCCTCTCCTGTTCTTAAACACTTGATGATGCTAACTCTCCTGAGAATTCTTTTTCAAACTCAAATCTCCTAAGAGATTTCTGCATGCACTCCTTGCGACACTTCTTCAAATATTCCTAAATATTTGAATCTCTTGACTCTATGCAACTCTACAACAGTAGTCCTTCAATCTCTCAACCTTAGTATATGTGTTCTAAGGTCTCGACCAGCCTGCGTGCACCTTGCATGGATTCTGTGCTTGTCTTGCACTTCAGTTGAAATGAGAACAACGGTATCCCTCCTGAGATTTCAGAGATGAACTCTGAACCCATCAACGCACTCCTTGCGGACGATTCTTTGCACTCCTTGCAGGAACTCTGACTCAAGAAGAGAAACAATTGAAACTCATTTCCTTACCCTCTCTTAGACTTCAAACTCTAAATAAGAAATCATACATACACAACATAACAAAAAATGTACAACAGAAAGAGTAAAATAGCCATAAGCATAACATTTAGTATGTATACACAGAAAGCATTATAACACCATGAGTCGGAATCAAAGCTTCATGTATTAATTTCAGAACTTTTGTACATGGATTCTTCTACACAGCTCTCTGCTACAGCTCCTCTCTATGCTCTATGATATCCTTGATAATGTTACAATGATAAAAGATGAGGGTGTCTATAGTCAGTTTTCCCTCCAGCTCCTAAAACTGTCTAATCTAGAATTTAAATATACCTACTTTCATTAACTATGCATAAATGCCTCTACACCTTACATATGAGAGCTAATCGCTCAAGATCTATTTACAATATGGAAGCACGCCCTTCTTAACTATTATATTAAAGTCTGTGCATCCAAACTTTAAAAAACATTTCAAACATTTTCAACATGTGCCAAAAATGTGATGGTGTTTGTCCCACACTCGCTTGCTGCTGGTGATGCTCCTGCATCACATTGGAAATAAGAGAAGTCCACTCAAATGATCTCTTGTATATTTTCGACGTAACCTAACTTCCCCTATATGATGTTTTGATCACGGTGGCTAGCATGACTAGATTGGTTGAACTCGACTTCCACTCAATAGTCTTTTGTCATTTGTACATGCATGATATGATATATACTCAACACCCAACATTTTCAACAACTTCTTTGTCTCTTTGCAGCTACTAGGAAAAACATTATCACTAAGAAGAACCTTATATTTGAATATCTTGTAGTTAGTGGGAAATAGAATTAATGTACAAGGTCATTTAACGTTTATAAAAGAAACCATTTCTAATGTTGATTATATTGTGACATGATTTCACAAAATTAATATAAGGCACTTACTAGTCAATTACCTCAATATTGTTGAGAAACATGCATTTGACATGCCAAACTTTTCTTTCACATTGTAAAGTAACATTGTTGTCCCAATATGGGTAGACTTTGATTGGGCACTAGGTCCAAAGAGAGGGGTGGTGGAAGCAAATTTTAGGCTTTTGAAAATTGTATCATTGATATGATCATTCCCTAGGTCATCTTTTTAGAATGCATCTAACAACATTGTCTCCATGGAAGTCGTATCCCGTAAGTAATCACCCATACCAACCTCTTTTTTATTATCTCCATTTCCAACTTCTGAAGAACTACTATTGTTGTAGTCATTCCTAATTGGTGAATTTGGACGTAGCGGGAATTGAATAGGTGGTTGATTCAACCATTCTTGGTACGCTTCCTATCAGAGTTGTGCTTTCATTGCAGCCTTCTTTCAGGTTGACATTGTTGTGGGGTGCAATGGAAGATGGTAGGTAGGTCTCTCATCATAAGAAAAATCTTATTTTCAAAAATATTGAACATTAGTACATTGATGATATTAGTAAGAACAATGCAATAATTTGTTTGTTCAAATTACATTATACCAAACAATTATTACCATCGCCGACCAAGGATTGTGGCTGGAAGATGGAATGTCACAATTGGCAGGGTAAAGAGGTTGTCCATTTTCATCTACCAACTGCTTGCGGTATGTTTCTCCTGATAAGACCTTTCAACGTTTTTGAACCAGTACTGGAATATTTTCTACATTTGAACTCGATTCGGAATCAGGATCCTACAAATTTGAATACATTTTTATTCAAATTGACATGGATAAAACAAAATCAATGAGATAATCAAAACATAAATAAAATAAGTTAAATTTACTAGATATGGAAAGGGAGAACTCTGCGATGGACTTTGAACAATATGGAATGCGCTAGAATTTGAAGAATTGACCATTTGATCATATAATAAGATTGTATCCTTGCATTTTAGCAAAATTAGCAATAAATTTTCATGTACATATCTAAAATAAATTTCGAGGACCATACCACAGTCTGAGTTTGAATATAGTTTTTAAACCATTTTTTAAGAATAAGGTGACATAAAACGTAAAATGTATACTTAAGTATTGCAAGTCATGTGAATTCATCTTAAAAGATAATTTGAGATGAATATACTATTTCATGTGCAAACAAAAGTTCAAATAACTTTAAAAGCATGTTGGTGTGCTTATAAACCACAAAGTCACTGGTGTGCATATTAACAATAAGTATCGGTGTGCTGAAAAATCAATCACGCTGTGTTTCTAAATTTTGTTAATAAAAAATAATTATATGTCTTTGGTGCGTCAAATAATATGAACGCAATGGTGAGTAATGTAATATGGCCATAACGGTGGATCTTACATAAATGCATCGTCGTGCTGAAAAAGTAAAAAAAAAAAACATGATTTTTTTAAGCAATTAAAAAAAGAGCGGGAATCGAATTTCATAAAATTATTTAAATACTAAAAAACTATTCACTATTTCATTATTTTGCAAAATTTTGCAAGGAAGAGACTTGCAAGAGAGACATATGCAGGAACATTATGGAGGAGTATAATACTTTGGAACCATAGTGTTATTCATAATATGATAATTTGAAGGGTATGGTAATTCACTCTAAACCATTTTCATAAAACCAAAATAATATTAAGAAGGTATTCAATATTTTCATTATTTTACCAAAATTTACAGGAGACAAATTTGGAAGAGAGACATACCAAGAATCATTGTGGAGCAGAAGAATACTTTGGAACAACAAAAATATTCAGAAAATTGGGATTTGATAGGTATGGTGATTCACTCAAAACCCTACATTCAAAAGAATAGAAAAAAAATCATACTTACCTTAAACCCTTGTTTTTTTTTATTACGTGAATGCAAAATTTCACCCTAGGGTTTAAATCCCTCTATCACTTCATAATTAGGGCTTTTTGTTTTAGGTATTTTAGATCCAATGGGTTTGTTTTTCTATATATAAGTGTTTGGCATGCGATGCAAAGGGACCACTTATTGCATAGGATCCCAAACGCAGTCGACCCTCTCTCTTTTATTTTTATATTTTTAAACGGTTTCTGATTTGTTTTTTTTTTCTTTTCTTTTCCAATGCGCCTTTTTGACAAAAATGCACCGGTGCGTTTACGTATAAGGAACGCGTTGATTAAACCAGATTTAATATATATATATATATATATATATATATATATATAATATGGTGCATAAAAAAAATATCTTCGATATTCTCATCTAAACAACACAGTAAATGTTGTCACACAATTTTTTTTTAATTTTTTTAATTTTTCTTCTTATCGGTGTGTAATTTTTCTATTGTTTTTTTTTATATAAATTTTTAATTTTGTTGCTATGTTTTTGTTTTCTATTGTAGTCGTTGTGATGTCTTCTATATATATCGCATTGTTGTAATTCACAATATTTTCAAAAACAAATTAAATTGTTCGGCATGTGTTGTTGTATGGAACGCACCGATGCATTTTATGTAATAAACACATCAATGCTTTGCATATAAAAAACACATCGATTACAACGATTTTTTTTTGCTGAAAATTATGTGATTTATTTATAAAATATATTTAATAATTTATGTATTGAATGGTATAGGTTGTATATTGATAAAAATATGAGTGAGAAGAGTTCAAATAAGAAAAGTTTTGTTGACACAATGATGACACATCCGAAAAAACAAAAAAGGAAGGTTCTCTGGAAATTCTATACAAAATTAATAAGGTTGAATTATATGTAAGTTTAACTAATATGTATTGGTTAGTGTGTGTCATGCAGGGCCACAAAATGAGGAAGCTTGATAACATTATTTTTGATCTAAGTGCAGAAGAGCATAAAAGCTTGATGGAAAAATTGCAGAAGGATGAATCAGATGAATGAAAAAATACTATTCAATATGTTTTTATTTTTTTTTATTTTCATTAATAATATACTTAGGAATATTAGATGACATGTTTCAAACAATCTATTAATTCACATATGTTTAATGTTCTACAGGCACCAACAACGAGGGAACAAAATGTCATCATAACAAAAAAAATTAATTAATATAGAATATGTAAATGATGATGAATTGGTTCTTAGCTCATTTGGAGTGGTGTTGGAGATTAATCAAAGAGAGAATATTTTTTACAAAACTATGAGGGATATAGTGGAACGAACGTATAGACGTATTTTCCACTTACAATATAGAAATTAATCCAATGATTTCAAAAACCAGGTTATATTTAAACTACAGGAAGCATTTCTAGAGCAATGGTCAATGCGACCTGTCAGACTTGCAATAGCAAAAACATACAACAATGAAAAAGAATAATTCAAAAAGTAATATACCTAAAAAAAAAATTTTAGAATATATATATATATATATATATATATATATATATATATATATATATATATATATATATATATATATATATATNCAACAATGAAAAAGAATAATTCAAAAAGTAATATACCTAAAAAAAAAATTTTAGAATATATATATATATATATATATATATATATATATATATATATATATATATATATATATATATATATATATCAATTTTGTGATATTTAGTTTTCATATATCAATATAAAATTACTCTATTATCATGTTATTTTTTCAGGAAAATTATGAAAATCTCAGAGAATCAACGAGCTGATATCTAAAATATGCCAGTAGAAATGTCCAAAAAAGTGTACAAGGAGATGGTCAAAGAATTATACATAATTGCATCGCAGGAGGAGCTATCTCAACAACAACTTGCTTCAAATGTATGTAATCATTGAATTTTTCTATTAGGTACAAATAATTAATTATACATTAAATATTGATTTTTAAATATTCTCTTACATAAAAGAAAATAAAATGGAACTCATTCTGCACATAAAACTGGATGACAAGGAAGAAAAAGGTTGATAGCAAAGTTTGTGAGTAATTTTTATTTCCTTATAACAACTTAAGGTTTTTTTTTGTATATTTAAAGTTGTTTTACAACAACCATCCTTGAATGTCTTCAAACAAGTACTAACATACAAAGAAGAGCCATCATAAAAATTGATTAGCATTGGGTTAATTAAGGGTTGTGAGTATATGTTGGCATATCAAAAATTAATTGTCGAATTTGTAAGTATAACCTATATTGTTTTACTTCCATGATTTTATAGTTTACGAGACAAATATAATATTTTATATTAAATCTATGATTTATTATGGGGTATAAAACTTGCAGGAAACAAAGTATGGAAGTAAGCCAACAGAAGAATTATTGAAACAAGGCATGAGATTTGATTTTGAACATATGTGTATGATTCATGAGTCACTTCTTTCTTTGGAGGTATGCCACTTTTCAATTTACATTCATGTATATTATTTATTTCAATTTTCATTATTCTCACTAATGTAGATAGACTCATTACTGTTTATTTCTATGTTTGTAGATGGAACTTCAAGAAGAACAAAACAATCTAGACAATCAACCAAACATTCAACAAAATAACCCAAGGCATGGAATTATCTCGAGCACTAACAATAGTTCCAGTAAAGAATGATGATCAAATATTTGGATATCAATGGAAGCTGCAATTGTATTTTTTAAAAATAATTGTCTATGAAAATCATAATTTTTTGTTTAATGTAATGGACATAGTGTCCCAATTGAAAAACAAGGGATTACCGATAAGTGTCTCATTTTGTATGACAAAGACCCTCTTATTCATATAATAAAATATGGTTTAATTTATTTTATTGTGTTGTCCAATGTCATTGTGAAATGTTACATCATTGATTAAATATATGGATGACTAAATATTATAATGAAGAGATGAAAAATCTGATAATATAACAAATTAATCCAAACATCATATCCAAATTCACTAATCAAAATATAAGATATATGTAAATTTTTTGATAAAGATGGAATTAAAAAATAACAATAATTGCACTATCACAAATTAATGTTTCTCGGTGTATTTTAATTATTAATCTCATCGATACGTTAAATATTAAAACTCACTGATGCATTTCATATGAAATTCGCACCGGTGCTTTTATGTAATCAATTAACACTAACAAAAAGTATTGGTGCTCCCCATGGAGACACACTCAGATATATTCTTTATCTATCAATTCTTGTAAGTGGATTTTTAGTTCATTTAACTCTGGGATATTCATCCTATATGGATCCTTTGAAGCAGGTACTGCACTAGGTATTAAGTCTATGGAGAAATCTATTTCTCTCCCAGGAGATAGTCTGGGAATATCCTAGAATACATCATGAAATTCCTGTAATACTAGAAAGTTATCTAACTCATTATTACTTTCCTCTTTTTCATTATAATTTATGTGTACAACAAGTAGTTTACACCCTTTTCGAATACATCTTTTAACTTGTAAGGTTGTTATTTCTCTAATACTAACATGTCTTGATACTCCTTTAATGTTTATAATGCTACCTCTGTCATCTACATAGGTAAATGTTTTATTGTAACAATCTAAGACCAATTTAAACTTTTCCATCCAATCCATATCGATTTGCATATCTAAGATAGTAATGGTAATATGTTTAATTCTATCTGTGTTCTTAATTCATTCATACCAAGTTCACAGTTTTTAACATCTGTAATTCTCCTTTCAGCTCCTGTAGCTCACTGTACTAACCGAGATTTTTCAAACTTTTCCTTATGTAACTTACATATTTATATAACTCTTGGTGAAATATAACTTAAACTAGCACCTAGATCAATTAAAACAATAACTGGTTGATTATGTATCATACCTTCAATTTCTACCATTGAAGTTTGATGATCTTCCTGTCGATTTTCCAAATTTGCATTGATTTTTGGTGTAGACCTTGCTAGCTCACCAACAATAGTTGCTTCATGTATTGTTTGCACATTTCTATTGCCCTTCTTCTTGATAGGACAATGTTTTTAGTAATGTGGACCATTGCATTCCCAACATTTCACTGTTTCTTTTTGGGTAGTTTCTTTATTGAAGAAGGTTTGGGGTTTGATATTCTTATTTTCAGGACAATTGATAGGCTTACTACTTCTGAACTTATTACCTCCTTGAAATCTCTTATCATCATTTCTATTAGAGTAATATTCTCCTTTCTTCTTAGGGTCAAACCTCTCAACCTTTTTCCCATTCCAATTCTTAGAATTCTCATTCCTATTTTTATACTGCTCAAAATAGAGTTTAGCTTTCCTCATGGTTTCTTCCAATGTTTTTGGGTTATCGAATTCAATTTGATATTTATAAGAACTAGGTAGGCAACTCAAAAATCATTGAATCTTTGGTTTTTCATCCACAATATAAGGAACATAACGCAACAAACTACATTAAATTATCCCGTGACTTCATCATATTATTTAGGTTTGTTTTTTGTTCTTTGTTTAGGACTAGAACTACTTTCAGTAGACATTTCAGTGTCTTATGTATCCTTGTATATTGACTTTCTCTCAGATTCTGGATACTCTAGTTTTATTGCTTTCTTCTTTGGTTGGGCTATCTTAGAGTTGCTAGAATTCTTTCCTTTATTTTTATCAGTATTTTGATTGCACAATTTTTCTAGCATAATTGCATTTAATTCCTCCTGAGTCTTTAAAATTCTTTCGTTATTTTCTCTCACAATTTTTAATTCTTCTCTTAGATTTGTTATTGTCTTTATAATTTTTGAATGTATATCATTATTCAAATCCACCCAGAGATGTCCATCACCTACATTCCCTTGTTCATGATTCTCTTGATGAGGTTCTTCTCCCTGAGTCTCATGTACTTCTGTCATTTTTCTACAAAATCAAATTATTTTTCTTCCTAGAGGTAAGAAGAAAATGAAGACAATTTATATGTTATATTTTTATGTGATAAAGCCCATAAAAAGGCCAAGTGTTATAGCCTACAACTCTGATACCATTATGTCACACACCTTAAATTCCATTCTATATATATATATATATATATATATATATATATTCAACCATAATAGGTTAATGACTTTTCGTCATCATAATTGTTGCATATAAGTCTGTTTATCTTATTCCTAATTTTATGCACATTCTTGTTTTTCTTTATCATACGATAGTCTCACTATTATTTCATTGTTTTCTTTTGAATGAGAAAACCATAGAGACTAAAATATTATACAGAAAATGATTTATATCTTCTCATAACTTCTTCTAGTATCTCATTATAATAGTTGAACAACTCTATACTTAACAAAATAGTTCTTTATCACACATATCATATCATACCTTATATGATTCCATGTAACTCGGTGTATAAAGTCTTGTATTATAATATCCTTGTTAAAATATCTCATATGTAAAACAAATTTCATTATGTGTCAATCAATACATATAAGTCTATTTCGTTGTATTATCCAATGTATAACATATATTAATAGGTTCCAATGTACCACACATATCAACGGTTTCATTGTGTCATCCAATGTATAACACTTGGCATACGAAGTATGACTCATACATGAGTGGACTTATTAGGGGGTTTTACGACTTATGTGTCACATGTGGTGTTACTTATTTCAAGGAGGTTTAATCTACAGTTGTCCTAAGATTGGTATATGTGTTGTTTTATTATGCCTATAATCATTAGGTTTTTAGAGGCTCCTTTATCCATCCTGAACTCTCCCGAACTTGGCTCATTTCACATTATTAACTTTCGATTTCTCGGCTTTGTGTTTGTCCTAAGAGGTTTTGAGAGGTTTGACATTTTTGAGTTACAGTGAGGAGGTCTGATTACCCAAATCTCATTTTCATTTATTGTGGAATTTATTTGGTAAAAGCCCGGGGTATTTGTAGCTTCCCTAGCTTGTGGTTGGTCTTTATATCGACTTGAGGATTGACGTCTTTAACTGGTAAGATTTTACAGAACCTTCATTACTCATTTTGGTTTCCTGTAACCAATGTGTTGGGACTCAGAAATTTCGCATTTCCACCCTCTTTTCCCTTCGTTATTCCTTACATTTCATCACCCCATTAACCTTTCATTATTTCATTTTCATAATTATATTTGGGTTTCACATTATTATTTTCCACTTTATTCATTTTAGTATTAAAAAGGAATTTATGATTAAAAGTTAGAAAGTCAACATGTTTTTCATATATATCTCAAAAATGTGGGAGCTTTGTAATGTGTAGGAATTAATACAAAAATACTTCTCGAATATATCCTTCACCATTTCAAGGAGATAGTTATTCAAAGCCTATTCCAAGGAGAAGATCATGGATATTTGGTTGGCATATCTTATCTAGGATTTGTGAGAGACATGTGGAGGATTTGAAGGGATCATTTTTTGTAATAATGGAAAATTAGTTGAGAGAATAGTGGATATGTAATTATGAGACTCTTATCTTATATTCAAGGCTTTCATGTATAAAGGAGAGTGCTCTCTCTCTATTTCATTAGTCTGGATTAGTCTTAGATTTGTAATTAAGAAGAAAGAGATTCTTAGCTTTGATTCATAGTTTTGGTTTCCATGCTTTCATTAGTTTGTTATGAAGATTGATTTGATTATTGTAATGTAATATTGCTTCATTGTTGTGAGCTCACATATGTTTTTGTGTCATTCAACTCTTCACATGTTGTATTGCTTTTCCCTCAATTAATTTTCCATTCCAAGATTAATTTGATTACAACAATTTCATTTCGAAAGTGTGTGTCAATGTAACATCCTACTCTGGCGCACTTACCAAACTTATTCTTTGAGCACACTTGCTCGCAAGTGCTCTGGATTTTATGATGATAAAAAAATTTCCTTCATTATGATGCGTTAAGTTATACGACAGGATGTTTTACTACATTGATGTAGACAGGTGCTGCTGACTTAGTTTCATTGAGTGTGCAGGGTTTCAGACCTTGAGGATGCAGAGGCATCGGTGGAACTCCCTTGGACTCCGGATTGAGTCAGGGAGTGGGCTATTTGATTTGTTTCATTTACGATGATATTGTTTCGTTTTGATGATATTCTATTGATCTTATGATATGTTGTTGACATGATCTGACATGATGGTTGATGATGCAGGATGACGATAGCTTGCCGACCAGACTTGCATATGGAGTAAAGGGGCCACACACGAGTTCCAGAGATATTGAGGGAGAGGTGTGACAGCAGCCCTTCCATAGCCTATTAGCACTCCCGCCGTGGATCGAACTGTAGGTTAACGATTACCTAGTTCGAGAGGATCCATGATGCCGTGAGGGCAGACTGCGACAGTCGCTCACGATGATTCTAAGGGGCATGCAATAAGGCGGGGGCCTTATTCCTTAGAGCCCTTAGTCTCCCATAAGTTCACCTGGCGGAGTGTTGAATCCAGGGGTTATAGAGTCTACCAATCCGTCAAGTCAGCGAGTGGCACCCTTGGAGCACGTGGTGCATCCTGAAGGGCACGTCGTGCAACGAAAGCAAACAAGGCGAGTGGCACCCTTGGAGCACGTAGTGCGTCCTGAAGGGCATGTCGCATGGATGATGAAGAGGAGACAACTTAAATGACCCTAAGATCTTAACACCTGATAAAATTCTTAAAATGATTCCCCTAATTAAATTGTCGCCCTGTTCAAATCAAAACCTAAATTAAAACATCTCTAAGTTAAATTTGACAAGGCCTAAGAAAAGATTCTACAAAAATAAACCTAGGGCGTAAACTAAAACCCTCCTAGGTGTTAATTAAAGTCTTCTTAAAAGTAAAGGGGGAAAAGTAATGAGGGAATTAAATTAAGTGAAAACCATGGCTTGTAAAAGATAAAGAAGAATTAAAATTTATTAAAGTGTGAGAGTATAAAAGCTAGGAATTTAAAAATATATTGAAAAGATTAAAAACCGCATTTATCTTTTGGGTGCAAAAATAAAAATAACAAGAGAGAATTAAATAATAGAATAAAAGAGACTAGAAATTAAGGAGTGATTAAGGAGTAAATTAAGGAGTGATTAAGGAGTAAATTAAGGAGTAATTTAAGGAATGATTAAGGAGTAATTTAAGGGGTGATTAAGGAGTAATTTAAGGAGTGATTTTTGAGGAAGTGAGGGAATTGAGTCTTTTAAATATTAAAAAGAAATTAATTTTGGAGAACCATAGGGATGAGTGACACTTGGACGGCGAAGAACGTTTAGAGGGTTGTCATTAAAAATTAATTAATTAATGATTTATGAATTAGGTCAGTCTCAAAATTCTATGAAAGGAGGGGAAAGGAAGGAAGAATGGATGAATGGTTAGCGTAACATTACGCTACCGAATTGTGGCTTGACGGGTTGCTTGTGAGGAGTTGGGTATATCTCAGCTGTGTTGGAGTGGTAGCTCAGTCGTGGAGGCGAGCTGAGACACTAGTCTATCTCTGGTTCTTGTGTGGCCCCTTTGCGGCTCGGGGGGATAAGGGGGAAGCAGAGTACCCCTAGCATTTGGCTGGGAGGTACCGGTGAGATTTCTACGGTCGGCAAGCGGGACCTGGCACGGAGAGCAGGACGCGGCATGGAGCGCGGGACGTCGTCTGAGGAAAGCGAAAGGCAACGATATGATTTTAACTGGTGAAGTATAATGCATTTTTACTTTCGGAAATTTAATGTTATTGATGAGGATATTGTGAGTGCTTGTTATTCTTATCATGGTTTTTGTAAAACAATTTTGCTTTGGCTTTGTGGATTCGATATCTGGGTTCAACGTTATATTATATGCCTACCATCATATTTTGTCGGTGGCAAAATGCATGTTTCTTTTGATGGGATTCAATGGTATATACCCACACTTTATTTTGATTGGATGCAGTTGTGTATACCCACAATCTCTTTTAATTGGATTCAGTTGTGCATGCCTACAATTTCCTTGATTGGATTCAGTTGAATACGCCGGAAAATTCTTTTGATTGGATTCACTTATACATACCCTCAATTTCTGTTGATTGGATTCACTTGTACATCCCACAATTTCTTTGATCTGGTTTAGTTGGTTTAGTTGTATCTATCTGCAATCTCGTTAATTTGTTGTTGCCCATGTATGTGCGTATTGTATAGAGTTTGTATGCAGAACGATTCTGATTTTTGTTTCTGTGTTGGACCACATTATGAGATTGTATGATTGTTTCCTTCTATGCGTCAATGAAGTAAAATGCATTCGTTCTTGAGAAAAATAAAATATATATATATAAATTGAGAAATGAATGGTCACGGTCAACAGGACTGTTGTGAGTGGAATCCTATGAAGCTAAGCCATGATGATTGTCAATTTGTAAGCGGGGATGTTACAACCCTGCCAACCATAATGAGAACGTGGATATCTAATAAGCACAGGGTTGCACCTGAGCCCTGATTTTAGCGAGTTCAAAATGAAAGTCAAAATCTCATATCAAATGGAACCTCCATTGTAGTGGACAAATGGCTTCTTAGACCTGATAAATTCGTTTTTAGATATCTGGCGATTTCAACACTGTCATTCTTCTTCATGTAAATTCGTTTTTGATAACTGGCAGTTCAATACTGTCCGTCTTAGATCTGATAAAATCGTTTTTAGATATCTGGCGATTTCAACACTGTCATTCTTCTTCATGTAAATTCGTTTTTTTATAGCTGGCAATTCAATATTGTCCGTCTTAGATCTGATAAAATCATTTTTAGATATTTGGCGATTTCAACACTGTCATTCTTCTTCATGTAAATTTCGTTTTGATAACTGGAAAATTCAATACTGTCCGTCTGAGATCTGATAAAATCGTTTTTAGATATCTGGCGATTTCAACACTGTCATTCTTCTTCATGTAAATTCCTTTTTGATAACTGGCAAATCCAATACTGCCCGTCTTCTCCTGATGAATTCGTTTTTAGATGACTGACAAATTCAATACTGTCCGTCTTCTCCTGATAAATTCGTTTTTAGATATCTGGCGATTCAAATACTGTCAGTCTTCTTCATGTAAATTCATTTTATGTATTGGGGTTAGCGTTATTGTTGGGACTGCGTATGAGCGTGTGTTGCATGCGGTTGGCTATGTCACAGTTGTGCGTTGTCTTTTACTTTATTGGGCTGCGTGTTGATCGGGTGCCTCCTTCAGACTGGGCTTTATTCAGTTGCGTTTTCTGACAACCACCTTTATCTCTTTTTAAAACCAAACCTACCTCAGCTTAAAAGTTGTTTATGCGGAATTTCTTCTAACTTTTGCACAAAATTTTATTGTTCCTTGTTGGGGTACAGATCCCGGACAGTCAGTTAGTTAAGGTTATTTTTCATTTAAATGGGTAGGATATCACCGTTTATGGTATTGATATCTGTAGTGAAACGTAGAGAAAAGTGCTAAAGGTCCTTTTAATAGCATATGGTCATTGAATAT
>ML789569.1:698581-715520 GCA_009831015.1 Picea engelmannii
AATGGTGGACACAGAGATCAAATTTTTCTTTATTCCTGGCACATACACCACATTGCGAATGTGACGAATAGTACCATTCGGCAATGTCACAGGAATGTCTCCATATCCCTTGATCTGATGAGCGCGGTTATCTCCAAGATATACGCTGGCACCATTATGAGTTTCTTTGAAATTAGCATACCAATTTTTATTACAAGTCATATGTACTGATGCTCCGGAATCCACAAACCAGGCATCAGAATCATTCGTTTCAGCAGATAAAGCAGCGTTAGACACAAACATCCTAAGATCCCATGAGTCAAAATTCGGGGGTTCATCAATATCATCACTAGCAATAAATAATCTGTGATCTTGATTTGAAGATTTTTCTGCATAATGACCTGAATGTGTTCTAGGTTTATTCCTAGCCTCATCATTTTTCTTCTTATGACAGTCTTTAACCATATGTCCAGGTCGACCACAATAAAAACAACTCTTTGACTCATTCCTATCAGATTGCATACCTTGATTTGGAGATTGTTTTCTCTGCGATGAACTGCCTTTCTGCCATGAACCGCCTCTCTGCCATGAATTTCCACCTCTGCCTCTTACTCCTGATATTCCTCTCGCAGATCTATTATTTGACCACAGTGCCAAATTTTTACTCGGAGGCTTTAGATTCCCATGCCTCTCTTCCTCTTGCAACAAAATACCTGTCAGTTCTTCAAACGTAGGAGGTTTCTCCCTTGCTGCAAGACCTGTGATGAACATATGATAGTCTTCTAACATACCATTTAAGGTAATAGTCGCTAGATCAGTATTGGAAACAGTTTCCCCGATATTGACTAACTTGTCTTTCATCTGTTTAATGCGACCCAAAAACGAACTAACAGATTCATTTCCATCCATCTTAATGCCTAGCAATTTAGTTTTCAAGAACAAAATGTGATTTGTGTTGCTAGTTTCATACAATTCTTTAAGAGAAGTCCATGTTGCAGCAGAAGTGGTAGCGTCTCTAATATGTGGAATTATGCTATCTTTAACGGACAAGTGCAACAATACCTTTGCCTTGTTTTCGCGCTTCTCCCAGTATTGGATCTGTGCTGCTGTCGCACCTCCTACCACTGTTGTCACACCTGCAGTCGCAACAGGTTTTAGTTCGGTTCCATTCGCAATGTTTCAGACACCATAGCCCTCCATGAGCGTCTGCATCTTGAATTTCCAATTAATGAAATTTGAGCCATCTAACTTGTTGGCTTCGTTGAGGTAGGTCTCTGCCAGCAGATTCGCCATCGCTGCAATTTAGTCTCTGCAAGAAAATCACCAAGGATATGCAACGTTTTGTCGCTCTGCCTTCGGATACCACCGATCCGACTCAATCTATCTCTATTCTCAGCTTATATCATGCATGCATCTTAATATCCAAAATATCCACTTTAAAAAAAAAACTTATAACTCCCTCCTTAATTTTTTTTTTTAAAAGTTCACCTTAGGTTTTAAAAAGTATCCACTTAATAAACCAATATAATGTTGCACTCCCATTCAAAGCTTTGCGAGCCTCTGGGATCTCCTGTAAACCTCCCCTTGATGTGGCAAAGGGGGTGTCGTTAGCGAGGAAGGTCCAGGGTTATATTGGAGGCCCGACAATTTGGGAGGGGCACAAGCAAGCTAGGTCGCTTAAAAAGTATAGTCTAAATAAATATGGCTCAAGCAAGCTCTGGCTGGGGAGTGGTGTTATACTGCTGAAGATGTATAAAAACTCTTCTCCCCACGCTCAATCAAAGAAACTTACGACACTTTCCCCTGGTACACCATCAAGGAGAGTACTTTTCTCTGACCAAGTCATTGCCAAGCATCAGGACGCTTATGCTCCTGTTGCTGCCTCCTCGCTAGATAATGCTAAAGCCCTTGCTTTCATCATTCAGTGGTGGAACAAGATATAACGGTGCTCTCCTATCTTTTGATTAGAGCTTCCTTGCCTTGCTCCAAGCCCTGTTGCTAGGTCCACTACCATAGCGCGAACGAGATCCGGGACTGGAACTAACAATGGAACTACGCCCAGACTATCTGTTTCTCCAACTGGGACTGGAACTGTGACTCGATTTAAAATCTCGCTCTGTCTTGATCTGATGCTGACTAAGCAATAGAAACTATAACTGTGGCTACTAGGTCAATTGAGTCAATCCAATCCATTCAGTCAACTCTCGAAATTTATCGGGATTAAAATGGATCTATATTGGTGATACTATATATGTGTTTTGATTATTGCGTTTATTGATTAATTGAACCTACTTGTAATTGTTTATTATTTATATGTATTTTTTTATTTATATATATTTTAATATTTTATTATTAATTTATTATTTTATGAAATTTTTATTATTATCTTAATGTATTATATTACATGAACATATCTCTCCTATTAAGTTGTAAAGCACAATGCCTTTCTACCCAATAACCATTTATGAAACATATTTTATTAAAAATTAAAATTAAATTATTTACACAACAAATTTAATATTATCTTATATGAGACATAGTGCTTGGAAAAGAGATATATGACATATAATTTTTAATATGCAATAAAATGATTAACTATGGATTAATTATTAACATAAAATATATATAATTAGAATTCATTGTGCATGAAGATATTGTTAAACGATGATAACAAATTTTAAGGATAGAATTGAGATATTATTATTCAGTATTGGTTGTAACTATTGAGATCAAGTTAGAATATTGTTAGAATATTGATAGGATTTCATTTAATAATCAATTTTCTATGTAAATGTATATAAATTGTAAGCCCATAAAAGAAGAAAAGGAGTGGGAGTGAGCTGTTGTAATCTCCATAATTTGAATAATAAGACTTATGTTTGGTGAACGTAGCCCAACATTTGGGTGAACCACGTAAATCTCTATATCTTTCATATTCTGTGTGATTGTGTTTTCCGCATTTACAACTATAACAGTGGTATCAGAGTCATTGGAGATCCGTTACGCAATATCTGTGGTGCTGATCGCTGCATTTTTTGGAGAGGGTGCATGGGTGAAGTATTGCGTGGGTGAGGTATGAGAGGTGCGTTAGTTTTTTACTTCCGCGTGGGTGTAGATATTGGAGGGAGCGTTGTTTCCAAGTCAGTGTTGGGCGACCCTAGGGAAGGGAGCGTTGATCCTTTTGTTCCCTTACGGTTTTCACTAATTTAAAATCAGCGTTGGGATAAATATGCACAGAGCGTGTCGATATACAAAATTAAAAAAAATGCAGTCTTTAAATGGTATAAATCAAGTTTTTGCAAAGTATGAAAGGTATGACACTTGACTTTTAATTGCAAGAGATTTTTTATTTTTTTTAAGAATCCCATAAGAGTGGAGGATGTTTAAAGGATATTAAATATTATTTTTAAGAGTTAAATTTTTGGTGGATTTGGTAAAAGTTTTTTTTTTTTAAGATATTAAAAAAAAAAAAAAAAACTTTTTACCATTAATTTTGGGTTTAACCTTTAAGTATAAGGTTATTTTTCATATAGAGTTTTGGTTATTATAACCAGTAGAGTTTTTTGGAATGTTTCCTCTAATGGTAAAGACACATAGTGCTAAGTTCAAAATTGAGAAGTTCAATGGCAAGAACAATTTCAAGATTTGGAAGGTTAAGATGCATGATATGCTCGTGCAACAAGGCATGGTGAAGACACTTTTGGGAAAAACAAAGCAACCTGCGACCATAAAAGATGATGACTGGGATTATATTAATGCGAGATCATTGAGTGCCATATGCCTGTGTTTGGCCGATGATATTTTGTTAAACATTGTTACGGGGAAGACAATAGGCGGCTTGTGGACGAAGTTGGAAAGCTTGTATATGATGAAATCCTTGACAAACAAGATCTTGCTGGAAAGACAATTGTACAGTTTGTGCATGAAGAAAGGTACAAAATAGTCGATCATTTAAATACTTGTAATACTCTCTTAGACCAGCTGACTAATGTGGGAGTGAAATTTGAATCTGAAGATAAAGCAATTACATTATTGTGTTCTTTGCCTGCGTCATGGGATCACTTTGTTACCTCTATTAGTTTCAGTTCAACATAAAGTATTGAGTTTGATGATATTGTTGGAGCTTTACTGTCTGAGAAAACAAGGAATAAATCCAATCTAGAAACCTCTACATTTGAGGCGATGATGGTCAGAGGTAGACCTAAAGAAAGAGAACACTGTCAGAGGGATTTATCTCAGTAAAATTTGAAGGGAAATAAGAGCAAACTTAAGTGTTGGTTTTGTGGCAAATCTGGACACTTGAAGAAGGATTGTTGGAAGAGACAACAAGCCTCCAAATAAGACCCTCCAAAAGAGACAAAGGAAGAAAACACAATTGAAACAGTTTCAGCAACAGGTTCAGGTATGACTGATGAAGTTTTATCAATTAGTATTGGTTCATGTCATGATCAACAGTGGTTATTAGATTCTAGTGCTACAAATCACATGTGTCTTCATAGACATTGGTTTGTTACTTATCAGTCTATAGATGATGGAATAATTTATATGGGAAATGATATTTCATGTAAAGTTGTGGGAATTGGTAGGATTATAATTAAGATGTTTGATGGAACTATTAAAATACTAACTGATGTGAGACATGTACCTCAGCTTAGGAAAAAACTAATTTCCTTGGGAGTCTTAGAAACTGGGGGATATAAGAGTATTGTTCAAGGTGGAGTTATGAAAGTCTACAAAGGAATTCTACTGGTTATGAAAGAGAAGAAGGTTGGTAACCTGTTTCTATTAGAAGGAAGAACTGAGTCAGATCATGCGATAGTGCTATCTGAGAATGACAGTTATTTTGTTCGACTGTGGCATCAATGATTGGGACATATGAGCGAACAAGGATTGAAGGTATTATTTGATCGCAAATTTCTTCCTAGTCTAAAGTATTTAAAGTTAGATTTATGCAAGCACTGTATTTATGGAAAATAGAATAGGCAGAAATTTAAAACTGGAAGACACACCAGTGAAGGAATCCTTGACTATATCCATTCTTATGTTTGGGGGCCATCCCCTACTATATCATATGGAAGATCATCATATTTTGTAACTTTTATAGATGATTTCTCTAGGAAGGTTTGGGTCTATATGCTGAAGAGTAAAGCTGATGTATTTACAGTTTTCAAGCAATTTAGAGCTTTTGTGGGAAAGATCACTGGTAGATCCATTAAATGTTTAAGAACTGATAACGGTGGTGAATTTACGTTAATGGAATTTGAGAATTATTGCAAGGAGTTTGGGATTGATAGGCATAAAACCACTACCTATACTCCTCAGCAAAATGGAGTCGATGAACACATGAACATGGCTTTTCTAGAGAGAGCAAGGAGTATGCTTAGTAACGCGAACTTGCAGTAGGAACTATGGGAAGAAGTTGTATCTACAGCTTGTTAACTGGTGAATCGATCACCATCAACAACAATAGAATGAAAAATTCTTGAAGAGGCATGGACATGTCACCCTTGTAATTATTCTAATCTTAAAGTTTTTGGTTGTGATGCCTATGCTCTAATTTTGAAACATCATCGTTTTAAATTAGATCCAAAATAAAAAGGATTATCTTTGTTGGATATGCTGATGGTATTAAGGGGTATAGGTTGTGGGATCCTACTGACCACAATATCACCATTAACAGAGATGTAATATTTGATGAATCATATCTCATCAAATTAAATGTAGATGTTCAAATGAAACAGGAAGAAGCACCAAAGTATCATCAAATTCAGTTTGAAACCAATGAAGGTGAACATGAACAAGTTTCAGAAGATGGTCATGAAGAGTCTCCTGCAGCAGAGGAAGGCATGGTTGATGATGATAGTCAACAGATTATGGATGATTCACAAACTTCCCTAAGGAGATCTACGCCAGTCAGAAATCCTACAAGAAGGTATGATGATTTTGTTTCATTAGTTTCTTTGAGTACTAATGATGATGAACCTTCGTGCTATCAGGAAGCTATGAAGGGTTATAACAGTGACAAATGGAAAGAAGCAATGGAGGATGAAATGAAGGCATTGGAGAAGAACGCCACATGGGACCTGGTAGAAATTCCAAGAGACAGGAAAATTGTAGGTTGCAAGTGGGTCTACAAGCTGAAGAAGGGTGTTGATGATAAGGTGGAAAGGTACAAGGCAAGGTTGGTTACAAAAGGATATTCTCAGAAAGAAGGTATTGACTTTCATGAGATTTTTTCACGAGTTGTAAAGACTGTTTCAATTTGAATTGAGTTAGCATTAGTTACATCACTTGATTTGGAGTTAGAGAAACTAGATGTTAAGACTTCTTTCTTACATGGAGATTTGGATGAGGAAATTTACATGGAACAACCTGAAGGGTTCGTTTAGAATTGCAACAAGAAATTTATTTATAGGCTCAATAAATCATTATATGGTCTGAGGCAGTTGCCTAGACAATGGTACAAGAAATTTGACTCTTTCATGGTGAGCCAGAATTATACAAGGAGTGAGTATGATCATTGTGTCTACTTTAAGAAATTGAATTATCACATATTCATTATCTTAGTATTGTATGTTGATGATATGATTTTAGCAAGAAAAAACATAACTGAGATCAACATGTTAAAGGTTCAGATGGCTAGGACATTCGATATGAAAGATCTAGGAGCAGCAAGGCAGATTTTGGGCATGGAGATATTCAAAGATAGGAGGAATGGTAAGATTTGGTTGTCACAACAAAAGTATGTTGAGAAGATACTTTTGAGGTTTGGTATGAACAATGTGAAACCAGTTTCAATCCCTTTGGCTTCCCATTTTAAGTTTTCTTCAAGTTTATGTCCTAGTACAAAAGAAGAAAAAGAATATATGTCTCGAATATTGTATGCCAATGCATTAGGAAGTCTAATGTATGTGATGGTTAGTACAAGGATAGACATTTCACATGTAGTTGGGGTTGTCAGCAGGTATATAGAAAATCCAGGTAAAGAGCACTGGGCATAAGTGAAATGGGTTCTTTGGTATCTGAGGGGCACAAGTGATTACTGTATCACCTATAACAGAGGTTGTGAGTCAGTCTATGGATATGTTGATTTTGATTTTGCAGGTGATTTGGACAAGAGAAGGTTGACTTTAGGGTATGTCTTTAATCTTGCAGGTGGAGCTATTAGTTGGATTTCAAAGCTACAGAACATTGTTCCTTTATCCACTACAGAAGCAGAATATGTAGCTGCTTCACATGCTTACAAAGAGGCAGTTTGGTTGAAAGGTTTGTTTGGTGAGTTTGGAAGGACGCAGGACAAAGTAAAGTTACTTTGTGATAGTCAAAGTGTTATTCACTTGGTTAAGAATCTAACCTATCACAGTAAAACAAAACATATACCTATCAAGTACCATTTTGTAAGACAGGTCATTGATGAAGGTGGAGTCTCTCTTGAGAAAGTAAACACAAAAGAGAATTGCACAAACATGTTCACAAAACTATTACTGTTAGAGAAGCTATGATGGTGCTTGGCTTCTCTTGGCTTGCAGAAAAGGTGATGAAAAAAAGAAGGAGCAAGGTATCAGGTTAATTTTTGTCAAGGTGGAGATTGTTAAACGATGACAACAAATTATAAGGATATAATTGAGATCTTGTTATTCAACATTGCTTCTAACTATTGAGATCAAGTTAGAATATTGATAGGATTGCATTTAATAATCAGTTTCATGTGTAAATGTATATAAATTGTAAGCCCGTAGAGGAAGACAAGGAGTGGGAGTGAGCTGTTGTAATCTCCATGATTTGAATAATAAGACCTTTGCTTGGTGGACGTAGCCCAACGTTTGGTTGAACCACATAAATCTCTATGTCTTTTATATTCTGTGTGATTGTGTTTTCCACATTTGCAACTATAACAGGTATGCCTAGATAATACCTTTAACACATATTATGACCAACAAATTCTAATTTAACTGTTTATTTTTTTATTTTTATTTTCCACGAATGAATAAGATTTTAATATGGATTTTGTTTAATTTCTATTTCATTTCAATCTTAAAGTTCCGCTCAGCTGATCCGAAATCGGATCCAGAAGCCTGATAGGGCTTGAAAAATGCTCAAAAATGAAAGTGCTCGGAACGCGACAAAACCTATTCCATTGTGTCCGTCTCGTCTTCCTAATTCCGGTGGTATATTTACTTTGTCAAACAGAGTCCGTATGGAGAAGATATCACATTCTGTTCGAAAAGTCAAACAGGCAAAAAAATTGCTGACTGTGCAGTCCGTACAGTCCATACGGACGCTGACGTGGCATGTCCGTACGCTGACATGGTAGGTTTGTATAGACGACATGTGTCAGGTCCGTACAAGCGACACGTGGTGGCTCCAGGGAGTGACACGTGGTAGGCAGATTTGGACTTTTGGGTGCATGGTTGGACCTATCCCGAGGTGACACGTGTCACCACTGTAAGGGTGACACATGGCACGGGATGACATCAGCAGCCTATGTGTCGGATGACATGGCGTACGAAAGATGACGTGTCAGGTGGTGATGTGGCAAGCAATTATTGGTTAGTAGCTGTCGAATCAGTGGTTGACACGTGGCATTCATCGTTTGGATGTAGAGGTGCCACGTGGCCCAGTCAAGGGCTGCAACGTGGCACCCATTTATTGGCTAATGGGTTGTTCAAAAGTTTGGTAGTCGACCGGATTCGAACCGGTGACCTCTCCTCCACCTTACGCCTTCACCAAGCTCGGTCGACCAATGTGCCATTATATGTTACTTAACATATATTTGAAAATAATTGCATTTAAATTTGGTTATGGTTCGGTTTGGGCTGCGACCGGGTTGGGGCTTAGCCCCAACCCTTAGTCGCACACCATATAACATGTGACCACCACTATAATGTATAGTGCGTGTGCATTGTAATATAGTTCAACAGTTGTATAACTAAATAACTCCCGCCAAATGTCATTTTATCATTTGAGTTGGTCGATAGCTCTTTTCACAAATGCGCACGGTCCTATGGGCCCATATGCCCAACAACTTGACGGTTGGGGGCCAAAAATTCATTAACGGTTCTACAGTTTAGACCATTTTTCGGTTATACGCGGGTGCCAGGTTCATGGAGAAGAGGGTGCGTTTTGTAAAACGAGTGACAACAAGCTTGAAGGGGAAAACTTCCAGGAGGCATAACTTCTTCGTTTTTCGACCGATTGAAGTGCCGAAAGAGCCCAGATAGGGGTTTTTGACCACTCCGAAGCCATTAAAGCAGTCAGAGCAGGGTTATACTGGAGGGAAATTAAGCTAAATCCATTCTGATATAGAGAAGCTTTTGAGGAGGAGACGCTGTCAGATCATTTCTGGGAGCTCCAGACGTCCGTTTTGCATGCCGTTTTCTTTGCATGGTTCTAGAGATCTAGACGAACATGATCAGATCAGTCTTGTAGCCATTTGGCATTGCAGTGATGTACTTTTTTGCTTTTGAACAGAAATAAGAAGCCTTCCCCACAAAGAAAAGACCCGAAGACGTAGGCAAAGTTGTGCCGAACTCCGTTATCAATCTGCGTGTTATAGTTTGCTGTCTTTTATTGTATCTTAGATCTGCACATATGTATATGGATGTTATAATTCCTCTTCTTTCCTCATTCTTCATTAAGTTTTCTCAAATGGTTAATTAACGCATGCAAAATTAAAACTCAACCATAAGTCATTAAAAGATCCGGCGGATCAAATGGTATTAGAGCGGTCATAAACCCCTATCTGGGCTCTTTCGGCACTTCAATCAGTCGAAAAACGAAGAAGTTATGCCTCCTGGAAGTTTTCCCTTTCAAGCTTGTTGTCACTTGTTTTACAAAACGCACCCTCTTCTCCATGAACCTGGCACACATGATTATTTAAGCGCAAAAACTGGCACCCGCGTATAACCGAAAAATGGTCTAAACTGTAGAACCGTTAATGAATTTTTGGCCCCCAACCATCAAGTTGTTGGGCATATGGGCCCATAGGACCGTGCACATTTGTGAAAAGGGCTACCGACCAAATCAAATGATAAAATGACATTTGGTGGGAGTTATTTAGTTATACAACTGTTGAACTATATTACAATGCGCTCGCACTATACATTATAGTGGTGGTCACATGTTATATGGTGCGCGACCAAGGGCTGTGGCTAAGGCCCGGCCCAGTCGCGGCCCAAACCGAACCATAACCAAATTTAAATGCAATTCTTTTCACATATATGTTAAGTAACATATAATGGCGCATTGGTCGACCGAGCTTGGTGAAGGCGTAATGTGGAGGAGAGGTCACCGGTTCGAATCCGGTCGACTACCAAACTTTTGAACAACCCATTAGCCAATAAAGGGGTGCCACGTGGCAGCCCTTGACTGGGCCACATGGCACCTCTACATCCAACCGATGAATGCCATGTGTCAACCACTGATTCGATAGTTGCCAACCAATAATTGCTTGCCACATCACCACCTGACACGTCATCTTCCATACGCCATGTCATCCGACACATAGGTTGTTGATGTCATCCCATGCCACATGTCACCCTTATAGTGGTGACACGTGTCACCTCAGGATAGGTCCAACCGTGCGCCCAAAAGTCCAAATCTGCCTGCCACGTGTCACTCCCCGGAGCTGCCATGTGGCGCCTGTACAAACATGCCACGTGTCGTCTATATGGACCTGCCACATCAGCGTACGAACATGCCACATCAGCGTCCGTACGGACTGTATGGACTGAACAGTCAGCAATTTTTTTGCATGTTTGACTTTTCGGACAGAATGCGATATCTTCTCCATACGGACCCCGTTTGACAAAGTAAATATACCAAGAGAATCAGGAAGACGAGACAGACGCAATGAAACAGGTTTCGTTGTGTTCTGAGCACTTTTATTTTTGAGCATTTTTCAAGCCCTATCAGGCTTCTAGATCTGATTTCGGATCATCAGCTTTGTAGGTACCAATCACAACTACTTTTGTTACTTTACTAACTTACTAATTTCTTTTAATTTTTCAATTATTCTATCTTTGTTTAATTTTCTAGCGTTTCATAAGATCTTTTTTTTAAGATTTGATGCACTTTCTTTCTTCAATCTCTCTTCAATTTATTGTTATTTTTTTCAAACTATATAATTCATAACTGATCAAATCATTTGGCTACTAAACCATATTTGTGAAAAAAATATATTATTTATCTTAGGTCATAACCAATTGATTTCTTGTTACTACTTTTAAAATTTGATAACAACACCATTACATTAGTGTCACATATTCATCATTGACAATATTAACAAAACAAATATCATGGTATAATATTTAGAGAAAAAAAACTTCCATATCAATTAAAGGGAACTTATAAAAAAAAATGGCAATGGAAAATATGCACTAATATACAACATGATATACCATCTACATGTTGAAAGAAGTGATAAAAATAATAGAAGTATTTCGAACATTCTCTTTTTGTACATAATTTTACATGACTTCAATTGAAAATTAATGGTTTCCCAAGAG
Organism: Picea engelmannii; assembly: GCA_009831015.1. Taxonomy (NCBI): domain Eukaryota; kingdom Viridiplantae; phylum Streptophyta; class Pinopsida; order Pinales; family Pinaceae; genus Picea; species Picea engelmannii. The sequence goes on from ML789569.1 coordinate 710,068, forward strand.
TAGTTGCTATTAACTAATCATCCCTATGTAGCATTAGGAGAAAAATATAAGTGTATGCATAACTATAACCATAAATTAACCATAAATTAGGCTACAAGTTGTTTTATTTTTAATGAAAATATGAAACTTTTTAGCCTAAATTTCTTCAAAAATAATTTAAAGTTTAGCCAAATTGGTGAAATTTCAATAAAAAAATTAAAACATAAAAAACATTGCTTCAATCCCCGATATCTTTCTCAAATGACCTCTCTAGTTCTTTCTTAAATATACTATGGATTAACCAAGAACACAACTTGCAACAAGAACAAAAACTCTATTAGTTAAGTTTGATACCTCTCCACTCCTTCCCTTCCACGTATATATATATATTCCTTTGTCCTCCCGGGTGATTGAGATAAGATCCTTGTCATGAACGCCAAAGGTGTTCTTTAAGGGGAGGGTTCCCTTGAGCCCTTTGTCGTCGGTCAATACCCTATCGATGCATAACATGTATAACCAATCAATACATATGCGCTTTGTCAGTCGTTCTCGTCGATATCCTCAACATTTATCTTCCACTGCCTCTGTTGTTTTCTGCATAGGTCCGTGTTGACGGACAAATTTGACTTGCCGTCAACTGGAAGAATAGGTCCGGTCTGGGGTTGTCTAAATAACCCAAGCGGTTTGGTGTAACCTATTGATTTGTGGCACCCTTATCTATTGGTGTAACGCTTCCAAATTAAGACAGACCATCAAAGCCTCAAGTATTTTTTGGAACAACGTATTTCCTCCCCGGAGCAACAAAAATGGGTAACTAAGCTATTTGGCTATGATTATGAGATCATTTACAAGAAAGGAAAAAAAATGTGGTTGCAGATGCACTTTCCCACAAATATGAAGATGAAGGATCCCTTTTTTCTCTTTCTTTCATTGTATCAGATTGGCTCCAAGCTGTTCACCAGGAATGGCTACAAGATCCCAAAAGTTCACAGTTGATCCAACAATTGCAATCCAGTGCTCCAACTCCCCCAGGGTAATCTTGTCTCCACGATGAGCTTCGATACAAAGGTCATTTGTATTTAAGTAAACAATCAAATATTAAATCCATGGTACTTTTTGAGCTTCATGCTACACCAACAACGGGGCACTCCAGGTTCACCAAAACCTATGACAAGGTCAAACATTTTTTTTTCTGGGATGGTATGAAATAGGAAATTTGTAATTTTTTCGTCAAATGTGATGTGTGTCAACGCAACAAGGGAGAAATAGTCAAATCTCTGGGCACACTACAAATGCTCCCAATTCCACCTGTTATTTGGAAGGACATATCTATGGGTTTTATTACAGGCTTACACAAATCGAGAAATAAATCAGTCATCATGGTGGTTGTTGATTTCCTTTCCAAGTATGCTCATTTCTGCGCTCTTAAACACCCGTTTACAGCATCCATGGTGGCTCAAATTTTCATGAATAAGATCTTCAAGATCCATGGCATGCCACACTCTATTGTTTATGATCACGACCCCACTTTCACAAGCAATTTTTGGCAAGAATTGCTCAAGCTACAAGGCACCCATTTGCATCTCAGTACAACTTATCATCCCTAGACTAATGGTCAAATAGAAGTTGTCAACAAGTGTTTGGAAACATATTTGAGGTGTTTTACCTCGGAAAATAAAAATCAGTGGGCTCAATGGTTACCCCTAGCTGAATGGTGGTACAACACTTCATACTATACAACTACACGCATGACCCCTTTTGAAGCGATATATGGACAAAAGCCACCTTCGGTTCTCTCATACTTACCTGGTGTCTCAAAGGTCCATGTGGTTAAACAAACACTTACAGTTCGAGAGGCTATTCTTTGTAGCCTCAAAGAGAATTTGGTCATGGCATAGAATCGCATGAAGCAACAAGCAAATCAAGGTCACTTTGAACGTCAATTTGAAGAAGGGGATTAGATGTTTCTTCGCATGAAACCTTACAAGAAAAATTCCATCAAGGACGAGCATTGTCAGAAGCTAGCACCCAAATTTTATGGTCCTTATACAGTTCTCAAGCATGTGGGACAGGTGTCCTATCAGTTAGCTTTGCCCAGTCATTCAAAGCTACATCTTGTTTTTCATGTTTCCTTCTTAAAGAAGGTGATCGAAACTAAGTGCGAAATTCAAACCAACCTTCCCGAGTTAGATGAAGAAGGATCCATTTGGATACAACCACAAGAAGTTTTGGACCAGCGTGAGTGTCACTTGCGTCAGAGAACCATCAACAAAATGTTAATATAGTGGAAAGATACAACTCTAGCAGATGTCACTTGGGAACCAACTACCATTTTGCAACAATTTCCACATCTCAAGCCTTGAGGACAAGGTTGTTTTTAAGGGGGAGGACATGTTAGGGTGCTAACCCACACATATGTAGAACAATATATTTGGATGTAATAAAGGTCAATATTAATAAGGCCTTGCAATAAAATAGAATAAGTCGAATGTAAGAAGACCTAATAGAAGCTTCTGCTTCTAGAAGGATCTTCCTCTAGATGCTTCTTTTGATAGACATATTTAGTATAAATAGGAGTCGAGGGTATGAGAACCCTAGTTTTGAGATTATTGTAATAGAGCTCTGCTCGACTGTAGGTTTCCGCCTCGAAGAGGCCTGTGAACATTTCTCTCAGAATCAAAGTGTAATTTCTGTTGTGGGTGAAATCACAGAGGTGGGTAACACTTTCGTGACAATCCGATCTCCAAAATTTCGAAAAACATATTTTCAGCCGAAATAATATTATTTTTCGGCCAAAACATATTTCTTTCGGCCGAACTAGTTTTCAGACGAAAAGTGGAACATCAAATTGAATAGTACAGTCATGACACCCTCAATTTATGTGTAAAAATTTAGTCGGACGGATTTTTTCCATCCGGCAATATGTTTTCGGCCGAAATATTATTCAGCCGAAAGAATGTTTATATATCAACCACACGTCGAATGTGGAATTTTTTTCCAACTTTATTGGCGTTTCTATGCATTTGTGTGCCCCTGAGAGCTATTCTGTGTGAGTGTCTGTGTGCGTTTCTGAGTGTGAGCACCTGCCTATGTGCGGTTCTGAGTGTGAGAGCCTGTGCGAGTGCCTGTGTGCATTTTTTTGTGAGTGTCTGTGTGTGTTTCTGAGTGTGAGCACCTGTGTGAGCCCCTGTGAGTTATTCTGTGTGTGCCTGTGAGCTATTCTGTGAGCGTCTGTGAGCTATTCTGTGTGCGTTTGTGAGTTTGTTGGCAAGCAGTCTGTCAGCGTTTGTGAGTCTATTGGCGAGCGGTCGAGCATTCTTCCTAGGTGACTCATTAGCAGCATGGCTTAGTAGAAAGAAAGGATCCATTTCATTATCAACTACAAAGGAATAATACATTGCTGCTGCTACTTGCTGCACACAAATTTTAAGGATGATACAAACTCTTGCAGATTTGAAGGTAACTTACACTGATCCCATTCCACTTCACTGTGATAATACCAGTGCCATCAGTCTCTCTAAGAATCCTGTACTTCATTCAAAATCTAAGCAAATACGAATAAAATACCATTTTCTCAGAGAACAAGTTACAAACAGAATTGTTCAAGTGAATTATATTCCTTCCACAGAACAGATAGATGATATCTTTACTAAACCGTTAGCAACAACCCCTTTTGGATATCTTCGTCAAAAGTTGGGGGTTATAACTTCTTTTGTCTAATCTGTTCACCTGATCAGGGGGAGTACTTATTGAATATCTGTTGTATTTCTAAGTTGCTCATAGTCGACAGGGGGAGTATGTACTGCAACAGCTCAGGGGGAGCGTGTTTCTTCTTTGAGATTTATGTCAAAGGGGGAGAAAGTGTGGTAATTTCAAGGATGCTACAGTGGTATAGTTGCATGTTTTTCAAGGGGTTGCAATCAATGCCAAAGGGGGAGATTGTTGGCATGTTTTTTAGACAGAGGCAGAGTATGCATGTGTTTGTCATTGATGGCGAAGATCAGCATGATTAGTAGCATAGCAATAATGGCAAGATCAACAATGTAAGATCAGAAGGAGGAAAACAGTCAAAGCACGAAAAGGTTTTGTTTCAGAGTTTCGTAGATTGGGAAATCCAAAGGAAAGAGGTTTGAACTTGCGATATGTGAAATTGCGATAACAATCTTGACCGTTGGAGTCATAGGAAACGTGGCAAGCGATTGGAATTTCGTTGACTTGCACATTGGAGGAGTCAATGGAGCATGGTGTGGGAACTCATGATATGCAAGATCACGAAAAGATCTAGACCATCGAATCATCGATATCATGGACCATTGATCAGGCATGACGAAGGCCCGTGAAGTTGTGAAATCGCGATAAGATCTGGACCGTTGATTTAAGAAGGACACGTGGTGAAATCACAATAATATCTAGACCGTTGGTTCCATAGGACACATGGCGAAAGATCATTGTTTCATTGACTGGAACGTCAAAGGATTGAAGTGCTCATTTCATTGGTGAGTGGTCATATCTCGTGGTCACATTGTCGAGAGATGGAGAGCAGAGCTAGAGAAGCCAAACTCTATATCAGAGTTCGTGACATGGATATTCGAGAGGACTCATCATAGAATACCCGAGACCCGAAAGTGTGAAATGCATTTTTGAATAACGCTGTGGTCATAGCCAGTGGTTACATTTGTGGAATATGGAGGAATAAGCTAGCGGTGTTAAGCTCCATCTCGGAGTCTCGACGATCGCGACCGTCCATCTTTAAGAAGGACACATAGCAAGCGACTGGAATTTCACCGACCTGCACATTGGAGGAGTCAACGGAACATGGTGTGGGAACTTGCAATATGCGAAATCTTGAGAATTGATCTGGACCTTTAGATCGAGGTATGTTGTGGAACGTTGGATGTAGAGGACACATGGCGAGTGATTGGCATTTCGCTGACTGGAAAGCTAAAGAAAGGAGGTGCTCTATCCTATGAAATCGCGAAATGTGAAACCATGACTTAATCTGAGTCATCGATCAAAGGGAGATCATGGACCATTGATCAGCATGAAGAAGGCCCATGAAGTTGTGAAATTGCGATAAGATCTTGACCGTTGATCCAAGAGGGACATGTGGCAAGGGATTAACATTTCGCTGACTGGAAAGTCAAAGGAAGGAAATGCTCTAACCTTGAAACTCACGATAAGGTCTAGCCCATGGTCATAGACAAGGTCACATCATCGAAGGATTAAGGGAAGGAGCTAATTGCTAAGCTCCATTTCGGGGATTGCAACTTGGAGTGTCAAGACCCTTCATCATAGGAATCCCAAATCGCGAGATCGTGATGAGATCTGGATCGTCGGATCATTGGAGATCTCGATTGTTGATCAGTCTCGATGAAGTTCATAAGTTTGCGAAATGCGAAACACCTTTTGGTGTAGGTTGTGGTCACCACCGATGGTCATATGAAAGGGAAGAGATAGCATGAAGCTAAGCTCCA
>ML789569.1:744793-776989 GCA_009831015.1 Picea engelmannii
AGATAATCAATATTTAAGAACGAAAGAAAACTCAATTCTGAGTATTGATATTATCCATCATTTAACATTAGAAATAAATTCCACAATAATCAAATGATCGATTGATCACACATAAAAAATGGAATAAGAAATTATGGACAACAAATAACATTTAACAGTATGAAAACACCATATGATGACAAGCTAAAGCTAAAATCAACCATAATAACCTTATCATAATACAACAATAATGAAAGAATGGAATGGAATAAGCATTACACAGGTCTAAAGCCAAATATTAATTGCTTTGCCATATTCTTTCTCAATCACATGTCCATATTGTGGTCAAAAAATGATTTTTTGGGATAATAGACTCTTAAAGATTGAAAAAATTAATATATAAATGATAATAATTAACCATGTATTGATAAAAATAAACTAAAGCTAATTTAAATCAATGCATAATCAATTAATAAAATAATATGAAGATATTATAATGAAAATAAAACCATTTTATTCACAGGACAAAAGCCATTAAGCAATCTGAAATTCCATATTCTTCTTTGAAAATACTCGTCCATTCTCCCAAAGATTGCAACCATTCGTTACTCCATTTGAAAAGAAAAAGATTTACAAAAAAAATAATATACAAAAGAGAAAGGATACAAATCCTTCTCTTCAATTATTCCTTCCATGGCTCTGATCTTTCTCATATATTTATACAATGAATGAACAGTGTGGGCGTCACTATTAATTTTTGCTAGCTGAAGTTTGTCTTGTAAAGAGACATCAATATCTCTCAAATTGTGCATGTTTTTGGGAAAATTTTCATGTGGAAGGTAAATGGGTCCATTTGGGTTCTAGGTTTTCAATCGTTTCTTTAAATTCCTCACGGTTTGGCTGAAATCATTCCTGCAAAATCGTCTATCTGATTTTGACGCCTTTCCAAATTTTATGTGTTGTTGCTCATAAAAGTATTTGTAGCAATCCAATATTATTTTTGGATCAATCATCTTGAACGTATTTGGATAATAAAATCAAGCCATGATCATATCCATATCAAATATTTGATAATAGAAACATGTGAAACAAAAATAAACCTAAATTAATAACCTAAAAATTAATAAAACAAAATCTAGAACAATAAAATAAAAAATGAATTTAAACTAACTATAAGTTCTAAACATTGTTTATAATTTCCTTTCAAATATGATCTTAAAATTCTAGAAGCTTCAAGTTAATGGAGAAGAGAAAAATATTAATTTTGGTTTTTTACAAAATAAAACAAATCATAGATAATTGTTTATTATTATTATTATTTTTATTTTGAAATGAGATGCAAAATGAAAAAAAGAATTTAATTAATTAATATCACCAAATGATTTTATGAAAATGAGAAACCAACCAAGATATTATTTGATGAAGTATTGAACACATTATTCAAAATAGTCAAACCTGCTAATGAGCAAAATAATGAACACATAATCATAATTTAAACGAAAGTAAACATTTGATAAAAATTAACGTTTTTGTTTAAATTGAGATTTTTATGCTCGTTTCTAACTTTTGACATATACTCTTGTAATGAATGTCTCATACTATAGTGAATGTCTTAATTTTGTCTCAAAGAAATCCAAGGTATGGAACTATTTGAAAAGGTTGATTCTGTAGCTCATTATAATTATCAAGATTCTAATAGGGGCCCTTTAAATTTTGTAAAACTTTAGGGGGAGTTGTTGGGGCCCAACAGTCCGATAGTGCAAGAGGAGACATGGGTTCAGTTCAATATGCCAGTTGTTCCTCGTCAAACTTTGTGCCCCACCGCCTCTTGTCTATTTTTACTTCTGCCATAAACTGCATCCGACCAGTGGGAAACACTCTTCTCGACTTTCACCATCTTTTTCGTGTAGCTAGGGTCCATCTGCAAACTTTGTGCCCCACCACCTCTGTCGATTTTTACTTCTGCAATAAACTGCAAGAAACCAGTGGGAAAAACTCTTCTCGGCATTCCTCATCTTTTACATGCAGTTGGGGTTGATATGGAGGTTGGTTGTTTCAGTTATGACTAGTGGGAAACACTCCTATCAATGTTCCTTATATTTTCCATGCAGCTAGGGTTCACCATGTTGTGTGCAGGCTCTGTGAGAACCGAGAAATTCTAGAAGATAAATGACCACTTGAAGAAGCTCATAGAGAAGGTCATAAAAATAAATAAATTAGATTCATTTCTTTCATTTTGTCTGCTTCATTTTAATTGTTTGTAACATCCTGCTCTTGTGTGCACTTGATGTGACTTATTCTTTGAGGACACTTGTGTGCAAGTGATCCGGTTTATTATATGATTGACTGCTTTTCTTATGGATTCTGATGATGAGACTGTGATTTATGATGTTATGTTATGTTATTATGTATAGATAGGTGCTATTGACTGGTTTCTCCTGAGTGTGCAAGAATTTTGACAAATTGAGGATGTCAATGGCATCGATGGACCTCCTTGGACTCCATATCGAGTCAGGGAGTGGACTATATATGGTTGGGTATTTCTATTATTGCATATGTGACATATGACTGGGTATATTATTATGTTGTTTATAGATCACTGACATGTTTCATTGATGGATGCAGGCTGACGATTGCTTGCTAATCAGACTCACATTTGGAGTAAAGGGGTCATGTACGACAACCAAAGATATTGAGGGATAGGTGTAGCAACATCCTTGCCACAACCTACTAGCAGTACCACAGTGTCTCGAACTATAGATTAATGATTACCTAGTTCGAGAGATCCACAATGTCATGAGGGTGGGATGAGACAGTTGCTCACGAAGATTCTAAAGGGCGCGCAACAGGGCAGGGTCCTTATTCCTTAGAGTCCCTTAGCCTCCCACAAGGCTTCCCGACAGAGTATTGACTCCAAGGGTTGGACTTCTACCAAAATCAGTCAAAAGGTGATTGGCACCATTGGAGCACGTTGTGCGTCTTAAAGGGCACATTGCATAAATGAAACATGAATGAAGGTGAGTGGCACCCTTGGAGCACGTAGTGCATATTGAAGGGAACGTTGCGGTTTTCAACACTAGCGATCCAATGAACCTAGGTACCTAGAAAACAATATCTCATTTTGACATGGTCAACATTAAAATAATGTTGTATGAGTAAAGTTTAATAATTATAAAAAAAATTCCCTTAAAACAATTTTGCTAAGCCTAGTTGAATTTAGATCATAGGTCTAATTGGGGTATAAGGACTAAAACTAATTAATCAATTAATAAAGGGGGGGATGAAGAAAAATCAAATTTAAAAATTAAAGAAGAGTACCCCTAGTGTTGGCTGAGAGGTACCAATGAGGTCTTAGCATTAGCAAGTGAGAGCGAGGAGGATCGTCAGCAGCTGAAGAACTTCAACAAACCAACGTCGAATTATGGTATTCTTGTTTAAGATGGCAATCACATTGAAATTTAATTTTATTCTTGTGTGATTATGGTTTCGAATAAAAAATTCATTGTGCTGAGTTTTCTTGTAAATGTATTGCTACAGTAATTGTATCATATCGCCTTTTAAATCTTGGTTTATCATGGTAATATGATATAAGTAAAGGAAAAATTATTATGGATATATATATACATACACACACACACACACCTTGGATAATCTGTAGCATTATCGAACACACACCTTGGATAATCTGTAGCATTAGCGATAGAATTGGTGTTTTTTTCAAATTTCTTGTATGAGTGTAGGTGGCCTTTAGGATTCATGGAGAGTGTGTCTTTATCAAGTGTTGGTTGTATCAGAACCCCTTCTTCCACATGGTATCTTCGTCAACTCATCCTTGTCTTCTTGAAATTTTTTTCTCCATTCGTTGTGTCATTGTTGACCCTTTCGTTTGGAAATCTTTAACTGGAGGTTCTTGATCAGCAACATCCCTATACTTTAATCGTCATTTCTCCTATATATTCATAATATAGTTGCAATGAAATAATAGTAAAACTGTGGCGATTGTTGACTAAATGAAAGGAGTTGCATCTCCTTCCTTGCCCTTGCAAAACTGAAATAGAGGCGTGGTGTTTTCCTTTAAAAACTGTTCTTACAAGCCTTTATTTCGTGTCTCCCTGTGTGTAAGGAGGCATGGTGTTTCCCTTTGATTGAAATGGTTGTTCCACCAAAGAAGAACCTTCATTGATTCATTTTTATCCTTGCTCTTTTTTATCCTCGCCTAAACTGAGTGGGAGCGTCGAGGTCACTCGGATTTTGGTTGTTCTTGCCTTAGACCCATCTGATCATTTCAAATTTATTTTATATATTTTAAATAGGCTAAGGAGGAGTCAATTACAAGTGTCTTACGATTGGAGGCACTACTACATATGGGCAGATTATTCCACGAAATATTTCCACGTTTCCATTATTTTCATGTTTTTTTTTTTTTAAATAGGGCGGGATTTTCGTCGATATTGCCACAAAAGCTCATCGATATAGCCATGAATAGGTTTTCTAACTTGGTCAGTATTTTCGTCATTATTGACACCAAAGTTCATTGCTATTGCCATGAAAGTTTGTCGCTATTGCCACAAATTTTTTTCCTATCTCATTGGTCGGTGTTAACTGGTAGTTGACTAGTTGATCTATATATAACTGACTTTAAGAGACTTTCTGTCACAATTTCCATAGTTGTGACATTGTTCATGGCTTTTGTTTGCGCTATTTATTTTTCCATCACCCACTAGTTGAACAAATCCAATTCTCGATCTACATAGCTCAGATTTTGAACTTGCAAGGTTAGCATGTTTTTTTTATTGATGTACTCATTTAACTTGTAAATTTTTGTTCAAATGTCCAAATTTCATGTAGCTTGTTTTTTCCTTGATAATATATTATATGTGTAGTACCATATTTCATGTCTTTGGTTTTTCGATCTAGTTAGTATATTCTATGGAAAAAGGTATGGGGATTCCATAATATTCTAGGTTTATGGAATCCACATACCCTTTTCCCTTCAATTGTAGCTAGAATGTCTCTCTCTTTTCATTGATAAAGATATGGAAGTGCTCTTGAAAATCAACCTTGATCGGTGAAATGATAGTAATTGATTGTCATTTTCTTCTCTCTTTTATTTTTAAGAACTAACAAAAAAACACCAACAAAGCTTGATTGAATCTTTGATACCTCTTGTTACATCCCTAGTACCCAAATGGGATCACACTTGCATAAATTGAAAATAATATAATAGTGACAATAATGGTTGGGATACTTGCACACCTAATGGTTGGCTAGAACTTACTAATTTGATTAAACGAATGAAGAAATCTCCATGAATAAAATCTTGAAGTTGATTGTTATATTGATAAATGATAAGTTATGGTATATATAAGATATGGAGGAAACTCATGTTTATAACAATAAGATACATAAACACTAACCCTAAATTTATGTTAGGTATATATGTCGTTATTATATAAGGGAAAAATTTGTACACATATGACCTTATTATAAATATGTTATCTATGTCGTGATTAGGCACATAACAATCACTTTTAACTAACCACCTTCAATGTTAGGGTCATGTTGGAGCATAAACCTAACTTACATTAGTTTATACCTAGATTAGACACCTAGATATTGATTAATACATTCCATCACACTTTATTTCACCTAATTTGTCCACATAGGGAACAAGGGTGCCTCATCCCTAGATTTTAGGGAAAACTACTATTTTTAGATCAAGACTCAACTCCCGGTTCTTGTTTTTCTTGATTTATTCTTGATTTTCTTGATTTATTCATGATTTATTCCAACTCCCCCATGAAAAAACTCATCCATTATTGGGGAATATGCACCTCCTCTTTGAGTGAGAGTTTATTCCTTAATTAATGATTTTTTCCGTTACTATTATTAGTAACTGCTATTTCGAGTCAATTAAGTGAGTTGGAACTGCTTCTCTTGTCAGTTAAGTGAGATTAAGTGAGCTAATGCACATCACTTGACTCTTGTGGGCATTAATGAGTGTGTGACATGTGTATTTAGTGGTCTAGGTCCAACTATGTGGTCTTCCTTAGCCTATGACACCTATTTTAGCTTTTTCTAACTTTTTTTTGACTAGAATTTCTATGTTGGAAATTCTATATATTCACCTCCTCTCTTCTTTTTGAGGATGGTTTCTCATGTATATTCATTTTTTATTAATAGAATTCTCTGATTTATGGAGCAAAAACTTTCTCTCATCTCTTGAATATCAACAAATTGTATGTGTTCAATTTAACTAGACTTCTAGATCTATCAGGGTTTTTGCAGGAGTTCTACATGGTATCAGAGCTAGATTGAATCTAGTGGATTGTACACGGTTTTATTTGCAGGTATAGATCATCAAGATGTGTAGAAAGAATCAATGGATCATCTCTCTCAACCCACAATACTCGTTCTAAATCCTTTCAATTACTTCGAATGGAAGACAAAAATCTCTCTGCTTCTCCGAAGCAAAGGGATTTATAGGGTAACAATGGGAATGGAGAAAGAACCGACTACTGCAGTAGAGAAGATCAAGTATTTCAATAAATTAGATGAAGTAATTGGGATTATATTTCTATCAATTTTCAGAGATCTCCTCTTTCATGTCAGTGGAGCCACTACTCCCGATGTGGTTTGAACCACATTGGAAGGACTATTCGGAAAACAAGATGCAATGAGAGTGCATCAACTGGAGAATGAACTCATATCCCTAAGTCCAATTCATTTTAGCAACCTGCAATAATTCTTCACCAAGTTCAAATCCCTCCTCATTGAACTTAATGCATGTGGAGTCAATAAAAAGGAAGATCAGATCATCCTTTCAATTCTCTCGAAATTAGGCCCTAAATATTCTATATTTGTATCGTCTTTTCAAGCATCTAAATTAACTCATGAAACATGGAAAATGCCTCCATTGAATGATTTCATTGCAGCATTGACTCAAGAGAAATATAATTTAGTCCAAATGGGTGCCATAAAGCATTCCAAGAACCAAGCACTTGAGGCTACTGATGCTCCAAAGAGCAGTGGAAAAGACAAGCAAAAAGGAAAGGGTAAATTTCCAGAATCGAAGAAGGAGAGATCCTCACAATCTTCAGAGAACTCTTCTGAGCCTAAGGGTAAGAAGAATAAGGAAATAAAACTTTGCATATACTGTTCCAAAGGTTTTCATCCCAAAGAAAATTGCATGAGGAAGACTATCGATGAGATGGCTAAGCAATTGCAGCAGCACAATCTCACGATGCCCGAAAATGCAAAGAAGAAAGATGATAACAGAACAAGAGGGAGAGCACGAGATGGTCATGCTTTAGTGGATGTCAAATCCACTCCATCAGATTGGATCCTTGATTCAGGTGCATCGAACTATATGGCTACATCAAAAGATGAATTTTCCTCCATCGAAGAAAGCACCATATCACCAATTTACTTGGGAGATGCCACACCTGCAAAGGTGTGCGGAGAAGGAATTGTTGATCTTGAAGTGGCTGCTTCACAAATGTGCGTCATGTTCCCTTGTTTTCCGCAAATATTCTCTCGATATATTATATCACTCATTCTGGATCTGGAAGGAAGGTGGATTTCACTCCGAACTCCGCAGTGATTACCGACATTTCCACAGGCTCATAGCTTGCACATGGAATTGCAGATCACGGTTCTCGTTTGTATTTCTTCTCCCATTGTGTTCCTAAATATATTAGCACTGTATTTCTATCACAATCTAATAATATCAGTAGGTTATGTAATGAAATATTTTGCCATCTAAACTATAAGTACTTGCATCAACTCAACAAGGAAAACATGGTAGAAGGATTGCCAGCTATTAAATTCACAAGCGGTGTATGTCAAGGATGCATTCTTGGAAAGCATCCAGAGAAAATTTTTGACAAAGGGAAGGCACAAAGAGATCGTTCACCTCTTGGGATGATTCACAGTGACATCATGGGCCCATTCTCGCAGCCTTTAATCAGTAAGGCTCGATATGTACTCACCTTCATAGATGATTTCTCTCGCTTTACTTGGGTATTTTTTTTGAAATTAAAATCGGAAGTATTTGAATGCCTTATAGAATTTAAAGAACTTGCTGAGAATGAGTCTGGGTGTAAGATTAATATACTCCATACTGATAATTGGGGGGAGTGTGTCAACAAAGATGTGAAACAAATTTGTATTGATGCAGGTATACAACTACAACACACAATGCCATATACACCACAACAGAACAATGTTGCGGAGGGGAAAAACCGGTCCTTAAAAGAGATGGCCAATTGTATGCTACAGTCGAAATAATTATCTCCCAAGCTATGGGCTGAAGCTATTAATTGTGAAGCATACATTTGGAACCAATTTCCTCACAAATCACTCAAAGGCACCACTCCTTTTGAATGTTGGACCGATAAGAAACCGAAAGTGTCGCACTTTCACATTTTTGGTTCACGAGCATGGGCTCACATTCCGACAAATAAGAGGAAGGATTTGGAGCCTCAAAGTGTTGAATTAATATTTGTTGGATATCCTAAAGGTGTCAAAGGATATACATTTTTGGACTCTCACAATGAAAATTTCATTCTAGCTTGAAGTGTGAAGTTTGCAGAAGAATCACTGCATGATTTTTCAGAAGACCTTGCCAAGGAACCGCTTGTTGTCACTGATGAGGAGGAGTCAGAAAATTATTTGAGCACGTCAAAGTAGCCTTTTGGGTTTGATACAGAGTATGAGGAGAAGGTCATGGTTGCTCCAACTCAGTTTCCAACTTGGGCAGAGAAAACCTTGCAAGATGCGGGCGAGCTAGTCGGTGATCATGCGGATACAAGAAGGACTAGATCACAGTTTTTTGGGGATCCTCAAGCCCTGGCTGCCACAGAACCATTGTTTTCCATACATTGCTATATGACACTTGGTTCATATCCACATTCACACTCTGAGGCTATTGGAAACCCACTTTGGGAGGCTGCCATGGATGAAGAGTACTCTGCTCTTATGGACAACAACACATGGGACTTGGTTCCACTTCCGAAAGGAAGAAATCTTGTTCGATGCCGATGGATATATCGAACAAATATTGTTGCAGATGGTGAGATCAACAAGTACAAAGCTTTACTTGTCACAAAAGGATACTCATAGGTACATGGCATAGACTACACAGAGACATTTGCACCTATTGCAAAAATGGACTCCATTCGACTAGTTTTGGCCATTGTTGCTTCTCGCAGATGGGAAGTTCATCACATGAATTACATCCATGATATGATCAGTGACAAAGTAATTTCATTGCAGTAATTCCCCACAGAGCAGCAGGTTGTAGGCATCTTCACCAAGTCCTCCACTGAAAATAATTTTTCAAAGCTGAGAGCCATGCTTGGAGTGGCAGAGATAGCTGAGTAGGTCACATTTGGCCACTCAACATTTTTTCCTCTTTTTTTTGGGGGGGGGGTTTCCCACAAGGTTTTCCCTCTTTCCTCTTTTCATGACGAGTTCTTTTATGTAATTATTACCTAAAATGGCCAAGTTGTTGGGACTCAAATTGTTTGTCATTACAGTTAGCCTTAAGGGGGGGTGTTGGAGCATAACCCTAACTTATCTTAGTTTATACCTAGCTTAGAATCCTAGATCTTGGTTAATACATTCCATCACACTTTATTTCATCTAATTTGGCCACATAGAGAAGAAGGGCGCCTCATCCGTAGATTTTAGGGAAAACTACTATTTTTAGATCAAGACTCAACTCTCGGTTCTTGATTTTCTTGATTTATTCATGATTTATTCTAACTCCCTGTTGGCAGCCATATTAATTCCTATATTTTCTTTACAAGCTACCTACACAAGGGTTTTGAACCCTCAATACTTGTCACAACTTTTTAGAAAATGACACCATTATCTTTCGCTTGTGCATACCTGCTTTTCATTTTCATTTTCACGACTGCAAGCGTGAAAACCCACAGTTGGAATTCATGTTGATTGCATTAAAATGATCTTTTGGATTGTTGTAAACCTATTTGTTTATGTGGTTACAACTCTTTGACCTCAAATATACCACTGGTCACATATTTATCAAAAACACCCCATATTTATGCATTTGACTATTGTTAATATGGTGTCAATTTACATAAACTTTGACGCAATGGTTTGATTGAACACATTAATTTTTGGGTCAAATCATGGTTCATTTGACATGTTTAAAATTCCTTTTGATATGAACTATTGTGATTTGAATGTAACATTTTACCAAGGTGTTGTCGATTGTACAACCCGACATGATATTTTTGCATGGTCTCAATTTACTCCACCACCCTCGCACGCATAAGCATTAACGCTCTGTCTTGCATTTCGGATTGCCTTTGCTTGTTTTGGGGAACCTGCGGGAAAAATGGTTCTATATCTACCCTGTCAAACCCTATCACAGATTACCCTATTGATTTTGTGCTATTAGCTATGGCTCCTATAGTGCAAATCGAGCCCAACGGTGTCTAAACTTTGTTGTTGTTTGATAATGCCCGAGAGGACCTAGAGAGGAATGGTTGGTTGGTTTTTATTGAGAAGTTTGAGGGTTTCAACCTGGCAGTTCCTCAACAATTCACACTTACATTCGATGGGTGCAAAGCCAAAATTGGGGACGTCCACCTCGAAGTGAATGAGGATTTCCTTAGCTCAACCACTGGTCTGCTAGACAAGGGACAAAGATGGTTTAAAAATTCAAAGGTTGACGAAGTACCATGGCTACTGTTGTTTACCTCAAGGAAGATCAACAGTTGCGACAAAGGTATGCCCATTACAACTCTTAAGTCTAGGTGGCATGATTTGTTGGCTATTATCAAGCAGTTTGTTACATGCGAGGGTAGATACGGCCTAGTTTTCCTATACCACCTACGACTTCTCATGAGTTTCATAGATTTTCCCTTAAATATGCCACATTTCCTCCTTCAGAGTTTATATAAAATGGCTAAGCACTTCAAAAGGGAGAAAGCCGACTCCATCCTCTTCCACCACTGTTTAATTAAAATTATTGTGGTTCATTAGTTGAGGTTGAGTGGTGATTGTTGGGACGCTTTCTTGTTGAGGAATGGTTTTGCCAGTCCCGAAATAGGACAAGTTGATAAAACCGTTGTTACAGAAACCCTTGTCGGGCCTATCATTCCCCCTCCTATGCTCTTTCCCTTTGTTGAACCCTCAACCTACCCGAACGCTACCCAACCTGAGACCCTGCCTGACTAATGTCCAAAAGACAGTGGTAATCCTATTAAGAGGTCTACAAAGAAAAAGGGTAAAAGAAACAGTGATATCAATTGCAAAGGTAAAAAGGCCGCGCACTGGGTTTCACTGTGTGATCGTAACAAACCAAAAGAAAACACAGATCAAAAACCAATCATGTTAAGTGAAGATTTCGATTCCGAAATCGAACGGTTTCTAACCGAGGAGTATCCATACTCTCATGAACTTTTTTCAGTTAAGCCCTATGACTATGTGACAAACCTCCCATCGTGCCTTAGAGATGACCCCAACTTCCCCGGGATCAAACTCGACAGAGAAACTGCTGGTCAATTAAGAAGTTCCTCACCTATGGATAAACAACCTGTTCAACCACAGTGCAATGAATGTAAGACGTGGCTTGACTGATATTATACAGACGTCCCTTTGCTCCAATCTTGGATCAAGTCCTTGGAGGATCGGGTAAATGTGCTAACCAAAGAAAATGATAGATTGCAAGCTAATGATAAAAGGAAGAAGACCACAGGCTCTGTTGTCTTTAAAAATGTAGAAGCGACCATTGCCATTGTCAATTCAAAAATAGCTTGATTAAAATCCCTAAACCCGAGGTATGATTTTTTTTTCAAAAGTAATTTTAGGATGATTTTGTTTCGTTTTGAATTAGCATTTAAGATTTGTTTGATCAAATTGCATCTAATTCTGTTATGATTGAAATGATACAACACGATTCTATTTATAATAATAACTAGCTACAGAATCGTGAGATTCTGTAGCTAGTTATCAAAATTCGAATTTGTTGATTTTACAATTAACATGCAATCTAATATCATGTATTCTCATGCGTTTTTAGGTACATACAAATTCTAAAGGAAATTGGATCGATAGTAGCATCTCTGAATATGCTATTTCTTTACATGGTTTTAGATTAGGCTGTTAGTTTTACATAGAAATGGGAATTTGGGAGATTGTATTCCCCACAATTTTTGGAACAAATTTGATAATTTCCACAGGGAATGTTTTGAGCTTGTGGCCTTTATAAATGTATTATTTTGTAAAAAAAGGGCATCGCTGCTTGGGAGCAGAAACTATGGATTTTTGATTATCAGACTTGAATGAAAGTGGATATTTGCACAGCTTTAGCTTCAACATATCATATTTTTGTTCAAGTTTTGTTCATTTCAATTTGTAATCAAATTTTTGACTACTTTATATATCATAATTTGTTCCAGGTCGATGTGATGGGATTTAAATAGTGTCCATATTTTATGTCTCTCACTTTATATACAACAATTGATCTGTTTACATTTGATGATTTGAAGGTTGATCTTCTCTATCCAATGAACAGTTATATACAAATTGTCATACTCAGATTTATCTTAATGTGATCATTTGTCAAATGATAAATTGTTGTTGCTACATATCTTATTTTTTTTGTCATTAGCATTCAAAGTGTTACTGCTTCGCGTTTACGAGAAGCATTGGGAAAATTTGGTGTGGTTTGGCCTCATGAAACAACAAATGTAGCTACTATACACAGGACACATATGGATATGCGATTACAAGTTACTTTGCTAGTAGCATTCTATTAGTTAATTAATATAAGAATTTGTTGTAGGTTAGATACACAGTACATATTGTTATTCTTATTTCTCAGCTAGATAGCTGCCATTTCATTTCCTGTTGATAAAAGTTATAAAAAATAAAAAAATACTGAACAATAGATTTGCTGTCAATTCATATATGATTTTCACAGGTTTTCCATAAAAAAATTGCATTTTGTGAATATTGTAAATATGATAGAAATATAAATATATCGATGCACTGTATATTTAATAAGTAGAACTATTATTCTTTCAGTTAGTAAAACTATAAATATATCTTAGATTTGTATATAGTTTGCAACAACTATTTTTCACTTAGTTAGTTTCTTTAGTTTAGTTTTTTCACTTTCCTAGGACTTTGATTGGCCAACGGAGCTGCTAAACCCGTCGGAGTGGATTAATCCAAACATCTTGGGTTATTTAGACAACCCCGGACCGGATTCACTCCTCCAGTTGACGAGCGGTCAATTTCGCCCGTCAACAAATGGTGCTAGAAGAAGGGCTTAAAAATTATTAATGGCACGAGGAGGTCATAAGACTCCTCCACCACCCAACCGCTCACCTATAGTGACAAGAAGTCATTCAAATGACAACATCATCCCTCAAATAGCAACCACATCAAACGACGATCTACGGATCACAGTTGAACTAGTAACTCCAAATCCTACAGGTGGTGACGTACAAGAGATTGTCCGCCAATCTCTCATAAGAACACATAGTGCCTTTGCTCATTTAAGACAACCAAACCGACCTTTGGACCAACCATTAGATTTCTCTGATATCAGAGAACAAATCAAAGGCACTAACCTCACTTTAAACCCTACAGATCCAACTCTCACTCATGTAGAAGGAGGATCTGGAATACCACCCTCACCACCTCCTTCATCCCCTTCTTCTTCTAGAGAAGAATCCTCTGATGAAGGCAGTTCCTCATCCCAGCCTTCGACACTGCCCACACCAATGGCCAACCAGAACAATCCTGCTAGACCCTGGCTCGACCAAGATGCAGTAGCCATACCTAGGCCTCAACATCCCTTGCCCAAACATCCGGAGAAGTGGCTCCCCAAGTTTGACTTGGACTCTAAACAGATCGTCGAAGATCATATTAAAAAAATTATGTTAGCCATTAGACTCCGTAATGTCAAGCATGAAGACGTATTCTGTAGATTGTTCCCCTACACTTTCGAGGGCAATGCCTCTACCTGGTACTTTGCCCAACAACCCCATACCATCGGGTCATGGGAGAAGTTTGAATCCTGTTTTCTTGAGAAGTTTGGAGACGACAAGTCCCCAGAAGTTCTAGTCATGGAGCTTTCTAGTTTAAGAATGAACCCCAAAGATAATATCAAAGAATTTAACCAAATATTCTTAACACTAAAGAACCGAATCCCTATGGATTCGATGCCTGCTAAGAATCTTATCATAGCATATTATACGAAAGCCTTACATCAAAGTATAGCTATTTGGGTAAAGAGATCTAAGAAAGCCACGTTGTTAGAGGCCTTCGAAGAGGCCAGTCAGATCGAGAAAGACATCCTCAGCTTAAAAGACACTACTAGCAATGAAATAGAGACTAGTTCATCTTCCAAAAAGAAAATCAAAATCCTCCTTAGACCTGCCCAAAAAAAAACGCAACCTGAAAGTTCAGATCTAGAAAACTTACAAAAAGTCGTTCAAAAATTGTCAAATCAAGTTATAGATTTGAAAAGGATGGCCGAAGAAGATTTTTCGAGCAAAGGGCCTTACAAACCCCAGTTTAGGAAGCCTTTTCCCACCAATCGACCTAATTCAAATACCGAAGGCTTAATCTAGAAAGCCTGCAATTCGCTATTCAAACCATTCTAGAAGCCCAGGATAACTTGATGCCCCTTGAAATCCCTGAGGAAGTAGTTAAACAAGAGACAGTTGAAGAAGATGAATCTTCTCCAAACATTTTTGGACACTTCTCGGATAGCATTTTTCAAGCAAATTTTGAGATAGTACATCCCTACAATACTAGGAGTAAGACAACAGACAAGCCTTCTTCTGAAAACACTATGACTTTGCCCCCAAAACAGTCTAAAACAACTGCGACTAAACATAATTATGCAAACCCAAGCTTAGATTATGATTTAGTTGAAGATCTAAAAAAGTTAAGGGCTAACATTTCTGTTTATGAATTATTAAAATTCTCGTTTCTGCTACAAAAAATGTTACAGAATATCGCAGAGAATAGCAAAAACGGTAATCCAAGCAGTAACAAGGTTTCTCAGAATAGCCCAAAAGTTCCCCAGAAGGCCTCCACTAAGAATAATTCTGATCCTCATGAGAAGAGAGACCTTCATGTAAATAATGTAACAAATGTAGATAAATTAGTTTTAGAGGCTGCGAGTAAAAAACAACAAGCTTCCACCATTAGTACTCACAGAAACGTCCCTCCATTTTTGTTAACTTTTGAAATCTTTAATAGGAACGTGCACAATTGTATGGTAGATTCAGGAGCGTCTTCCAATGTAGTGCCATGGTCTGTGTGTCAAAAGATTAATGCTGAAGTTGAACCATCCACCTTAAAGATAATCTAGCTTGATCGAACTAGTGTTAAAGTTATAGGTGAATTAAGGAATGTGCTTATAAGATTATCGTCTAACCCCAAAGTTCATCAAGTAATTGATATTATTGTTGTAGATATTCCAGAAGTTTATGGTTTGTTTTTAAGCAGAGACTGGTCAGAACAACTACATGGATATTTTGTGATGGATTGGTCTCACTTGTGGATGCCCGAGAATGGAAAGCCCAACAAAATCAAGGTAAATTGTGAACGTTACCTAAAGTTCACAGTCACAGATTTAAATGATCCCAATGAACCATTTACACCTTCTGCCGATTCACCCGAAATACAAGGGATGTATACCTTTTTCGGCAATTTCATGGCTGAGACTTCCGCTATCATTAACCTGGAGCAGCAGTCCGAAATTGTGGCATATATGCAGCCAACAGTTTCTACCCAATGGTCTCATGCACCCGACAAAAATCAAATATGGTCTCTTTACTTTGATGGGTCAAAGTCCAAGGAAGGAGTTGGTGTGGGCTGCATTATTATTGATCCAGCAGGTAACAAAACCATGATTGCATGTAGGTTAGAGTTTGAATGTACAAACAACACGACAGAATATGAGGATTTATTGCAAGGCCTCAGGAAAGCATTAGATATGAATGTTCAAAATTTGACTGTCTTTGGTGATTCAGAAATCGTGGTTAGCCAGGTAAAAAATTCTATCCACTGTTTATCTTCGCATCTTAAAAGCTACCAATCTGAGGTATGGAATTTGATGAATAAGTTTTCTGCTTTTAACATAAATTCTATTCATAGATTGAATAATTCGGAAGCTGATTTATTAGTTAATGTAGCTTCGAAACTCTTTTCTGCAGAAGGCTTGTCCCCGAATGCATTCTCCGTCAAACTGTTGTTCAGGCCATCTGTCCCCGACAACATCATGAATTGGAGAGTCTTCGACGACGATCAAAAAATTATTAGTTTCCAACATATGGAAGAAACTTTCCAAGGCGCAGGGATCGACGAATGCACTTATGACGAGAATCTTCGTGACTTCACGGTAATACCAGATCCGAGATCTCCTGAATCTTCATCGGACATGGTAA
This sequence comes from Picea engelmannii, assembly GCA_009831015.1. NCBI lineage: Eukaryota > Viridiplantae > Streptophyta > Pinopsida > Pinales > Pinaceae > Picea > Picea engelmannii. The sequence goes on from ML789569.1 coordinate 761,218, forward strand.
ATTCTATCCCTAAATCTGTAGTTAGATTAGAAAAATTTTATGATCTTCAAGACAAATTCAAAAAATCAGTCAACTGTAAAACTAATAGTTCCTCTTTATCGTATGAAAAAGTAAACTTGGGAACTAAAGACAATCCATAGTGCATAAATTTAGGGGTGGGGTGTTCTGAACAAGAGAAAGCGGCGTTTATTAAATTGTTTAAGGAATTCAAAGATGTTTTTTCTTGGACATATGACGACCTAAAAACCTTTGATCCTAACATCATACAACACGCCATTCCTATGAAACCCCAAACCTTGCCGTTCCAACAAAAGTTAAGAAAAATGCACCAAAAACTCGAACCGACTGTCAAAAAAGAATTAAATAAACTCTTGAACGCTAAGATAATCTTCCCAGTTAGGCACATGCAATGCGTCTCTAATCTTGTCCCTGTCCGAAAGAAGAGTGGTGAAATCCGACTATGCGTCAATTTCTGAAATCTTAATCGAGCGTCTGATAAAGATAACTACCCTGTGCCACCCATCGAATAGATCCTTCAACAGATGTCTGGTTTTGAAATATTATCCTTATTGGATGGTTTTTCAGGGTATAACCAAGTCCTGATGTCTCCTCCAGACCAACTTAAAACTACCTTCCGCACTCCATGGGGCACCTACGCTTATAGGAAAATGCCCTTTGGACTCATTAATGATGGTGCCACTTTCCAGAGAGCGATGGACATCGCTTTTCAAGGCTTAATCAATCAATCTGTCATAGTTTACCTGGATGAATTTACTATATTTTCAAAAAATAAAGCTGATCATCTAGCTCATTTGAGATCCGTTCTACAACGATGTCGTAAGTATGACATTTCCTTGAATCCTAAAAGATCTATCTTCGTAGTAGAACAAGGTAAGCTCTTAGGATTTATTGTATCAAGCAAAGGGATGATTATCGACCCTGAAAGGACTCAAGTCATCTCGAAACTCCCCCCTCCCTCGTCAAAAAAGTATATGCAGTCTTTCTTAGGCCAAATAAACTTTGTCAGGAGATTCGTCCCCAGTTTTTCAGAAATGGTGAGACCTTTACAGAACTTAATAAAAAAGGACGTACAATATCATTGGGGACCCTTAGAAAACCAATCTTTTAATTCAATAAAAAATGCCATAATAGATGCTCCTTCTCTGATGAGCCCCGACTTTTTGCAAGATTTCACTCTCTACAGATTTGCTTCTGACCGCTCCTACGTTGTTGTCCTAACTCAAAAGAACATTGAAAACAATGAAGTCCCAATTGCCTTTATGAGCTCAGCTTTGAAAGGCACAGAACTCAATTACCCAGTGGTAGATCAGAAAGCCTATGCTATTTTTAAAGAATTAAAGCACTTCCGATCTTATCTTTTAAAATCTAGGACAAAAATTATTGTCCCTTACCCAGCCGTCAGAAATCTGTTAAGTACAGAAAGAACTAGGCGAAAAGAGGGCGAACTAGGTCACCTCCTTACAAGAGTATGATATAGAAATCACCCAAGCACAAATAGTGAGAGGTCAAGGGCTATGCAAGTTAGTTGCTAACTCAGTCGTAGGACACCAAGAAGAAAATGATGTGCCAAACCCAGGACAACACAACCAAAATTTAATCTGCTATGCACAAAACCCTGTTAGCCCCTGGATATAAAATTCTGTCTTAAACATGGGTCAGCCCCCCGCCACCTGGATCCCACTAAAAGAAGAGCACTAATATTGAAATCTGCCTCCTTTCAGTTGATTAATGGTATTCTGTTTCGTCAAAATTTTGATGGAGTACTAATGCGCTGTCTTGAGAAAGATGAAGCAGAAAAGATCTTATTAGAATTGCACGCAGGAGAAGCTGGTGGGCATTTTGGTGGAGATACCACTGCCCATAAAGTATTAAGAGAAGGTTATTACTGGCCTACACTTTTTAAATATGCTCATGCCTTGTGTCACAAGTGTGTTATTTGTCAAAAAGCATCTAGACAAATACATAAACCAACCTTCCCTTTGCAGCCTGTTTTAGTAGACTCCCCTTTTCAGCAGTGGGGTCTTGATATTATAGGTCCAATCAATCCGCCATTCTCTCAACAACATAAGTTTATCATAACAACCACATATTACTTCACTAGGTGGTCCGAAGCTGCCCCATTAAAAGCTGTAAATACTAGTAAGGTAATTGTCTTTTTGAATTCAAATATTATTACTTGTTTTGGTATGCCTGACTGTCTGGTATTCGATAACGCTTCCTATTTTTCGTCTCTTGAGAGGAGTGAGTTTTCTCTAGAAAAATGAATTAAATTAAAATATTCTACCAGATATTACACTCAAGGCAATGGATTGGTAGAATCAACTAATAAGAATCTGATTAAAATCATCAAGAGAATGGTATCTAAAAATCACAAAAAATGGCATAATGCACTGTTAAACGCAATCTGGGCTGATAGAGTAACTCCAAATACTGCTGTGGGTAACTCTCCCTTCTTTTTCGTCTATGGCACAGAAGCAATTTTTCCACCACATATTCTTCTTCCCTCACTGCAGCTATCGCAGAAAATACAGGAAGAGGATTGCCCCCCTTTGGAGAATCGAATTAACGCATTATTAAAACTAGAAGAAGTGAGGGCTCAAGCAAAACGAAAGTTGGATCAACATCAACTTGTGGTTAAAAGCTGGTTTGATTCTAACTCTTCCTCTGACAGGAACTTTGAAGTAGGTGATCTTGTCCTAAAATGGGACAAACCACATGAGGGAAAGGGAGAACATACAAAGTTTCAAAACTTATGGCTAGGACTGTTTTTTATTGCTGAGAAATTGGGTCCCATCTCTTTCAGATTACAAAGTTTAGAGGGACAGCCAGACACCTATTCGGTGAATGGCCAAGCTCTAAAAATGTATTTCGCTTGATGACAACCTTGTGTACGCTGTGTAAATATTTTTCCTTTGTTTTCTTTTCATTTTTCTTTGTTGTTTTGGTTTTGATTTCCCCCTTATGCTTACCAGTTTTTACTTTTGAAAAACATATACCTGCATCATGAGATGTTCAGACTAAGAGAACAGAAAAATTTATCCTCTGAAATGACTGCTGAAAGTTTGTTTAAACATCAATTATGATATGCCTCTGAAGTTTACAACCATGTTGAACAAAGCTTGTTGCTTGAAAGACGTTTCTTGATTTCAATCTGTAACTAAATCTTTTCATGATCATCCATTTCTTCTTACGCTGTCCCTGTTCCTTAAGAGAACAACTCAGAGATGTCTCCTTGCCTTCGAAGGTCGGTCTACCAATAAACCATCTCTAGATATTAATGAAGGACAGTTTAAAAAAATTCTCTCAAGGTCTGTAATTTATTAAAATGTGTTCAAAATATCATAATTTTCAGCGTCACCCCGCTCAATTATATATCTTTAAAAACCAAATAAATCATTAAAGAGCTGTGGGAAATGCTTGTAAACCCACCGAGATACTGAACAGGTCTGCTGGCAGTGAGTAAATGCATGCATGATGTCAAGATAACTTCGTCGGGGTACTGAACAGGCCCGCTGGCAGCGAAGCAATGTCGGGTATATGAAAATTTTCAGATATGGAATCTCTTGACCTTAAATGTCCTTCGTTCTGATCTGGAACTTCTTGGTAGGATATAGATATTGGAGTGGGTTAATTGACAACCCTATCGAGGCTATAGACGCCTGCTGGCAGCATTAGCTATGTCAACAGTATTGGAGATTTTAACCTTAATATCGTGACTCGCTTTTGTTAAGATTATCATCAGTTTTTATCTTTTAGAATAACAATATGGAATTTTTTATGATTGATGATGATGTTCAAACAGTTTTCTGGTTGTTTTCGAGTTGGATTTTTTATCATTATCCTAATCTGGACTTGTTCATTTGGAAGAGATAACTACTTCTACCAGTGTGTCGCCATTGTTGGTAATCATATTAATCCCTATCTTTTCTTTACAAGCTACCTACACAAGGGTTTTGAACCCTCAATACTCGTCGCAACTTTTTAAAAAACGACACCATTATCTTTCGCTTTTGCATACCTGCTTTTCGTTTTCATTTTCACGACTGCAAGCATGAAAACCCACAGTTGGAATTCATGTTGATTGCATTAAAATGATCTTTTGGATTGTTCTGAACCTATTTGTTTATGTGGTTAGAACTCTTTGACCTCAAATATACCACTGGTCACATATTTATCAAAAACACCCCATATTTATGCATTTGACTATTGTTAATATGGTGTCAATTTACATAAACTTCGACGCAATGGTTTGATTGAACACATTAATTTTTGGGTCAAATCATGGTTCATTTGACATGTTGTTTAAAATTCTTTTTGATATGCACTAAAGTACCATGGTCACTGCTGTTTACCTCAAGGAAGATCAACAGTTGCGACAAAGGTGTGTCCGTTACAGCTCTTAAGTCTAGGTGGCATGATTTGTTGGCTATTATCAAGCAGTTTGTTACATGCGAGGGTAGATACGGCCTAGTTTTCCTATACCACCAACGACTGCTCATGAGTTTCATAGATTTTCCCTTAAATATGCCACATTTCCTCCTTTGGAGTTTATATAAAATGGCTAAGCACTTCAAAAGGGAGAAAGTCGACTCCAGCCTCTTCCACCACTGTTTAATTAAAATTATTGTGGTTCATCAGTTGAGGTTGAGTGGCGATTGTTGGGACGCTTTCTTGTTGAGGAATGGTTTTGCCAGTCCTGAAATAGGACAAGTTTATAAAACCGTTTTTACAGAAACCCTTGTCGGGCCTGTCATTCCCCCTCCTACGCTCTCACCCTCTATTGAACCCTCAACCTACCCGAATGCTACCCAACCCAACACCCTGCCCGACTCATGTCCAAAAGATGGTGGTAAGCCTGTTAAGAGGTCTGCAAAGAAAAAGGGTAAAAACAACAGTGATATCAATTGAAAAGGTAAAAAGGTCGCGCGCTGGGTTTCACAGTGTGCTCGTAACAAACCAAAAGAAAACACAGATAAAAAACCAATCATGTTAAGTGAAGATTCCGATTCTGAAATCGAACGGTTTCTAACCGAGGAGTATCCATACTCTCACGGACTTTGTTTAGTTAAGCCCTATGACTATGTGACGAACCTCCCTTCGTGCCTTAGATATGACCCCAACTTCCCTAGGATCAAACTCGACAGAGAAACTGCTGGTCAATTAAGAAGTTCCTCACCTATGGATAAACAGCCTGTTCAACCACAGTGCAATGAATGTAAGACATGGCTTGACCGATATTATACAGACGTCCCTTTCCTCCAATCTCGGATCAAGTCCTTGGAGGACCGGGTAAATGTGCTAACCAAAGAAAATGATAGATTGCAAGCTAATGATAAAATGCAGAAGACCACAGGCTCTGTTGTCTTTAAAAATGTAGAAGCAACCACTGCCATTGTCAATTCAAAAATAGCTTGATTAAAATCCCTGAACCCGAGGTATGGTTTTTTTTTCAAAAGTAATTTTAGGATGATTTTGTTTTGTTTTGAATTAGCATATAAGATTTGTTTGATCAAATTGCATCTAATTCTGTTATGATTGAATTGATACAACACGATTCTATTTATAATAATAACTAGCTACAGAATCGTGAGATTCTGTAGCTAGTTATCAAAATTCGAATTTGTTGATTTTACAATTAACATGCAATCTAATATCATGTATTCTTGTGCATTTTTAGGTACATACGAATTCTAAAGGAAATTGGATCGATAGTAGCATATCTGAATATGCTATTTCTTTACATGGTTTTAGATTAGGCTGTTAGTTTTACATAGAAATGGGAATTTGGGAAATTGTATTCCCCACGATTTTTGGAACAAATTTGATAATTTCCACAGGGAATGTTTTGAGCCTGTGGCATTTATAAATGTATTATTTTGTAAACAAAGGGCATCGCTGTTTGGGAGAAGAAACTATGGATTTTTGATTATCAGACTTGAATGAAAGTGGATATTTGCACAGCTTTAGCTTCAACATATCATATTTTTGTTCAAGTTTTGTTTATTTCAATTTGTAATCAAATTTTTGACTACTTTAGATATCATAATTTGTTATAGGTTGATGTGATGGGATTTAAATAGTGTCCATATTTTATGTCTCTCATTTTATATACAACAATTGATATGTTTACATTTGATGATTTGAAGGTTGATCTTCTCTATCCAATGAACAATTATATACAAATTGTCATACTCAGATTTATCTTAATATGATCGTTTGTCAAATGATAAATTGTTGTTGCTACATATCTTATTTTTTTTTTCATTAGCATTCAAAGCGTTACTGCTTCGCGTTTACGAGAAGCATTGGGAAAATTTGGTGTGGGTTGGCCTCATCAAACAACAAACGTACATGCTACGCACAAGACACATATGGATATGCGATTACAGGTTAGTTTGCTAGTAGCATTCTATTAGTTAATTAATATAAGAATTTGTTGTAGTTTAGATACACAGTACATATTGTTATTCTTATTTCTCAACTAGATAGTTGCCATTTCATTTCCTGTTGATAAAAGTTATAAAAAATAAAAAAAATACTGAACAATAGCTTTGCTGTCAATTCATATATGATTTTCGTAGGTTTTCCATTAAAAATTTGCATTTTGTGAATACTGTACATATGATAGAAATATAAATATATCAATGCACTGTATATTTAATAAGTAGAACTATTATTCTGTCAGTTAGTAAAACTGTAAATATATATTAGATTTGTATATAGTTTGCAACAACTATTTTTCACTTAGTTAGTTTCTTTAGTTTAGTTTTTTCACTTTCCTAGGACTTAGATCGGCCAACGGAGCCGCTAAACTCGCCGGAGTGGATTAATCCAAACGGCTTGGGTTATTTAGACAACCTCGGACCGGATTCACTCCTCCAGTTGACGAGCGGTCAATTTCGCTTGTCAACACTCCGCCATTCAAAAACTCATCCATTATTGGGGAATGTGAACCTCCTCTTTGAGTGAGAGATTCATTCCTTAATTAATGATTTTTGTCGTTACTATTATTAGTAATTGCTATTTTAGGTCAGTTAAGTGAGTTGGAACTGCTTCTCTTGTCAGTTAAGTGAGTTTAAGTGAGCTAATGCGCATCACTTGAATCTTGTGGGAATTAATGAGTGTGTGACATGTGTCTTTAGTGGTCTAGGTCAAACTATGTTGTCTCCCTTAGCCTATGACACCTATTTTAGATTTTTTCTAGCTTTTTTTACTAGAATTTCTATGTTGGAAATTCTATATATTCACCTCCTCTCTTCTTTTTGAGGATGGTTTCTCATGTATATTAATTTTTGGTTAATATAATTCTCTAATTTATGGAGCAAAAACTTTCTCTCATCTCTTGAATATCAACAAATTGTATGTGTTCAATTTAACTAGGATTCTAGATCTATCGGGGTTTCTGCAGGAATTCTACAGGTCCTAACCCGCACATAGGTAGAACAATATATTCGGATGTAATAAAGGTAAATATTAATAAGGCCTTGCAATAAAATAGAATAATTAAAATGTAATAAGACCTAATAGAAGCTTCCACTTCTAGAAGGATCTTCCTCCAGATGCTTCTTTTGACATACATATTTAGTATAAATAGGAGTCAAGGGTATGAGAATCCTAGTTTTGAGATTATTGTAATAGAGCTCTGCTCGACTAGAGGTTTCCCCCTCGAAGAGGCCCGTGAACATTTCTCTCAGAATCAAAGTGCTATTTCTATTGTTATTCTTATATCATTTCAGTGTTATTGCGGTGATTATTATGGTTATATTGTTGTTATTCTGCCATTTCTAGAATTTTATTTCTGTTCTTCATACTTTTTATATCTGGTATATTACAAGTGGTATCAGAGCACTTTCCTTGGTAGAAATTGTGGGTAAATTTTTTCAGGGTAGAGACGTATTCCGAAATCTTTAAGCCACATAGATCTGTCGTTACGCGCATAAACCCATGGTCGAGGGATTCATACATGCAGGGAATACAAGTGGTTCTTAAGCACACATTTGTTAGCCACCCTTGTAACCTCTGTTGGTACCTCTTCGAGTGGTAGTGCATTAGAAAACACCTATGTATGGATCGACCTAGATTTCCTGAAGCCCTCTTTAGATAAACTGATCGACCACCTGACTGCTATAGTGCCACCGAGAACAACACTCAGGAAGATACTCTCTAGTACCTGGGTAGTCGGGTAGTACGACTAAGGGTACCGTCTATCCTCCTTAGTTAGTTCCCTGAGATAATGGGTCGAGTACTACTGTTGGACCCTGCACGTATATCAGAGATCTATAGAACAGGGAAAACCCTTGTCTATAGAACCCTTGAATACCTAACCCTTGGGGACAGAAACATAAACAAATTAAAACAAATAAATCATTTTTCAGAAAAATTTTTGACCCCGCACGCCCCTTTTTAGTTCCCCCGTCCTCATGGCCCATACCCGTAGCCAAGACTTGGAAGCTCACTTCAACACCTTGCAATTTGGTCCCACTGAGACCCAACAAGAAGTAAAACAACTCAGTGCCAATGTTGCCACCATCAATACAACCATGCATTCCTCAATGGAGGAAATCAAACAAGACCTCACCACCCAGCTTGAATCTGTCTTTTTGACACTCTGCACCAAATTGCATATCCCTACAAATAACCCTTCCTCTTCCTCACCTCCACATATTGAAGGTGACCACTCCTCTCATTCCCATAACTTTTAGAACCATCACTTTCAACATGAGCTACGCCTTCCACGAGTGGATGTGACCAAATTTGATGGCTCACACCCCATTGGTTGGGTAACACAAATGGAACATTATTTCTCTTTATATGACATTACAAATGACTTGGACAAACTACAGTATGATGTTATCCATCTATATCAAGAATGTTGGCAATGGTGGCAATGGAGTCTCATCAAGGGTATATTTCTTGGACACACTTTGTGGTAGAGGTTTATGAATGCTTTGACACTGACACCAACCATTTAAGCCATTTGACAAAGTTGAAACAATCAGGAATAGTGGAAGACTTTATAGCTGCCTTTGAGCACCTGGATTTTCGGTCAGAGGGCATGTCTGATGCCTTTTTCTAAGAATGTTTTATCAGTGGCCTCAAGGATGAGATTTGGGCCCATGTCCTCATGGCTTGGCCTTAGAGTTGGGTGGAGGCTACTAAAAGAGATAAAGAATCACAACAGGTTGTATCTTCTCAAAACTAGAAACCATCCTTTATCCCTCGCCCTAAACTAGTAAATCCCACTACTCCCTCCACTCCATCAAAGATCTAAAAATTGACCAGGGATGAAATGAATGAATTCCAACTCAAAGGACTTTGTTATAATTGTGATGACAAATATTTCCCGGGCCACAAGTGTTAGGAACAAAACATGTTTATGGCCATCTCCGAGGGTATTTCAAAAGAGGATATTGAAACTCTCCATATGTCTAAGTCACCTGAAACCCTCGACATAACCCCTCCCTTAGACCCTCCTGAAGTAGAACCGGTCATTTCCCTCAATGGTCTCATTGGATTCTCTGTTCCCCAAACCCTCAAGCTAATCAGTTACATCAAGCATTGGAAGGTCATCATTCTATTTGATAGTGGAAGCACCCATAATTTTATTCATCGTTGCATTGCCCAAGAAACTCATTTCTACATCGATGCCATCAATAATTTCCAAATCATGATTGCCAATGGTGGCTCCATGAAATGTGGAAGGCATTGTGAAAATGTGCATCTCCAAATTGGTGACTACCACCTGAAATCTCATATGTTTGTTATAGACATGGGCGGGTGTGACATTGTGTTGGGTGTAGACTGGCTAAGGAATTTGGGTCCCATTCTCATGGATTTTAAGGAATTAACCATGCAATTTGACCAAGAGGACCACCAATATAAGTTCCAAGGAATCACCACTGGTTCACCTGAGATCATTAGTTCCCATCGCATGGAAAAGCTGCTAAAAAAGGGTCATTCTGGTGTTATTTCTCAACTCCATGCCATCCAAGCAACAAAAACACCCTCGGTGACACAAGACCTCCAACCCATCCTTTCTAAATATCAAGTGGTCTTTTCCACTCCCCAGGGACTCCCTCCTTCACGTGGTGTTCATGATCATTCCATTCCCCTTGTACCCAGAAGCCTTGCTCCCAATATCTGTCTGTATCGTCACCCATTTTCCCAAAAAAATGAAATTGAGAAAATGGTCGAGGAACTCCTTCATGTAGGCGTTATTTGCCCTAGTACGAGCCCCTACTCTTCTCCTATGGTCATGATCCTGAAGAAATATGGTTCTTGGAAAATGTGTCCTTACTTCTGTGCCCTCAACAAACTTACCATTAAAGATAAATTTCCCATTCCTGTCATTGATGACCTCCCAGATGAACTGAGTGGTGCCCAATTTTTTACTAAACTTGATCTTCGTTTGGGATACCACCAAATATGTATGAAAGAGGAAACATTCCCAAGACTTCCTTTAGAACTCATGAGGGCCACTATGAGTTTTTGGTCCCACCCTTTGGCTTGTGTAATTCTCCCTCCACCTTCCAAAGCCTCATGAATCATGTCTTCCGTCATTTTCTCCATCATTTTATCTTAGTTTTCTTTGATGATATCCTCATCTATAGAAAGACCTAGACATAACATCTTGATCATGTGTATCAAGTTCTCCATCTACTCTCTCAGCACCAAATTTTCCTAAAATAGTCTAAATGTTCTTTTGGTGCCTCAGAAGTAAAGTACTTGGGTCATCTAGTTGGAAAGGACAACGTTAGGGTGGATCCTAAAAATATTGAAGCTATGCAAGACTGGCCTCACCTAAAGAATCTCAAAAGCTTGCGTGGATTTCTGGTCTTAACAGGTTATTATCTCTAGTTTGTTAATAATTACGAAAAGATTGCAACACCTCTCACTGCTCTCCTAAAACATAACTCTTTCACTTGGACTCTAGATATTGCTCAAGCTTTTAAAACCTTGAACTTGGCCATGTGCACCACTCCAGTCCTGGCCCTTCCTGATTTCACAAAGACCTTTGTCTTGGAATGTGATGCTTCAGGGAAAGGAATTGGTGTTGTCCTTATGCAAGAGGGTTGACCTTTGGCCTTTACCAGAAAGAAACTATCTGAAAGAAATCTTGGAAAATCTATCTATGAAAAGGAAATGTTGGCTATTATTCATGCCGTTAATTTGTGGCACCCTTATCTATTGGGGTAACACTTCCAAATTAAGACAGACCATCAAAGCCTCAAGTATTATTTGGAACACCACATTTCCTCCCTAAAGCAACAAAAATGGGTAACTAAGCTATTTGGCTATGATTATGAGATCATTTACAAGAAAGGCAAATAAAATGTGGTTGCGGATGCACTTTCCCGCAAATATGAAGATGAAGGATCCCTTTTTTCTCTTTCCTTCATTGTACCAGATTGGCTCCAAGTTGTTCGCCAAGAATGGCTATAAGATCCCAAAAGTTTGCAGCTGATCCAACAATTAGAGTCCAGTGCTCCAACTCCCCCAAGGTACTCTTGGCTCCATGATAAGCTTTGATACAAAGGCCGGTTGTATTTAAGTAAAAAATCAAATCTTAAATCCGCAGTACTTTCTGAGCTTTATGCTACACCGACAACAGGGCACTCCGGGTTCACCAAAACCTATGATAGGGTCAAATGTTCTTTTTTCTGGGATGGTATGAAACATGACATTCATAATTTTGTCGCCGAATGTGATGTGTGTCAACGCAAAAAGGGAGAAACAACAAAATCTTTGGGCACACTACAAATGCTCCCGATTCCACCTGCTATTTGGAAGGACATAGCTATGGATTTTATTACAGGATTACACAAATCGAGAAATAAATCAATGATCATGGTGGTTGTTGATTGCCTTTCCAAGTATGTTCATTTATGCGCTCTGAAACACCCATTTAAATCATCCATGGTTGCTCAAATTTTCATGGATCAGGTCTTCAAGCTCCATGGCATGTCGCACTCTATTTTTTATGATCATGACCCCACTTTCACAAGCAATTTTTGGCAAGAATTGTTCAAGATACAAGGCACCCAATTGCATCTCAATACAACTTATCATCCCCAGAATGATGGTCAAACATAAGTTGTCAACAAGTGTTTGGAAACATATTTGAGGTGTTTTGCCTCAGAAAATAAAAATCAGTGGGCTCAATGGTTACCCCTAGCTGAATGGTGGTACAACACTTCATACTATACAACTGCACGTATGACTCCTTTTGAATTGGTATATGGACATAATCCACCTCTAGTTCTCTCATACTTACCTGGTGTCTCGAAGGTCTAAGTGGTTGACCAAACACTTATATTTTGAGAGGCTATTCTCCATACCCTCAAAGAGAATTTGGTCATGGCACAGAATCGCATGAAGCAACAAGCAGATAAAGGTCGCTCTGAACATCAATTTGAAGAAGGGGATCAGGTGTTTCTTCATCGACAACCTTACAAGAAGAATTCCCTCAAGGCTGAGAATTGTCATAAGCTAGCACCGAAATTTTATGGTTCTTATATAGTTCTCAAGCATGTGGGACAGGTGGCCTATCAGTTAGCTTTTCCTAGTCATTCGAAGCTACATCCTATTTTTCATGTTTCCTGCTTAAAGAAGGTGATCAGAACTAAGTGACAAATTCAAACCAACCTTCCCGAGTTAAATGAAGAAGGATCCATTTGGCTACAACCAAACGCATTTTTGGACCAATCTGAGCATCCCCTGTGTCAGAGAACCATGAAGGAAGTGTTAATATAGTGGAAAGATACAACTCTAGCAGATGCCACTTGGAAACCATCTACCATTTTGCAACAATTTTCACATCTCAAGCCTTGAGGACAAGGTTGTGTTTAAGGGGGATGACATGTTAGGTTCCTAACCCGCACATAGGTAGAAAAATATATTCGGATGTAATAAAGATCAATATTAATAAGGCCTTGCAATAAAATAGAATAATTCAAATGTAAGAAGACCTAATAGAAGCTTTCTCTTCTAGAAGGATCTTCCTCTAGATGCTTCTTTGATAGACATATTTAGTATAAATAGGAGTCGAGGGTATGAGAACCCTAGTTTTGAGATTATTGTAATAGAGATATTCTCTACTGTAGGTTGCCCCCTCGAAGAGGCACGTGAACATTGCTCTCAAAATCAAAGTGTTATTTCTGTTGTGGGTGAAATCATGGAAGTGGGTAACACTTTCGTGACAATCCGATCTCCAAAATTTTGAAAAACATATTTTCGGCTGAAATAATATTATTTTTCGGCCGAAACATATTTCTTTCAGCCGAAAAGTGGAACATCAAATCGAACGATACAGTCACGGTACCCTCAATTTGCATGTAAAAATTTAGTCTGACGAATTTTTTCCATCCGGCAATATGTTTTCGGCCGAAAGATATTCCAGCCGAAACATACTTTCGGCCGAACACTCTTTCGGCCGAAATAATTTTTATATATCAACCACACATTGACTGTGGAATGTTTTTTCAACTTTATTGGTGTTTCTGTGCATCTTTGTGTGCCTGAGAGCTATTCTGTGTGAGTGCTTGTGTGCGTTTCTGAGTGTGAGTGCCTACCTGTGCGCGTTTCTGAGTGTGAGAGCCTATGTGAGCGCCTTTGTTCATTTATGTGTGAGTGCATGTGTGTGTTTATGAGTGTGAGCGCCTGTGTGAGACCCTGTGAGCTATTCTGTGTGCACATGTGAGCTATTCTGTGAGCATCTGTGAGCTATTATGTGTGTGTTTGTGAGTCTGTTGGCGAGCGGTCTGTTGGCATTTGTGAGTCTATTGGTGAGTGGTCGATGAGAGGTCTATTGGCGATCATTTGGTGAGAGGTCTATTGGCGAGCGGCCGTAGGGGTGGCATAGCTATCGAGTTGGCGAGCGGTCGACGAGTTTTAGGTATTTATCCAAAATTTAGTTTTAGTTTTTAATTTTAAATTTTAATTTGTATTTTAGTTATAGTTATAGTTATAGTTATAGTTTTTGTTTTTTATTTTAATTTTTAATTTAAAGTTTAGTTTTAGTTTTCTTTGTATTTTAATTTTAATTTTGATTTTTAATTTTAATTTTAGTTTAGTTTTAGTTTTATTTTTTATTTTTTTTAGAAATTTAATTTTTTATTTTTTTAAATTAAAATTTAGTTAAGTAGGTGGCCGAACAGGGCAATGTGGTGGGCACCCCAAAAACTTGGCCATAGGGCTAGTCTCTCGCGGCCAAGTCACAGTCCAGTGGATTGTGACTTGGTCGCGGGGGCCCAGCCCTGTGGCCAAGCCGTTGGGGTGCCCACGACATTTCCCTATTCAACTTAGGCCCATAACATTAGAAGTAGAAATTTATAATATTTTTTTTTTCAGAAAGAAAAATATCCTATAATAGTTAATAATAATAAATCTGTTCCCAAGAGAACATTACAACTTAAATTAGCCTGTCTTTAGTTCATGACTATTCCCATGAATTAACCTTCACCAAAATTTTCTAAAAACAAATACAACAACAATTACCTTCATGTTAGTACCTTGTTTACAAAATTATCAAAACACAAAAGAAACATTAACTAGTCTATTACAGTGAATATCCAACTTGTCATTATCCCTTGTACTGGTATTCTTTATGTTGTAGACACTTTTTCAGTTCCCTGTAAGACTATCCGTTATTTTTGTAAAAAAAACACCTTCCTCATCCAGTTGTAGTTCTTCATTGGGCATATAATTTGCAGCCTTGTTATATGTTATGTAAATGTGATGTGCTTTTAGTTGAATAAAACTTCCACAGAGTCCTAATTTTTCCATCCATGGCTGCAAAGCGAGCACCTATAAATTATTATCATTATAGAACTAATAAATAATTAACTTTGAATCACCTACCAACATTAATCTTGTAACCATCAATACATATGCAAAATACAACATGCACCATAAGGGTAATAGTTCTCCTTTTGTATTTGTCCAATACCCATAGTTCATTTTCATATTGAAGGTCCCTAAGGCTGGACATTTTAAAACAGACCCTTCCCCACATTTTTTGCCCATGTCCTGTCAGGCTCCATCAAAGAACCCTACTGCATAATCCCAATCCAAACAAGGAGGTATATCAATCCTTAAGTTCTTTAACTTCTGGATAGGTTTGTATTCTCCCAAGGCATGTAGGATGCAAGTACACACTCTACCAAGGCTAGGAAACATATTTTCAAATATAATTATATTTTTGTTTTTCCATAATATTTACTTGTGGTATTATGACATTTTAGAAGTGTGTCAATCCACTTTATTTTGTGAGTATGTTACATCACATAATTTAGTAGATACCATAGTCTTGTTCTCAACATGTGCCCATATTACTAAAAGAAAAAATTCTAACATTTATTAGAATTAAAAAATTAGAAGATTTACTTGTGGGGTTACAACATTTATTTATGTAAATTAGAAAAATATTATACTTTAGAATGACCTATGCTACATTGTATTTTCATATATCAATTACAATACTTTACGATTGCAACTAATAAATTCCATGAGGATTCCAAATGAATGTCTTATAGAGATCACACATTTAAATATTTAAATGTCCCATGTCACATACCATCCCAACACTCAAATCACCTATAATTGCATCCTTTCTCAATTGTAATCTTCAAAATTCTACCTCCCTCTCTCAATCTCTAGCAATTCATATTCTTATGGCCCATCTCTAAGAGATAGTTACAATTGTTCCTCTTCTTTACATCCCACTTGAACAATCAATTCAACTTCTACACGT
>ML789569.1:777039-787395 GCA_009831015.1 Picea engelmannii
TCATAGAACATACTACACGAAGAATTGACCAATTGACCAATAAACATTCTTAGAACCTTTTAGGTTTTTGTTGACATGTTCTAGAAACATGCATCCATTATTTCCATTAATTGTCCATCAATGTAAAGTATAGAATTTTAAGGTAAAGTATTAGTTATTATATGAGATCTAGGGGTTAAATGAATTAAAGGGATTAGGTGTTATAGAGATTAATGGATATGAGAGTTAGTATTTATATGTGTTATGCCATATATAAGATGGGGGTTATACATGTTAAGGGTTATGGGTCTTATTAGTTAAAAGGACCATGAGTTTCATAGATGATAAGTGTTAGGAATTATAGGCATTAGGTGTTCTGACGCAGTCGCGCTCCTCCGTGCACGTTCGCTCACATGATCTTCTTCTTCTTTATCCCGAAGAACTGAAAATCTCTTCTAATTCCCTATCGAGAATTTTTCACCCACAGAATTCTTCACGCGGTCCCCCTTTCTTTACTTGTCGGGAAATTGGAACTCGTGACTTCATGAGTCCAAAGGTCGAACACTGGGCTCTCGAATCCCCGAGACTCGATGACCAATCCACGCTGACCCTTACCTTTCCTTGTCGGGACTTTTGCTATCGTGGTTTCGCTACTCGCGATGCCAGCAACTCGTCTTATCGACTCCCGATGCCCGATATGCCGAAACTCCGACATCCGCGTGCGAGTTGACTATTCAACCCTTTACTCCATCGACATTTCGGAATTCGAGAGATCATGAATCCTAATGCAAATGTCTCGGCACTTCTCGCTGCGAAACCCCGATGAATTATGCCACCTGTCTTCCACTAACTCCTGCGGTCCCACACTGCTTATGTCACTGTCGGGATATCGTGGATCGCAATTCCAAGCTGCCTGATTATCTTGTCCTTAGGACCTCCGATGCTCTGAACCCCGACTTCCTTGGATATTTTGACACGTGTCCCAAATGATGGGCGGTCTTGATCTGTCAGGATATCGCATATCGCAATATCGCGATTCTGGATGTAATATTTTGGAGCTTCGACTCACAAAACCCCGATACACGATGCACGTGTAGATCTAACGGTCCTTGTGGCCCCGATCAATGCTCTGCCCCTCCTGAGCTTTATACCTCCTGGGAATACCTGTGGTATCATCCCTGCACCTCTGTGAGATTTGACGGTTCACGGGATATCGTGTATTCTCCTCGGAGAATACCTACCATCCATTCTTCCTCAATGACTCTTGTAATTGACTAAGTGTTCCTTTCTTGGAACTTGTTCCTCCTGCGTGCAAACCTACGACGCCTCTTACGAACTTTCAATAGCAGCTCCCTTGCGCTTTCCTTCAACGAATTTAAGGACCTAACCTTCCTGATCTTTTCCCACGACTTCGGTCTTTTAGGAAAACTCTTGAGCGCAATCCTTGCGACAACCCTTCAACCACGCCTAAGTGTTGAAGTCTTCGACTCTGTGCATGCCTGCAGCAACAGTCCTTCAAAGATTTACTCAGGTTCGCAACCCTGAGTCTTTTACACGGCTTGCGCACTCCTTGCACGACTCCTCTAACCCAATTCCTCTTTGGGGTGAATGAGAACAAAAGCTAACTCTATCTGAACCCAGGGATGATTTTAAGGATGGAAATTTATTTTAAAATGTAGAAACCTTGGCGAATCATACTAATCCTTCATATGCCAACTATAAATGTTTGACGATATTTTTTTTAAAATATTCAAATTTCTAAGGATTTAATATAGTTTTTATAAAATTTTGGCGATTTTTAAGGTAAAATAATTTTATCCTATAGAATTTGGGCGAATCATTTTTAAAATAGCGAATCTCATTTTTGGAAAAACCATGGAAAATTATCCCATGAGTGAAATTTAGCCCCTAAAATCATCCTTGTCTGAACCTTCTGTCAACCCACTCCTTGCGGACAATTCGACTGCACTCCTTGCAGGAATCTTCTGGCTCAATTAGAGAAACAATTGAAACTCATTCCTTCCTTCTCTCAGACTTCAATTAATCATGAAATCATATACACAACATATAAAAGCAAATGTATAACAGGAAGCAAACATTCATGAGCATATCAACATAAATACAAAGAGAACAACACAAATCATGGATTTGAATCAAAGCTCTTCTATTAATTCAAATATCTGTACATGGGTGTTCTTTTCACAGCTCTCTGCTTGCTCTTTTCTCTGATAAATGTTACAATGATACAATGAGGGTGTCTATATCCGTTTTCCCTCTGGCTCCTAAACTGTCTAATCTATGAATTAAAAATCCTATCTACTAGCATTAACTATTTTAAATGTCGTCTATCTACTAAAGGACAAGAGCTATCCACTCAAGGTCCATTTACAATATACAAGTGTGCCAAATCTTAATGGCTCATTTAAGATTTGCGCAACGACTTCCAAGGCAATTTCAAAATCTGTGTTGGCTTATCCAGCTGTCTTCTGCTTCTGCGCTGGCTCGCTTGATAAGTTGGCGATGCTCCTGCATCATACTCCCTCGCTTGAAAAATTTCATGGGCTCCTGTCCATAGCTCCTACACGGCTTGTCCATGATTCTGTATCTCTACTTCAGTCTCCCAGCTGACATCTTCAACTGGATGGTTCTTCCACTTGACCAGATACTCGTAGTATTCTTTCCTCCTGGTCTTTTTACCCACTCTCTTGTCCAGTATGTATTCCATCTACGGCTTCTCTGCAACTGGTAATTGTTTCATCCACTAGATCACTGGCTGCTCAGTTCTAGTCTCTGATTCTCCAGCTCTATATGGGTATAAATCAATGACATTGAATATCCGAGATATTCCGATCCCATCGGGTAGTTCAATCTCATAAGCATTTTCTCCGAATTTTCTCAAGACCTTACATGGCCCGATTTTCTTCATTTTCAACTTATTGTATGTTCCCCTTGGGAACCTTTCTTTTCTCAAGTGCGCTAGAATGAATTCACCAACCTCGAACTGAAGTTGTCTCTTCTGCTGGTCAACTCTACGTTTATACTCCTGGCATGAACTTTGCAACCGCTCCTTCACCTGATTGTGAAGTTCCTTCATCGCCTCCGTGAATTCTTCTGCATTAGTGCTGCTAGTAGCAGTCTATTCTGAATCCCTCAGTTCAGAAACTCCCCTTTGCTGTGTGCCATACACAATATGAAATGAACTTTGGCCTGTGCTCATGTTCACTGAATCATTGTATGCGAACTCCACCTGTGGTAATATGTGGTCCCAACTGCTGTGGTGCTCTGTCACCAAGCTTCTCAACAAGTCTCCCAGAATTCTGTTGACCACTTCTGTTTGTCCATCTGTCTGAGGATGATAAGCAGAACTAAACATCAAGTTAGTCCCCAGCTTCTTCCACAAATTCCTCCATAAATGTCCCACGAACTTTGTATCCATGTCCGAGACTATACTTTTCGGCAATCCATGAAGTCGAATGACCTCTTTGAAGAACAGATTCGCGACGTGAGTCGCATCGCTAGTTTTTTGGCATGGGATAAAATGTGCCATCTTAAAAAACCTATCCACTACCACAAAGATTGAGTCAACTCCTCTTTGTGTCCTTGGCAACCCCAATACAAAATCCATGCTTATCGTCTCCCACGACCTCTCTGGTATGGGCAATGGTTGATAAAATCCTGCATTCTGCTTTCTTTGCTTGGAATGCTGGAAAACTCTACATATGTCTACAAATATCTTGACTTCTGACCGCATCCATGGCCAAAAGTATGACTCGCTCAGCTTCGTGAATGTTTTATCATGGCCAAAATGTCTTGCCAATCCTCCGCTGTGTTTCTCCTTCACCAAATTCTCCCTCATGGAGCAATTTGGAATACATAACTGATTGCCTTTGAACAAAAATCCTTCTTGGATCACGTACTCTATCCATTGGCTTCGGTCTCTGAGAACTGGATTCTCAACTGCTTCATACGCTTCCTTAAAGTCTGGATCATGTCTGTACATGTCCCTGAGATCATCAAAATCCAATGTTTTGACTTTGAACTCCTGCAACAGCAAACACTTCCTGCTCAAAGCATCAACCACTTTGTTAGCAGTACCCAAAATGTGTTTAATCACAAATGTGAAATTCTGCATATAATCTACCCATTTTATATGTCTCTGATTCAACTTCTCCTGTTGAGTCACAAACTGTAATGCGTGGTTATCACTATATAATACAAATTCTTTTGGGATCAAGTAATGCCTCCACTTCTTCAGTGCCTGTATGATAGCATAGAATTCCTTATCATATGTGGAGTACTTCAATTTCACCTCATTCATCTTCTCACTGAAATATGCAATCGGTCTGTCTTCCTGACTCAAGACCGCTCCTATGGCAAACCCACTTGCGTCACATTTCACCTGAAATGTCTTCAGGAAATCTGGCAACACCAATACTGGTTGTTCCGTGATCTTCCGTTTCAATAGATTGAATCTTTTCTCAGCCTCAGTCGTCTAGTGAAAAGATTTATGTCGCTTCTTCACTGTATCCATCATTGCTGTGCTAATTCCACTGAAATTCCTGATGAACTTCCGGTAGAAACTAGCCAGTCCATGAAAACTTCTCACCTCGAAAATATTTCTCAGTGATGGCCAATTTTTGATCACTTCTACCTTATCTGGATCCATTCTCAACTCATTCATTGAAATAACAAAACCCAGATAAATGAGCTCCGTCTTCATGAATGAGGACTTCTTTATATTGATCAACAACTTCTCCTGTTGTAGCTTCTTCATCACTGTAGCTAAATGATTCAGATGTTCATCTTTCGTCTTACTGAAAATCAATATATCGTCAAGATATACGATGACAAAATTCTCGATGAAATCCTTCAGGACTTCATTCATCAACCTCATAAAGGTACTTGGCGCATTCATCAAGCCAAACGACATGACAAGCCATTCATACAACCATTCATTTGTCTTGAACGTTGTCTTCCATTCATCGCCTTCTCTCGTGCAAATCTGGTGATATCCACTTTTCAGATGAATCTTTGAAAAGTATTTTGCTCCGCTCAAGCAGTCCATTAAATCGTCCATCCGCGGAAATGGAAACCTATACTTGATGGTTATCTTGTTGATCACCCTTGATTCGGTACACATTCTCCAACCTCCATCCTTCTTTGGACTAAGTACCTTTGGAACGACACATGTGCTCAAACTTTCCCTAACCAATCCTTTTTCTAGCAGCTCCTGAACCTGCTTCTTGACCTCTTCATTTTCTTGCGGTGTCATCCTGTACGTGGATTTGTTTGGAAAACTAGCTCCTGGTATGAGGTCTATATGATGACTCACACTCCTCATCGATGGCAATGAATGAGGTAATTCGTCCACCATGGTATCAGCGAACTCTTCCAGCAGTTCTTGAATCTCTTCTGGTAGATCATCCACTCTTGTGCTAGTCAGAACAATTCTCGGCTTCCTGACCACAAAGAATTATGGATCTTCTTTCTTCTTCACCTCCATAAGAAGTTCCTTCCCACTCATGAGAAGTACAGTATTTCTCCCTTCTGGTTTTCCCTCCTTATCTTTTATTGGAAGCAACATATGAGTTCTTCCATTCTTCTCTAGAGTATATGTATTCATCTTCCCATCATGAATTACGTTCCTATCATATTGCCATGGTCTGCCCAACAATAAATGACAGACATCCATAGGGATGACATCACATAGTACTTTATCATTATACCCTCCTATTTTGAATTCAACTAAACACTGTTTAGTGACACTTACTTGATGTCCCTTCTGTAGCCATGAAACTTTGTATGGACTCGGGTGATCATTTGTATCCAGCTCCAGTTTTTCCACCATCTCAGTTGAAACAAGATTATATGTGCTACCGCTGTCCATGATAACCTTGCATACCCTATCCTTGGTCTTGCAAGATGTTCTGAAAAGTCTGGTCCTTTGAGCTGAGTCCTCCACCTCCTTTCCGGGTGTTAAGAGAACTTTATGCATCATCAATGACCTTCTGCCTTCTGCGTCTTCTGCCTCAACATCTCGCCTCTGTGCCTCGGTGATGTGAGCTTCTCCACTATCCTTCTTTTTCTCGGGACACTCGAATGACTTGTGCCCATTTTTCCCACACGTGAAGCAAGTGATTACTCCACCTCTTCCTCTTCCTCTACCTATGGTACAAGGAAACATATTGTTATTGGCATACCCTCTGCTCTACTCTGTATGCTGCCCTCTCTGTTCAATGTATGGCCCTCGCTGTGAGGTTCCACCTCTTTCAACTTTACCCTGAGGTTTCTTCCATTCCTCCTTAGGTTTCTGGTATTTATCTTGGGCAACCGACTTGCCTCTGGGCTGACTTCTTCCTTGCCCTCGCTGACCTTGCTTACGACTCAGCTTCTCTTTAGCGTTCAAAGCCATCTGATAAGCATCCTCCACAGTTTTGATGGTTACCATGCTCATCTCATCCTGGATATCATATCTCAGGCCATTCATATACTTGGCAACCTTCTCATCATCGCTCTCTCGATGACCTGCCCTGATGTTTAGTCGATAGAATTCCTTCGTGTATTCTTTCACTATCATCAGCTTCTGTCTCAGGTTCTGCATCCTCCTGAACAAAGTAATTTGGTAATCTCTTGGGATGAACTTTGCCTTCATCTTTGCAATCATTAGATCCCAAATTTTAATTTTCTACTTACCTTTGCAGCATCTATCTGCTTGTAACTCATCCCACCATAATGTTGCATGTCCTTTCAATCTTGTGACATCATGCCTGACTTTCTTGTCCTCTTCGACATCTTCATAGTCGAAGTAGGTTTCAAGATCTCTAATCCAATCTAGAAGCTCTTTTGCATCCAAATTTCCCTCATACACTGGAATGTCCATCTTTGCTTTTGCACCCATCCTGGAAATAGCTTTGATTAGACATTCATTCATTGCATCCTCAACTACAAATTCCTCTTCGCGTTCAGCCTCAACTTCGCTCTCAGAATCACTGAGATCCCCTGCACTAGTTGTGCATCTTTGTGTTGTCTCCATGTCCTCAAGTCTTGCTCGGAGATCATGCATTTGTCTCTCCATTTCTAGAATTGTTACCTACCTACCTCTTCTTCTCACCTCCCTATCCTCTGGATCAGGTGATTTCCTTTCTCTCCTTGGTGGCATGGTGAATTCTCCTCTCCTCTGCTACAGAAAGTAAAGAGTCTTTCTATGCTTTGATACCACTCTGACACAGTCGCGCTCCTCCGTGCACGTCCTCTCATAGGATCTTCTTCTTCTTTGGCCCGAAGAACTGAAAAGCTCTTCTAATTCCCTATCGGGAATTTTTCACCCACATAATTCTTCACACGGTCCCCCTTTCTTTACTTGTCGGGAAATCAGAACTTGCGACTTTGCGAGTCCAAAGGTCAAACACTGGGATCTCGAATCCCCGAGACCCGATGACCAATCAACACTGACCCTTACCTTTCCTTGTCAGGACTTTTGCTATCGCGATTTCGCTACTCGCGATGCCAACAACTCGTCTTATCGACTCCTGATGCCCGATACACCAAAACTCGGACATCTGCGTGCGAGTTGACTATTCAACCCTTTACTCCATCAGCATTTAGAAATTCATGAGATTACGAATCCTAATGAAAATGTCTCAGCACTTCTCACTGCAAAACCCCAATGACTTATGCCACTTGTCTTCCACTAACTCCTGCGGTCCCACACTGCTTACATCACTGTCGAGATATCGCGGATCGCGATTCCAAGCTGCCCGATTATCTTGTCCTCAGGACCTCCGATGCTCTGAACCCCGACTTCCTTGGATCTTCTGACACGTGTCCCAAATGATGGGCGGTCCTGATCTGTTGGGATATCGCGATTCCAGATGTAATGTTTTGGAGCTTCGACTCACGAAACCCCGATACACGATGCGCGTGTATATCTAACTGTCCTTGTGGCCCCGATCAATGCTCTGCCCCTCCTTAGCTTTATACCTCTCGGGAATACCTGTGGTATCGTCCCTACACCTCCGTGAGATCTGACAGTTCACGGGATATCGTGTATTCTCCTCGAAGAATACCTACCATCCATTCTTCCTCAATGACTCTTGTAATTGACTAAGTGTTCCTTTCGTGGAACTTGTTCCTCCTGCGTGCAAACCTGTGACGCCTCTTATGAACTTTCAATAGCAGCTCCCTTGCGCTTTCCTTCAACGAATTTAAGGACCTAACCTTCCTGAGCTTTTCCCACGACTTCGGTCTTTTAGGAAAACTCTTGCACACAATCCTTGCGACAACCCTTCAACCATGCCTAAGTGTTGAAGTCTTTGACTCTGCGCACGCCTGTAGCAACAGTCCTTCAAAGCTTTACTCAGGTTCGCAACCCTGAGTCTTTTACCCAGCCTGCGCACTCCTTGCACGGCTCCTGTAACCCAATTCCTCTTTGGGGTGAATGAGAACAAAAGCTAACTCTATCTGAACCTTCTGTCAACGCACTCCTTGCGGACAATTCGACTGCACTCCTTGCAGGAATCTTCTGGCTCAATTAGAGAAACAATTGAAACTCATTCCTTCCTTCTCTCGGACTTCAATTAATCATGAAATCATATACACAGCATATAAAAGCAAATGTATAACCAGAAGCAAACATTCATGAGCATATCAACATAAATACACAGAGAACAACACAAACCATGGATTTGAATCAAAGCTCTTCTATTAATTCAAATATTTGTACATGGGTGTTCTTTTCATAGCTCTTTGCTTGCTCTTTGCTCTGATAAATTTTACAATGATACAATGAGGGTGTCTATATCCGTTTTCCCTCCAGCTCCTAAACTATCTAATCTATGAATTAAAAATCCTATCTACCAGTATTAACTATTTTAAATGTCGTCTATCTACTAAAGGACGAGAGCTATCCGCTCAAGGTCCATTTACAATATACAAGTGCACCAAATCTTAATGGCTCATTTAAGATTTGCGCAACGACTTCCAAGGCAATTTCAAAATCTGTGTTGGCTTATCCAGTTGTCTTCCTCTTCCGCGCTGGCTCGCTTGATAAGTTGGCGATGCTCCTGCATCATGTTCTAATGTCTATTGTGTATATTAAGGGTCATTGTGGTTGAGGATGATAAAATATATATGTATTAGACAATAGGTTTTAGGTGTGAGGGATCATAGGTGTTAAGGGTTATAATGCTATATAATAAGGGATTATAGAGGTTAAATGTAATGTGCCAAATGTGGTTATGGATGAGTGGCTCAGGATTATAGGGGTTAGGGATAATATTAGGAGTTAGAATGCTGAATATTATATGGGTCAATTATTAAGGTTTATAAATTCTATATGCAAGGGTTTTAAAGATTATTGGTTATTATTTGAGGTATATGAGTTAGGGGATATATGGTTTATAATATTCAAGTGCTATAGGAGTAAGGAGTTTTAAGATTTAGTGCTTGTGAGTGATAGGGACATAGGCCTATATGGTTATATGTGATATGGGTTATGTTTTATGATTATAGGGGTTAAGCTCATAGAGCTTATAAGTACTTCGGGTTAGGCTGTATAAGAAAATTATAAGGGTTAGGTGTGAGGAATTATATTATTTATGTCATTATGTATTAACCCCTAATGACATTATTTTTCCATTATGAGGTTTTGCATACTAAAATAGGCTCTTGGGGCCCTACAAATATTCAAAGGAAAAAAGACAATGTCTTATAGCCTAAAATATACTTCTAAAGATCATGAACCATGCATAGATTCTATCACCACACATTTCTTGTAAATGGAATTAGTGATATATAGGGGTCATATGAGTTCCATTAGAAGGAATTATGTGTGAGGGATGTAATTTCTTGTGACCCTAGTGATGCTAGAATGATAAAAATGAATGAATCGGGGCATAAAAATTCCTTTTAGGGATTATAAAACTTGCACATGGTGCAAAAACACCTAAGAAGCCATGAAAGCGCATCTTTGGCCCAAGAGTGTAATATGAGCACCATTCAAATATCTATATTTCATATTTGTGAACCATATTTAAATTCACCATGCAAGTGCCCATATCATCCCTCCAACTTAAAGGAACCTTATTTTTTCAAATTTCCATAACCACTAAAGTGTTGTGAGAGACCACCATGACTATGTGTTAGCCTCAAGGTTAGTGGGTGAGGAAATTTGGGGGTTTGTGCATTTAGGGAAACTTCTAAGATTTGGTTTATCAATATTAGCTTAACTTTGCTCGTTGGAAAGCCTCTTTGGCAACTAAACAAGTGTATTGGTCATGTGGTACACCAGTAGGATTAAACCATGGCAATGTTTCTTGGTCAACCACATTATTTGTCTCTAGTGGTTTTGGAACTCTTTGATTCTAATTATATAATGAG
>ML789569.1:790831-805678 GCA_009831015.1 Picea engelmannii
TAGTTTATAGTAAAATTAGGTCCCTTTATGTAACTTTAGGTGACCATAAAATATTTCACAGTTATGTATTTAGTTCAACTATATCCACAACTATCCAACAATTTGTCCTTAAATCTCTCAAGTGATACAAATATATAATATAGAATTTGCACAGTTCATATGTTATATAATATAACATTATCACATTTATATTACATTTTCTCCACCTCATCTTAATTTATATTAGGAATACAAACAACCCTCAATCCCATCCCATTTACCATGACAATAAAGGAATTAGTATTAAAACTCAATGACATTTAAATAATGATAATGGAAGTTTAAAGCAATGACATATAATCCATGTTCGTGCAAGACCTTCACCTCGTTGTGATTAAAACATGGGTGTTTGAGGTTATGAAGATTAAACTCTTTGTTTTGGGGATTCTAATTCATTACATTATATGCGGTCTTTGTGGATCCAACCATAGGGAACTTTTAAGGAATCTTAAAGAAATGTTCTAATGTGTTTTTTTAGTGGATCCAACCATAGGGAAATTTTAATGAATCCACTTGCTTGTTGTTTTTTTGAATTGATTTCCCTTGGCGAACCCAACTTTCTGTGGGTTTTATTGCTTATTATGAAGAGATTGTTGTTTTATATTATGTCCCTTATCCCTTTAGTCATTAGTCCTTGCCTAAGCAGTCGGCTAGAAGTTGAATCGAAGGTCATCACTTTGGTGTTTAAAGATCTATAGATTCAAATTCCCTGATTTTCTGTGCATGGATGATGAGTGAAGGATAAGAATTTGTCCTATTGTCTATCCCTTACTTATCTTTTAGTTGATTGATTCATGGCTGAATGTTTAGTCTTTGCATCTTCTTCTTTGATGTGGATTGTGAATGATAAACCTCTGAGTGGAATGACAGTCCCTTGTCGAACCCAACTTCTGATTTCAATGAATTCTATGTGTGGGTTTTATTGATAATTGTGAAAAGTTTGTGGTTTTATCTTCTGTCACTTATCCCTTTAGTCATCAATTTGTGCCTAAGAAGTCATCCAGGAGTCGAATTGACGGTCATCACTTCGGTGTTTAAAGACCTATAGATTCAAATGCCCTGCTTTTCTGTGCATGGATGATGAGTGAAGGATAATAATTTTCCATGCTATCTATGGATCCCTTACTTATCTTTGAGTTGATTGATTCATGGATGAATGTCTAGTATTTGCTCCTTCTAATGAGCGAGTACCACTAGGACTTGATTGTTTAAAACTTTGATTTATCTCTACGTTTTTAATTGCTTGAACTTTTGTACATCTCTGGATTTTTATTGATAAACTCTGCTTTGTGGATAGATATTGAGGAGTGATGTCGAAACAAGATTCTCCAAACATTCCTCGCAAACGCTCTAGGCATTTTCAAGAAGGAAGAACACGAACTCCTTCTTCGACTGATACTCCGAGTGAGCAACAATAATCTCGTCAGAGGAGATTTTCAAACGAGTCTGTAAATAGATAAACTGCAGAACCTGCTCAAGCCAGTGCTATGGATGCAACCTTCTTAGATAGGTTGCGCATCAATACTCCTACACCTAAGAATGTAGGGAATAGCTCTGGAAAAGAGAATATTTTTGGTAAGTTTATTAAATTTTGTTTATTTTTGTTGAATGTTTTTGTATTTAAATTTATGTGAGGTTAAATCTTGAAGTTAATTTCAAATGCATGTGTAGGCAATCAATTTAGAGCAAGGGCCGACAATGAGAGTGGCTGTCATGAAGATTCAAATGTTGGTGCAGAGGGTGAACATGGATTTAGAAGGCCACGTTATGAAGAAACATAAGATTACACACCAACATCCACCTATCCTTTAGATGTTGGCGATGAACTTCCCTGGGAAGGGAATACTGAAGAAATGATGCTTGAGCGATGCTCAGGTGTTAAAAAGAGGTTGGAAAATGATTTGGTGGTCTTGGAACTCCCTCAAGAGAGAAAACAAAGTTTGCAAATTGTTTTGCATTCACTGGAAAACTTTATGGATGCATATCAAAAGATGGGGCCAACCACTGACAATTTTTTCGATCTAATGAGGCGGCAAATGTTAGACGTGATGGGTCCTGATAAATGAGAGACAGTAAAAAATAGAGTTTCAAAAGAAGACGTCATTTCCATGTTCAATTTCAAAGAGGGCCCAAAGAGGAAAATGTTGAAGGTGCAATATTTTAAGCACCATGACTTTTCCAGACATTTGTATAACAGATTTTTGGTGGCATATGAGAAATTTCCATGGAACGATGAGGTTCCACACTATTTTGCAGAGTTTTTCTTGCACATGCACCTTGATTATACTAGTCTACCATCCAAATATTATGGGACTGGTAAATGACGTACATATGATCACAAAGGGGCATATCGAAGTGAGGCATTTCCAAGGCCTCCATAACCTTTAGTACCTTTCCCAACAGGGGAATTTGCATCACTTTCAGAGTTTTAGGCTACATCAGAAGTTGGCAAAGAGGCCAGGACTACAATCGGGGAAAATTTGGAAGCTATGTTTTATGGTGTTGATGTTGGCATGAAGCGTCAATGAGTGGAAGCTAATTCCCAGACCACATTTGTTGACAAAACATATGCAGACTTAGATGCAATGTCAACAGAAGAAGTTTTGGAGTATGCAAAATTTTGTCGAGATAGTTGGAAGAGGGTCATTCAAAATGATGACCCGAACCACAGATTGGTATGTGTTCTATTTAGGAAAATTTTGATGCATTTTATGATAGTTTACTTCGAGTTCTATATTTTGAGATCCTTGTCTCTATAGAAATAATCAAGTTCTTCTTGCCATTAATTGCAGTTTGGAGATATGTTAAACAAATATCCATTCGGTAGGGGACTTGATTCAACAAGTTTGAATTTGGATGGATTGAATCGGGTATGTTTTTTCTAACAGTTGTTCAATCTCCACTCTTTTGAATAAGATATCAACAACATTTATAATTTTGTATAATTGTGAACACATTGAATCATAGATTTAGTTCTTAGTTGTGTTGTTCACAACTCTCTATTCCATCTCTTGGTACTTGGGCTGACTTGTCTCAATTCTCATTGGGAGATTTTGAAGAGGGTGGGAGTTCACAGGTATCATTTAATGTCTTAAAATCATTTAAATTTAATGTGTTATATAATCATTTGAATATAATTTTTTAAATTTTCAAATTTGAAATGTGTTATATAGGCTAATGTGGAGAAGAGAGTACCTGAGAGTGTGCTTGGAAGGGATATTGGGATTGAGGAAGCACCCAAATTAGGAAATGATGTGTCCATTCAGGATGATTCATAAATGTATGTTCTTGACTTTTATCAAATTTTTGTTTTCTCAAATTTATAGTTTAACCTTTTCTCAATTATTTTGAATTATATAGAACCCCTAGATAAGTTTGTCATTGTCTTAAATGGTGTACATTAAAACTTATTTAAGGTTAGATTATGATGAAGACCTAATTTTAAACTTGAATATGTTTGAATATTTGAGAACAAATTCTATCCCACATAAGAAAAGAGAAAGTTTCTAAATTTTCCTCGATTGCATTCCTTGCTTTCTTGTCCAAGAATGGAGTAGTATTATATGAGAACATCTATTCCATCGAAGAAAGAGAAGATACATATTTTTTGGAAGAATGGTTTTTAAAATGGAGAATTGTGGAGTTTGAAAGGGCATCGTGTAATTTGATTATATGGCCACTGCAGAAGAAGAAGATAAATATTTAACTGCTGAAGGGATTAGTATTTTATTGTTGTGTAAATATGATCAAATAACAACACCTGGGATGAGAATTACATCTAAGGATTTGAGACTTTATCCACAAGGAGAATTTCCATAATGATTTAGGACTTTATCCACAAGGAGATAATTATTTCTTTAGAAGAATGACTTAATACATGAAGATTTGTGAATTTTCTTCATACACAGTTCTATATTTATTTTCAGATTATTATCTAACTCTAACTCACAATCTGTTTTACCAAGAATACAATAACATCACTTGGGATGAGAATTTCTCCTGAAGAATTTAGGGCCTTATCCACAAGGGGAATTTCACCTCAAGGATTTGAGACTTTATCCACAAGGAGATAAGTATTTCATTGGAAAAATGACTTAATATGGAGATTTGTGAACTTTCTTCATACATAGTTCTATATTTATTTTTAGATTATTATATAACTTTAATTCAATTTTTTTTTACCAAGAACATAATTTTTCTTTTTAAATTTTTTTAAGATTTTAGATAAGATTTACAAATTGTTTAAATCATGTACTCTTATAAAGTAATATTGTAAATATAAAATTCGTGTTTTCACTTTGGAAGTCATGGTGAAAAATAAAGAAGAAGGTTATATATCTCCATACATCTTAGCAATCAAATAGTTTAGGGAGAATCTCTTCTCCTATAAACAACAAAATCTCCTACACAAATATCATGACCTTAAAAAAAAATTATTATCATATAAAATAATAACAATCAAATGGTTAAGGGAGAATATCTTATCTTATAATCAACATAATCTCTTACACAAATATCATGACCTTAAAAATAAATTATTATCATATAAAATAATTGTGACACTTAAAATATTTATAAAGCATTACATAGATATATTAAATTTTTTGTTAAATTAAATATAAATTAACATTGTGAATAATTCAATATATAATAATTGTGAAACATAAAATGTTTATATCAAAAAAAAATTCAATTAAAACAAATACTTTAAATTATTATTCTTTAATTAGATGTAGAGGTTAAATTTGATATTGAATCCTTCATATATATTAGAAGAGGTTACATTAATGGTTCTATCAATGTAATTGAGTATCATAAAGATGTCATGTTAATGCACATACTTGAGAAAGGGTTAGTTCCATTTATAAGTTAGAAGTGGGTATCTTGGTGATCCATCACTAGAAATTGCTAGAATCTCGCAAATCCAACCATGCGTAAGATGTGAAGAAACTTCGCTTTAAATAGAGAGTTTCTAGATCAACCTTTACAATAAAAAAAAATATTCCTTGTATTCTAGAGGGTACTAAAAAATGTATAACTCCTCAATGTGATCAATTGGCTTTGATAAGTGAACTTCATGATGTTGTTGGCATGTTTTCAAACAGAGGCAGAGTATGCATGTTTGTCATTGATGGCAATGTCACTGATGGCGAAGATCAGCATGATCAATAGCGTAGTGATAATGGCATGACAATGGAAAGATCAAAAGTGAAGAGAAACAATGATCATTGGATCTCATTCAGAATTCTCGATAACCGTCAGATCTTAATTCAGATAGGAGGAGTGCACAACATAAGAAAATAGATCTCAGGTGTCAGATCTGAACTCGAAGACCGACCGTCATTGGATCCATAAGAAGGAGCATGGTATTTACGTGCAATATGAAGTGGGCCTACAAAATTCTGAAAGCAGGAGACTAAAATTTTGCTGACCTGCACATTGCAGGAGTCAACAGAACATGGTGTGGGAACTTGCGATATGTGAAATCCCGAGAATTGATCTGGAACTTTGGATCGAGGTATGTTGTGGAACGTTGGATGCAAAGGACGCATAGAGAGAGATTGGCATTTCACTGACTGGAAATCCAAAGAAAGGAAGTGCTCTATCCTATGAAATCACAAAATGCAAAACCATGACTTAATCTGAGTCGTTGATCAAAGGGAGATCATGGACCATTGATCAAGCATGAAAAAGGCTCGTGAAGTTGCGAAATCGTGATAAGATCTTGACCGTTGATCTAAGAGGGAAATGTGGCGAGGGATTAACATTTCACTGTCTGGAAAGTCAAAGGAAGGAAATGCTCTAACCTTGCAACTCGCGATAAGGTATGGCCCGTGGTCATAGACAAGGTCACATTGTCGAAGGCTTAAGGGAAGGAGCTAATTGCTAAGCTCCATTTCAAGGATCGCAACTTGGAGTGTCGAGACCCTTCATCAAAGGAATCCCGAAACACGAGATCACGATGAAATCCGGACCATTGAATCATTAGAGATCTCGACCATTGATCAGGCTCAATGAAGTTCATAAGTTCACGAAATGCGAAACACCTTTTGGTGTAGGTTGTGGTCATTGTCGATGGTCATATGAGAGGGAAGAGATAGCATGAAGCTGAGCTCCATTTCAGGGATCGCAACTTGGAGTGTTGAGACCCTTTGACACAGGATTGCATAAATGAAAAATGCGAAACACATTTTGTTTAGGCCCGTGGTCACAACCAGTGGGAATATGGGATAAATGCAAGACCCTGTGGATTTAATCCAATGGTGTTGGTTATTTGAGCATCTGATTGAATGGATACTATTGATATTTATGACTAACTGTTTAGTTACGATTCATTTAGCAGAACCGAATCATGGTTCTTGGACGGTTGGTGATTAAGTGGCTGAAGCGTTGTTGTCCTAGGAATTTGAGGTGTAACGAATGAGAATGGTGTGTATAAAAGGAGAGATGCAACAACTGTGTAACTGGGGCTATTCAAACCGAAACAATGAGATGAAATGTAAGAAGGGTAAAATAACATAATGAAAAGCATGATATAAAACTCAGAGATGAGTAACAGTTGTTGAACAGACAAAAGCAAGAGCAAAATAGCAGAATAGCATGAAGCGGAAAATAACTGCAGAATAGTTTTGGAGCCAGAGAAGAATCGCAGAACAATGAAGAATGGGTAAGAATTGAAATACCTGTATTGTTTGTTTGTTAATCATTTAATCATAATCAGGGAGGAAGGGTGGTGCTAGGGAGGACTATGGTGCTCTAATATTCAAGTTGGTGCTTGAATATTGGAATTTGTGTCTTCCATCTACTTGTGGCTAGAAATCATGGTGGCAGAGTGGTGCTTGGGAAAACACAGAGTTTTCTGTATGCAATTTGGTGTTTGTATAAGTGGAAGTAGGTGCTTCCATCCAATTGGTGTTGGAACACTGAAGGAGTTGGTGCTTCTTTCTAGTGAGTGCTAGAGAAACCAGAGAGTTGTTGCTCTCAACAAGTTGGAGCTTGTAAAACATAGGTAGTAGCCTCACTTTGAGTTAGTGCTCAAACATAGATGATGTATAGAACTTAAAATATTGCTTATCAATTTGAAGAAGAAGAGTTTTTCTCCCTTTATGGATTTCCTTGTGAAAATCTATCTCTGTGTATATCCTATGTGTGATTGATGCTCATTATTTATGTTGTCCATGTGATCTATAATATTGATGATCAATTGATGAAAGATTAAAAAAAATTTAATAGACTTAAAAGTTTTTAAGCATAGTAACAACTAATTCACCCCCCCCTCTCAGTTGTCTTAGTAATTTCAACAATTGGTATCAGAATGAGTTCCTTTTATTTAAAGGTATATCTATAAGCGTAAACATGACAAGTCATGAAGGGACTTCAGCCAATAAGCCTCGTCTGTTTGATGGAACACATTTTGCCTTCTGGAAGGTTAGAATGAGAACATACCTAATGGCCTTAGGTGTTGATGTTTGGGATGTAGTAGAGACTGGATACATAAAGCTTGTTGTGCTAGCTTCCAAGGATGATAAGTTAGAATTTATATTTAATGCTAAGGGAATGAATGCTATCTTGAATGGACTTGCATAAGTTGAGTTTGTAAAGGTGATGCATCTTCAAACTGCCAAAGAAATGTGGGATAAATGTATTAGCAGTTATGAAGGAAATGAGAAAGTAAAAGATGCCGAACTTCAAACATATAGATTGAAATTTGAACAGCTAAAGATGAATGAAGATGAGACAGTTAGAAAGTATTTTTTAAGATTTGAAGAACTTGTGAATGCCATGAAGGGTCTTGGTGAGAAGTTTGAAGAATCATTCTTAGTTCAGAATATTTTAAGATCTCTTCTTGATAAATTTAATCCAAAAGTTTTTGCAATAGAAGAACTAAATAATCTTAAAACTCTGTCCATTGATCAACTCCTAAGAACCTTAACTGCATATGAAATGAGAATTAGCAAAGATAAATCCATTACTAGAGAGGCTTATTTTAAAGTAGACAAGAATACTGATTCAGATCTAGATGATATTGAAGCAAAATTTGTGAGAAGGTTAAAGAGAGTATCAGGAAAATAACAAGGCAAGTTTCCCTTAAAATGATTTAGCTGTGGTAAAATAGGCCATTTTTCATCTAAGTGTCCCCACAATAAAAAGGACCAAAAATATCAAAACTTTGATGATGAAAAAAAATTACAAATTTAAGAAATATAACAAAAAGAAAAGTTTGTGTGCAAACAATGATGACTCCTCAGAAAACTTAAATAATGATTCATCTTGTGAAGACAAAGTGAATAAATTTATGCTTATGGTTATGGGAGATCTTGATGATAAACTCACAGAAGGTGACATGGATGATGAAGAAGTAGTGGTGGATATGGAAGGTGAATTAATTAGTGCTTTGGAAGAAATTGACAGACTCAGATGTAAGAAGAGAAAACAAAAATAGTTGTTGATACATTTTAAAATGATTGGTAAAAAACCTGATGAAGACTTTGCCTTATTAAAAGTAGAGTTAGAAGAGGCAAAGAAAATAGAGGACATACTGAAACAACAATTATCAGAGAAGAAAGCAAGGTGTGAAGCCTTAGAAGAAGAGATAGTAAAAACCAAAAAGGAGACGGAGAATTTTAAGGCATTGTATCACAAAAATATGTCAAGTATTAAAGCTTTAGAAGGATTAACCGCCATTCTAAATCAACAAAGAAACCCAAAGTTGAAAGCTGGCTTGGGGTATGAAGAAGGATCAAGTAGTGATCATTCAAGTAATACATAACCTATCAAGTTTGTCAAATCCTCAAACATTGACAACAGTCACTCTACAGAAACAAAGAAAGAGAATCAACCACCGAGAAGGAATGAAATAAAAAGTACCAGAACCAAATCTGTAGATCAGAGAGATTATTGGCATGAAAGAAATCAACCTCCTCAAAGAATACAGACTTTTTCAAGGTACAAAGGTTTTTTCTATGGTTATTGTTTTTTCTTCTCTAATTTTGGTCACAAAGCTATAAAGTGTTCTTTAAGATTTAGATATAAACAATCAAGATACTCAACGAATAACCATCTTCCACAACAAATATTGAGACAACCAAGCAACAAACAACCTCAAACTATAAATCATGCGATGGTTGGGAAAAATACACAAGTTAAGCATAGCAATTGCTCTGATATGCTATTCATTGAACTATAATGTTACCTCTGCCATAATTATGGACATAAAATTGCAGATTGTCGCTTAAGGAATTACAAGCCAAATTTGATCCCCATTGTTGAAAATGTTAAGGTTTGGAAGAAGAAAGTAGATGACAAGTGTGGACTAGTGTTATTAGACCAAAAACAAAAGAATCCCTAGTATATTGATAGTGGATGTTCCAAACATATGTCTAGAGACAAAAGTAAGTTTCTAACTTTAAGTGAAAACAAATCAGGGAATGTAACTTTTGGAAATGACGCACCAGGAAAAATAAAAGGTAAAGGAATGGTAAGTATGAGTAATGGAAAAGGAACATCTCAAGATGTGTTATTTGTAGATGGTCTGAAACATAATCTACTTAGTTCCAGACAAGTCTATGACCGAGGATGTGAAGTGGTTTTTACTTCTAAAGATTGTAAAATAAAGTCTGTGAATTCAGGACAGTTGGTTGCAAAAGGAATAAGAACAGAAAACAATGTCTATGTGTTAAAAGAAGAAAAAGAAGAATGCCCCTTAAGAAAATATGATGAAAGTTGGCTACGGCATAGGAGATTTGGACACCTAAATTTTGATCATATAATCAAACTCAGAAACAGTGGGGCAGTAAAGGATCTTCCGAAGATATCAAAGCCATACGACTCTATTTGTAAACCTTGCCAGATAGGAAAGCTTACTCGCACTCATTTCAAATCTAAAAACTTTCCTTCAACAAAAAAAGCTCTCCAGTTAGTACATATGGATTTATGTGGACCATCAAGGAAAGAAGGTACAAGAAAAGAGAATTATTTTATGTTGATTATTGATGATTATTCTAGACTAACATGGGTTGCCTTTTTGAAAAAAAAATATGAAGCATTTCAAAAATTCAAAGTGTTTAAGGCTCTAACTGAGAAGCAAATAGGAAAAATATTGAAGGCAGTAAGGTCTGATAGAGGAGGAGAGTTTAGCTCATGGAACTTCAAAGAGTTATTTGATAAACATGGAATCAAAAGAGAGTACACAATTCCAAGGAATACTCAACAAAATGGAGTTGTTGAGAGGCAGGATAGATCAATACAACAAATGGCAAGGTCAATAATGAATGAAAGGAACATACATCAAACATATTGGGCGGAAGAAATTCATACAGTTGTTCATATCCTTAACAAAGAATATCTCAGACCACACAGTGAAAAGACCCCTTATGAATTATGGTTTGGAAGACCTGCTTCAATCAAGCATTTTAAATTCTTTGAGAGTAAATGTTATATCAAGAATAATGATGAAAATATTGGCAAATATGATGGCAGGGATGATGAAGGTATATTCTTAGGTTATGCTACAAACAGTAAATGTTACAGATCCTACAATAAGAGACTGCATAAATTGGTTGATTGTATTGACATAAAAGTTGATGAAGAAATCCTGATAGAAATATAAGCAGTGTTGAACCAAGTACAAAAGATATAATTGGAAACGAAGATGAATAGATCCAAGGATCAGAAAGAGAAGAATCTGAATCATATGAAGATACGAACAAGCCAACTAACACAAATCAACAGAAATAAGCAAAATCACCTCTCAGAATTATTAAAAAGAATCATCCTGAAAATCAGATAATTGGAGATATAAATAAAGGAGTTCAGACAAGAAGGAAATTGATTAAAGACTCAGAACAATCCCATGTTTTTTTTTTTTTTTATCTATGGCTGAACCTAAAAATTTTGATGAATCCAACCAACATGATGATTGGATTAGAGCTATGAATGAAGAGCTTGATCAGATTGAGAAGAACAATACTTGGGAGCTTGTTCCTAGACCTGAAGACAAGAATGTAATAGGTTCCAAATGGGTGTTCAAAAATAAGATGAATGAAAAAGGACAAGTTGTTAGAAATAAAGCTAGATTGGTCAGTAAAGGCTATGCACAAGTTGAAGGTCAGGATTTTGATGAAACTTTTGCACCAGTGGAAAGATTGGAAGCTATCAGAATGTTTCTTGCATATTCATGTCATAAGAACTTTCAAGTGTATCAGATGGATGTTAAGTCAACATTTCTTAATGGAGATCTAGAGGAAGAAGTATATATGGAGGAACATGAAGGATTCTCATTGACATATAATCCTAACTATGTCTGCAAGATGAAGAAGACTCTATATGGACTGAAACAAGCACCACAAGCTTGGTATTATAGACTGGACAAATTCTTACAAGACAAAAGATTCAAGAAAGATATTGTTGACAACAATCTCTACATTAAGTCTAAAGGTGATAATTTACTAGTTGTTTTGGTTTATGTAGATGATATTGTTTTTGGGTGTACTAATGAACCCTCTGTCCAGTGGTTTGCTAACTCTATGCAAATAGAGTTTGAGACGTCCATGATAGGAGAACTATCATACTTTCTTGGATTACAAGTAAAACAAAGTTCTGCAGGAATATTTATCTCTCAAGAAAAATATTTGAAAGAGATGTTGAAGAAATTTCAGATGGAATATTATTCTCCTGTTATTACACCAATGGTGGTTGGTTGCAATCTCAATAAAGATGATATTTCACCTGATGTTGATCAAAGAACATATCGGTCAATGATAGAAAGTCTTCTGTACATCACAACATCTCGTCCTGATATAATGCAAGCTATCGGAATGGTAGGTCGTTATCAGTCTTCTCCTAAACAAAGTCACTTGGTAGCTGTCACAAAGATATTCAAATAATTGAAGAGAACAATGACTTATTGTCTGTGGTATCCCATAAATCAGAATTTTCAGTTAACTGCTTATTCAGATGCAGATTGGGCAAATTGTGTGGATGAGAGAAAGAGCACCAGTGGAGGTGCCTTCTTCCTGGGTGACTCATTGGTAGCATGGATTAGTAAGAAGCAGGGATCTATTTCCTTATCAACTATAGAAGCAGAGTACATTGATGTTTCTACTTGTTGCACTTAGATTTTGTGGATGATTCAAACTTTTGTATATTTGAAGGTAAACTATTTTGTTCCGATTACAATTCACTTTGATAACACCAATGCCATTAGTGTCTTCAAGAACCCTTTTCTTCACTCCAAGACTAAGCATATTCCAATAAAATACCATTTTCTCAAAGAACAAGTTACAAACATAGTGGTTCAACTGAATTATATTCCTTCCACAGAACATATAGTTGATATCTTTACTAAACCATTAGCAATGACCCCTATTGGATATCCTCATCAAAAGTTGGGGGTTATAACTTCCTTCGTCTAATATATTCACCTAGTCAGGGGGAGTACTTATTGAATATCTGTTGTATTTCTAAGCTACTCCTAGTTGACAAGGGGAGTATGTACCGCAACAGCTCAGGGGGAGCGTGTTTCTTCTTTGACATTGATTTCAAAGGGGGATAAAGTGTGGTAATTTCAAGGATGCTACAATGGTAGTAATTTCAACGATGCTACAATGGTATAGTTGCATGTTTTTCAAGGGGTTTCCATCAATGCCAAAGGGGGAGATTGTTGGCATGTTTTCAGATAGAGGCAGAGTATGCATGTTTATCATTGATGGAGAAGATCAACATGATCAATAGTGTAGAGATAATGGAATGAAAATGGCAAGATCAACAGTGAAGAGAAACAATGATTGTTGGATCCCATTCAGAATTCCCGATGACCGTCAGATCTGAATTCATATATGAGGAGCGCATAATAAAAGAAAATAGATCTCAAGCATCATATCTGATCCTGAAGACCGACCATTGTTGGATCCATAAGAAGGAGAACGGTCTTTACGTGCAAGATGAAGTGGGCCTACAAAATCCTGAAAGCAAGAGGACCATCCATCTTCAAGAAGGACACGTGGAAAGAGACTAGAATTTTGTTGACCTACACATTGGAGGAGTCAACGAAACATGGTGTGGGAAATTGCGATATGTGAAATCTCAAGAATTGATCTGGACCTTTGGATCGAGGTATGTTGTGGAACATTGGATGCAGATGACACATGGTGAGTGATTGGCATTTCACTGACTGGAAATCCATAGAAAGGAGTTTCTCTATCCTTTGAAATTGCGAAATGCGAAACCACAACTTAATCTGAGTCATTGATCAAAGGGAGATCATGGAACATTGATGAGGCATGACAAAGGCCCGTGAAGTTGTGAAATCACGATAAGATCTTGACCATTGATCCAAGAGGGACATGTGGCGAGGGATTAACATTTCACTGACTGGAAAGTTAAAGGAAGGAAATGCTCTAACCTTGCAACACGCGATATGCGAAATCGCGATAAGGTCTGGCCCATGGTCATAGGCAAGGTCACATCGTTGAAGGCTTAAGGGATGGAGCTAATTGCTAAGATCCATTTCAGGGATCGCAACTTGGAGTGTCGAGACCCTTCATCACAGGAATCCCGAAACACAATATCACGATAATATCTGGACCGTCAGATCATTGGCGATCTCGACCGTTGATCAGGCTCAATAAAGTTCATAACTTCACGAAATGCGAAATGCCTTTTGGTGTAGGCTATGGTCATCGTCGATGGTCATATGAGAGGGAAGAGATAACATGAAGCTAAGCTCCATTTCTGGGATTGCAACTTGGAGTGTTGAGATGTAATGATCCCAAGCCAAATTCTTTCTTGGAATCACTAACTACTACTAATTTATTGAGATTTTAAGTGCGTACAAGATTCATCAACACATGGAGATCACAATATATTCAAGATATAGAAGCACAAGCAAAGATCTGACCTTTTTATTATGAGCAATGTAAGATCAATACAATAGATGGCCGATCTGGCATAAACCTCAGATGGCCATACAAGCAATAGATATGAGCTGCTACAAAATGCTCCCGACAATACAAAATGAGCCTCCCAAGGCTGGATATACAATGAAGACTAAATCAAGCAGATCTGATCCGTACTAATGCTCAACCTCCAAGCTAGAAAGTGCCATGTCCTGCTAGAATGTTGAAGCCCTGAATAATTCTTCCCTACTACCAAAAGTGTCCAATCATCCCGAGAAATATGACAAATGATATATCGGGAAACTGCAAGGAAAACCCAGATGTCCAAATTCCCAAATCCACTCTCAAACTCCGTAGATCTGAATTCTCCACTGAATGGTGTGCCCCACTGGATGACTGAAACCCTAGCTGGTTTGAACCTGATAAAGGAGATATCCAAATGATCTGAAACTCTCCAAGAATATAGATCGGGTGATGGTAAGAACAACCCAGGTGCCCGAATCTCCAAGATCCCTCTCAATCGCTATAGATCTGAAATCTCCACTGAATGGTGTGCCCCACTGGATGACTGAAACCCTAGCAGGTTCGACCCTGATGAAGGAGGCCTCCAATTGCTTTGAAACTCTCCAAGAATATAGATCAGGCTATGAGAATCCCGTGGGAGAAGTTTCGGGCTCAGATCTCAAGCAGATCTCCCTAGATCTGAGTTTTACTGAATCACAGGATGTCCCCTATGGCTCCCAGATGTCCCAATCTGTAGACAAATGTATAATGATGATAACCCTCTAGAAAATCCCTCAAACTGATGGTCCTGCCCCTGCAAACAAAACCCAACTGTCGGAATGGCCCTAGGCCCTCAGGATAAGCTGGATCGAACCTCCCTCGATAAACTGGCTCTGATACTAGAATGGTG
>ML789569.1:821745-836293 GCA_009831015.1 Picea engelmannii
AAATTAACTAAGGAAATGTGTCCCAAGACACAAGAGGAGATATAATACATGTCCAGGGTCCCATATTCATCAGTAGTTGGCAGCTTGATGTATGCAATGGTTTGCACAAGACCAGATATTGCACATGCAGTGGGAGTTGTGAGTAGGTATATGAACAATCCAAGTAAAGAATATTGGGAGGCAGTAAAGTGGATTCTCAGGTATTTGAGAGGTACTACTACACATGCATTATGTTTTGAAGGTTCAGACACTTTTCTACAGGGATATGTTGATTCAGATATGGCAGGTGATAAAGACAGTAGGAGGAGCACCACAAGGTATGTATTTACTATAGGTGAAACAACAGTAAGTTGGATTTCAAAACTGCAAAAGGTTGTTGCACTTTCAACAATAGAGGCAGAGTATGTTGCTGCTACAGAGGCTAGTAAAGAGATGATTTGGTTACAAAGGTTTATGGAGGAATTGAGAAAGAAGCAGGAGAATAGCAAGTTGTACTATGGCAGTCAGAGTGCCATTCACCTTGCAAAGAACTTAGCCTTCCATTCGAAGACTAAGCATATACAGTTGAGGTACCACTTCATATGATCCACCTTGGAAGATGGAAAATTAAAGCTGGAAAAGATACACACTAGCCAGAATCCTGCAGACATGTTAACACAGGGAGTAACCAGGGAGAAACTGAGTTCTTGCTTAGTTTCAGTTGGTCTTCAAGAATGAAGACGAAAATGAGAAATTTGCCAGGTCCAAGAAGGTTCAGAGTCCAACATATACAGTAGCGGTGGAGTTGTTGAGATCAATCTCTAAGTG
The DNA here is from genome assembly GCA_009831015.1 of Picea engelmannii. NCBI lineage: Eukaryota > Viridiplantae > Streptophyta > Pinopsida > Pinales > Pinaceae > Picea > Picea engelmannii. Next base: position 822,553 of record ML789569.1, read on the forward strand.
GGAGATTATTGGTTGTGGAGCCTGATTATCTTCCTAATTTATAGGTCTTTTACTTTCAGCCTTGTTTATACCCCATGAAGTATTTACACCCTAGAAGTATGTACACTCTTCCACGCGGGGGAGTACAGAGGGGGGGTACCCCCTCTGCGGGGTCCAAGGGGCCTATCCCCCTGGCTGGGGGGTCTAGGGGCAAGCGGGCCCCTAGTGGGGGTTCAGGGGCAGCGTCCCCTGAAGAAAAAATTGCCTTGTAAAAATATATTGTAATTTCATTGTAAATATGGACTCTTCATTATAAGGTTGCAGATCTAATGGTAGAGATTATGTTAGGGTTTTTTTCCCTAGAAGGAAACCCTCTTTTATGAGGGAAATGTATCGCGGCTATGGATGGTGGTGAATATTGTATTCTAAGAGAGGCGATTGTGAGAGAAACAAGAGGAAGTTACAGCGGGTTTTACTATAGGTTGTATCCCTTCATTTTGCTGGATAATAATAAAGGAAGGACCTGACAATTTCTCTGGTGGACGTAGCCCACACTAGGTGAACCACGTAAATCTATGTCTCTCTTGTATTGTGTGTCTTCTGTGTTTTGTTTCTGCATTTGTTTTATTTTATTGCTTCGCGGTCCTGTTTTTCTAACACCAATGACTGTTTTGAGCGACATTCATCGGTGTTGTGCCAAGGGATTTTGTGGAAATCGTACCATTTTTCGGTGTCCTTTTTTTGTCTTCCTGTAACCCTTCTTTTCCTGTGTCTTAGACTGGTTTTTAGGAGATTGTTTGTTAGGGCCATCTTTGTCATACTTTGGTTGTTGCGGATTTGTAGACCCGAACTCCCGTTTGTTTTGGTGCTTAAATTTCTGCTCAATTTTAACAGCATATCGATAAGCAACACCTAGTGATGAGATGTCCAAAAAATTCATTTGAGTCTGGATGTATCTGTGTATAGCCCCACGGTATTTCAGAACCAAATGTCTCTCAGAGTCTTTGATACCCAACTTGGTGCACAAGGTATGGAAGGTATTAGTAAACTCCAGAACTGCTTGGCCCCTCTCTTGCCGCAGTGTAGTCCATCTCATGTATTGGTCCTCATAGTTGCCAACAGGGTAATACTGTTCTTTTACCGCATCCACAAAAAAATACCAAGTGGGATCGGCCCCATATATTCCAGACTCCTCTATGGAACTTTGCTCCAAGTAATTTTTCCACCAATGTTTGACATGAGGGAGAGATTTGAGGAGTGTGAAGGTGATCTTTTCTTTGTCGAAAAAATTGTGAACAGAGAAATAACCTTCTAGTAGAGTTAACCATTTTTCTAGGGCTTCTGCATCTATCCGTCCTTAAAATATGGGAATATCAAAACTAACTTGTACCTTGAAAGGCAAGGTGCCTCCAAAGTGGCCGCTTGATGAAAATGCGCCTGCTGCTATCGGTAGGCATTGAAGGATGTGGGCAAAATTCTCCATCATTTCATCCCTCTGTCGTGTGAGAGCTTGCTCAAACAACAGATTGAAAGGATCGTTTGCTCCATCATTTTCCTTTTCTTCCGCCATTGAGGGTTTCTTGCGTGTGCGAGAGAGATTGTCTTCAAGAGAGACAAGCTTGAGACCCAACTTGCTATACTCGGACCTCATCAGGGACATGCACTGGAAAAATGATCAAGAGCAACCTACTCTGATACCACTGATTCGGATTATGTTCGGCACGAAATGAGATCGTAGATATAATAAAGAAATGTGTAGAGATATCATATCAGAGATGAAACCATAAACACAGATATACAATAATACACGATTTCTATCAATGAAATAAATGTACAGAGACTGTAAAAATACAGAGTGAAAGACTCGCTAGAATGGTGGCATCTTATCTCTGAGAAGAGATGTGACAGCTACTCGGATTCGCAAGAAGATGAATAAAATGAGGCTTTGAAGGCCTTTTTACAATAAACATGAATGCCAAAATTCCTAGGCATCCAAAAACCTAACCCTAGGAGATGAAGCACCAAAATTCATGTGGGCCCCGTTTGGGTAAGTGAGTACATCAACTTCCCGGGGTCATAACTTTTGCATACGATCTCCGTTTTAGCCATATGATAGCTCGTTGGAAAGGTATCATCGAGGAGATTCATTTTGGGTGTTCAATCATGAATTTGGCTATTACTAAGAACCTATATCTCAAAAAAAATTCATTTAGGCCCTCAAAATGGCCCCGGAAGTTAAAACCTACTAAAAATAGTAAATTGCCAAAATTGCCAGAAAAATGTTTTGAGCCAGTTGGAAAAGGTGGGTGGCCATCGATATCCACCTGGATCAAGTCCCCCGACACAAACCCCTCTGAGTCCCGAAACTTTGATGAGGGATAACGAAGGTTATCTCCTCCCTTTTCCCAACTCATGTGACCACACACCCGTGACCACAAGATTTACCACGAAAGCGCGTCTCATTTTGCAGTATCGAAACCTGAGATACAAGACACATGACCCCTCCAAGTCACAAATTCTGAAATCCCTATGACACAAGATCTATGGATTAGGTTTCTCTTGGACCGACAACTACGATTATTTCGGTGTTTCACGTTTCACGACTTTGCCTTCGCAAAATCTTCTCGCTCCTCCACCCGGTCACCGAAATCATGAAATCTCTCCTCACTACAGATCAATGACTCTAGGCCTTCAAATATCTGATGACTCCAATCATTTCGGGGTTCCACCGATCGAGATTCCCACATTGTTGACCCTTGTACTCCTAGTTGTCGAAATTCCAAAAGCTTGAGGCACTTGATCAACGGCTCACAACGCCCTCCATATCTACGCTTAGATCTCTTCCCTGTCACTAACCTCCTCACAACTTCACTTGATCCAATGGATTGTGGGGGTCTCATGTTCCTCCTCGAATTTCTCCACTGTCCATTTAGATCTTTGAGATCTTCCCTCCTGGATCTACGTAGTGTTAAATCCTACACACCTACCTCAAATCAGACGGTCTGTGGGATTCCCCACCATGATCCAACGCTCGATGGTGTTTTTCCTCTTGACTTTTTACTCACTTCAGACTTCGAAGATTTTCTAAGTCTTCAAAGGCTCGACCTTCACTTCTCTCGAGGAATGGGTTCCTGGATCTCGATAACACTTCCGACATGTTATTCCTCCTGAGATTTGTCTGGTTTAGAATTTGATTTCCCACACACTCCTTGCGTCTAAGGGATTTCGATAACTCAGATCCACAAGATTTATCACAGAGAAATTCATCCTGATTCCCTTGCGTTCCTCTCTGGCTCAATGCACACCTTACAGAGCTTCAAATGAAGAGAAACAATTGAAACTGGGACACTAACATGCACATTTCCATGTACTTGTTCATGAAAATAGAAACGACAAGAAAACACACACAGTCCACACACCATACATTTGTATCGGTTTTTCTTCTGTTATATTCACAAGTGCTGAAATGGATACAAAATACATTCAAATTACAGTAACTCAAAAACTAAGATCTCTTGCTAACTCGTAGTTCTCTTGCAACTAATTTCTCTCTATATTGTCGCTCTCCCCTTTGGGTGTACAAACTTCTACTTAACTCAAAAATATTTCTAGGGTTTCCCCTAGCTACTTGCCTACTCTAAAATTCATCCTACGCTATCTTAGTTCAGTCGCATTCCAAAGCTATAGTGGAAACTCCTGCTCTGTTTACGATTTTCAAAATGTGCCTCAAAGGGTAAAATTTGGCACTGGTTAAAGCATGCCTCCAAAGGTAAATTCTGGCGCTGAGTTAAGGTGAGTTTCAACATTGGCTGCAACTGCCAATGTTGAAGTTATGGAAGAACTCTCACGTGTTGAGTGGTCCTGCCTCTGCGTGCTTGCCAACGATGCTCTTGCATCATTATTCTTATATCATTTCAGTGTTATTGTGGTGATTATTCTGGTTATATTGTTGTTATTCTACCATTTCTAGCATTTTATTTATGTTCTGCATACTTTTTATATCTGGTATATTACATTCAACCATCTTAGCTTATGGTTATCCACCTTTAAATTTATTGGCTTATGACTAAGCACCTTTAACAAATGAACTTATGATTATATACCATACTCTTCCAATATAGATAAAGTTTATTTGTTTCAACTTTCTCAATAAAATCCACATACCCTTTTCTTATATGTGATGTTGTTTCTCTCAATTTTTTATAATCACACGCAATTATAGATGTAGTGATTAACTTTAGTTTGTAGTTGATGTAACTTGTTTATACACTATTAATAAGGAGTATCTAAAATATAAAAAATTCATGATGAAATGTACGATAACATGATGAAATATATTGGTCAGACAATGAAAAATGAGAACATGCCAACGTGTCTTAGAAAATAAAATTGTGACCACTGTAAGTAGCATAAAATTGTAACTATTGTATGTAGATACAAATCAACACGTCATAATTTAAACCAACCCAACCCAATTGTGCATGATAAGTGGTTGGCATTCTTTTTTTAGTGGTGAATTTCAAAGATTGACATTTTGTCTACAAAACAACTTAGAGGCTAGTGTATGGTGTCGAGTGATTCAAGTTTGAGAAATTTTGACCACTTTCGTTAAATGGTGTGTAATTATTTTCCATGGTGATTCAATACACACTACTCTAAAGTACGAATTGAAGAATATCAATCTTAATAGTTAATCAATAATAATAATAAAAAAATCATGTCAAAATGTCTTAGAAGAAATAATTGTGAGGATTGTAGGTCACTGTAAATAAACATATCATAATCAAAAGAAGTAGCTAAAATATAAAAAAATGACAACTTACTGTTTGGTATGGTGTAGGTAAGACAATTACTTGTCAGGACAAGGATTTGTCACTATGAACGAAAATGACAGGAAGCTTGCTCAGTTAAGAGCGACATTAGAGGAAAGGGGCGATGGAAAATGTTATTTCCCTTGGTATGATTGCAGAGGCTTGCTAAGAAAAAGAATTTTAATAACAACAACTGAAATACATTGTAGGGATAAAGGGCATGCCATAGGGGGTTATGAATATTGTCTCTTGGTAAGAGGATTCACTATTTAATGTATTCTCTATAATAATTAGCATGTCATGAATTTTAGTAATATTTCTTATCGGGATTTTTATATTTTCTATACACACTAACTCTTCTATGTTGTTTTTAAATATATAGACGATGCCCCCAAAATCTCGACCTCTAGAGAGTTATTTGCCAAGTACTAGCAAAAATACTGCTTTATAGAGTGATGAACTTCGAAATCAGAATATTGAAGCTACTGATCAAGTTATTATTGATTATATGGATGGAGATAATGTTAGGTATTCAAAACATGAAGATGAGATACATAGATTGATCCAAGACACATTTTCTTCAATGGATGAGGACAACCAGGATGATAGTCATGATGTTGATCCTCTACTCGAGAAGTCACGTCAACCTATTTATGAAGGCTCAACAACAAATGTTTTATCTATTATATTTTTGTTCATGAACCTGAAGGTTGTGAATGGTTTATCAAACACAAGCCTCACACAGATACTAAGGTATTTAATTTGTTAATTATTTATGCCTGCATGTTTTTTTTTCTTTTAACTGAAACAGTTATGATTATATTGATAAATGATCATCGACCTTGCCTGAAAAAGTACATAGAGAGACAGATCTCAAGAATAGATTCCGATTTATCTTATTGGATTTCAAGTTCACTTTCCTATGTTTCCAGTTATCCAAATAAACTACATTCCATAATTCCTTACATGAATAAATTCGAACAGATTGACGGCCTAATAGATGACTGAAGGAGCTCTTGGTTATTTTTTCTTCCCGGATCGACTTCTGGTTATCATTGGTTGTATTTCTGGATGTGTCTTTTTCCTCTTCTCAACTTTTGTCCATCCTTCTTTGGCAGATATTGTTGTTGTTGTTGATTCATTTATCCCCTTATTTTCCTGGTCCGGAGGACTTGCTTTCTTTGGGGATATCAATGCTGCTTCATCTTTTTCGTCTTTATCGGCCTCGTCTGCCCAACTTGAAGGAGGAGGGGGGCTGAAGAGTACCTTGCTTTCTATTCTTGTATCAGGAATGTCTGAGTCCTTAATACTTTCTATTCCCGGATCAAGAGAAGTTGAGGATTTACTCTTCGATTGAGGGACAATCTTGGAATGGTTCAGAGGTGTCTCCTGAGTAGACGTGCCTTTGGAATCAAGGCTCAGAGGGTCCGAATCTGGAGAAGATTTTCGGATGTTTGTAATAATTAGCTGATGATCTTCATTGGAGCCTTCCCACCATGTTGATTTGCGATGTTGCTTTCCTTCTTTCCTATTCCCCTTTGTGCATTGAGCTGCTATGTGCCCTGTTTCAAAACAAGCCCTGCAACGCAATGAAATTCTTTCATAGTCTAGCTTTTGGGTCCAGGTGTAGTTTTTGCAACCCAAAATAATTTCTGCAGGAAACCCTTTGCTAAAATCCATTTCCACACAGATTCTGGCATATGAAGTGGTGTTGTGGATTCTAGTTTCTTTACTTGCACAATAAAACTTTCCTAGTGCAGATCCAATATATCAAAGAGAAGTTTCACCCCAGAAATGCAAGGGAAGATTCAGAAGTCTGACCCAAACGGGAGCAGAAGAAAGAACAGCGGTCAGAGCATTAAAGCACAGAGTCCAAGCCATCATGCACAAACCTGAGTTCCCCCAAAACCAGGGGCAAGAGGCTAGGATCAAATCCTGATCTGCTGCCAGATCAAACTCTGCAATGAAGAAACCCTTCGAGCAGGGGTGAATGAACAAATCTTCCTTGATGAGAGGCTTCCAGTGGGCTGAGATCCAGCCGTTGAGATCCACAAGCCGCGGCCAAAGTCCATTGAACCGACAGATTAAATCATTTTCCCGAAAGTAATCTTCCTCGTCTTCAGCTTCCTGACCCATGAGAAGAGAAATCGCTGGAGCTTCCTTAACTGAGCACGAGACAGAAGGGAAGGAGCGAACTGAGGTTTGTGATTTAACGACATCCCTGTAAGAGGTTGGATCGCTACCCGGAGGGTCGGGGCCGAGAGGAGCCGCGCATGACTGAGCAGCTACAAAACTGGGTTGGGCAGAGCCGACGCGTCCTGGTCCGTTGTGAGAGAGAGCCGCCATTGAAGAGGGGCCTGCGAGCTTAGAAGGAAGAGCAGCTGCGGCCAAGAGGCTGAGTTGCAGAAAGGAGGCAGCTAGGGTTTAACCCTGGCCGCGGAACCGCCAAGATCCGGAGCGTCCATCGCTCTACTATGCCTGCATGTTCACAAATACTTAAAAGGTTCAATTTTTTGCTATCTTGCTATTGTTTTCTAATTTGTAAATTAGTATATTGGATGAGATATTGATGATTAATATTGTTTACATTGACTTATTGTTTAGAATTTTGTAGATTGTTAGGCGAAGTTCTATTACCGACGTAAAATATTTTTCCATGCACATATCGAGAAATATTCGTGATTATGAAAGAAATTGGAATGGACTATCAGGCTATTGATGCATGTCCTAATGATCATATCATATACTATGGAAAATATGCATTAGAAAAAGAATGCCCACAATGTCAAATAAGTATAGACCGAACCGATAAAGTGTCAAATAAGGTGCCTCACAAAGTTCTTCATTATATTTCGATAATTCCACGTTTCTAGCGGTTGTTCAGGTGCCAAAGTATAGCACAGTTTATGGATTTCCATGCAAAGAAAAAAATTCGAGACGATGTTCTTCGAATGCCTACAAATGGTTCTGCATTGAAGTATATTGAAGAAAAGTGGCCAATTTTTAAAGAATAACCTCGTAATGTTAGACTTTCATTGGCAGCTGATGGTGTCAATCCATTTGGAGTGCTTCGTTCTATGTACTCTGTGTGGCCTGTTTTTGTTATAAACAATAACCTTCCTCCTTGGATGTCGATCAAGAGAGAGCATACAATGTTGGCAATGATTGTTCCAGGTATTTAATTATCTTTTATTTGATTTAAAGTATGACAAAATATTTCATTTCTTTGTTTCATGCATGGTAATTATTTATTTTATATATAAAGAAATCTAGATAAGTATAATTAATCATGTAGTATGTTGAACCAATTAGGTAGGTACCAGGTTACATATATGAACGTATATATTGAGCCTCTTATCGATGAGTTGTTGAATTTATGGGTTGGTGTCACTATGTTTGACATCTCTAGACCAATAGGGAAAAAACGATTTCAATTCCATGGAATACTATCATGGACAATTCATGATGCTCCCGGGTTAACACATTTTTGTGGAATATTGTTACTTTATTTTGTGATTTAATATTATATATATTTATTGAAAATATCATGCATTATTTTAAATTGTAACTCTAATTTGACGCTACATTAATTCATATATCTTGTAGGTCTTCAAACAAAGGGTAAATTTTCATGCCCAGTTTGTGGTCCAAGGATAAAATCTCGTCGTTCAAGGAGTTTAGGAAAGGAAGTGTTTGATGAGTATAGGCACTTTCTACCTAAGAACCATAGTTATCGAACTACAGAAAAAGAAAAATTCAATGGTAAAGAAGAAAATGGAAAAAATCCACGAAGAATGACACCTCGCCTATGGAAGTTGGAATATATTAGAAATCATCAAGGTACACAAATTATTTATGTATGGCATATTATATAAATCTTTGGTTAATTTCATTAGTATTAATTTCATTTTGTCCCATTAATTAGTGTTAATTTCAATTTGTTGATGTTTCGTGAATGTCGTTAAGGCATGAATGGGATTCCACGAGGAATGAAAAGTTACATGATGCAATTCAGTAGATTTCCATACTACGAGCACCTACAAATAGTTCATTTGTTTGATACAATGCATATCAGGAAGGACATAACAAAATTGTTATGGAGAATATTAGATGTAAGGATTGACAAAGAGAGAATTGGAAAGATTTGTTGTGACATCCAGGAAGTTAGTCACGCATTGCAAAGTGTTATTATTAATTCTAATGGCGATGGTCATGAACAAAATACTAGTCTTCCTTGGTTATTGACGGAGCAACAAAGCAATATTGTATAAGAGGTCATTCGAAAAATTAGGTTTCCGACGTTGAACATACAAAATATCTTAACAAAAAAAGGTGATTTTGTTGGGGTTAAAACACATGACTGGCATACATTCATTAAGGTAATTAGTAGGTTATAATATATTTCTTTATTGGTAACCATTTTTTGGAAACAAATAATAATTATTTGTTTTTTGTTATAGTATGTTCTATCTTTATCTCTCCTATAAGACTTTGAAAACGACATAAAACAAATTATTTATGTACTTGGAAAATACATGAGGTAAGTATTGTTTTATAAGGAAAATGTACTTCTTATATGATTTGTAGCGGAACGTATTGACATGTTATGTTTTATCTGCAAATTTATGTATGCCTTGATATTATTTTATTTCATCGACATTTGTAGGTGGCTATCATCAAAATAAATCCATCAAGAAGATAAAAGGTATTGGAAGAGAGAAATTCCCCGACTAATGTGTCAAATGCAACAGTATCTACCTCTAGCATTTTTCAATGCACAAGAACACTACCTCATACACCAAGTTGAGGAGATTGAATTCTGTGGACCAGTACACACAAGGTCGATGTGGATGGTGGAGAGGCAGTTGAATTCATTGAAGACTTTTGTTAGACAAAGAGCACATCCATAGGGTTCTATGGTTGAGGGATATATGTTATATCAATGCATGGTGTATATTAGTCAATATCTACCTAAATTAGCAGAAAATATGAATGTGCCTCACATTTGGCATCTCAACTCCATCAACAAATTTGAAGGGGAGGTCTTATTGGGGAAAGGTAAAATGAGGACTGTGAAAGGTAATTATTAGATGTTGACGTAGATTTAATATATTACAGATTTATTAAATTATTCCTTTATTAACAATAACTAATTAATGATATTAAATTGTTATGCTATCATATAGTTGCTCGAGAGTGGGATGCTTTACATTTATACATTGCAAACAATCTTGATTGGATGGAGCATTGGATAGAATATATTGAAGAATACTTCGGTAGGTTATCATGGGAAGGGGTGAGTACGATGATTAAAACAACACATCGTCATCAAGATCAATTTAATGATCTTACATCAAGGTAAGTTGATTTAGCCTTTGGTTTAAAAGATAATCAGGAAGTAAAATATTTTACCCACATTTTCCTAGTTTTTTCCCAATTTTTCAATGTATTTGGTTTGTTTAATTTTTGAAATATATATTTACTAACTCCTATATGAGGTTTATTAATTGGCAATGTATTTTCTACTTGTTTTCCATGTTGCAATTGAAACATCACAAGGGTATGTGGTGTAATGGTCATAAATTTCGTATCAAAATGTTGGATGATAAGATGAAAACCTCGGATTGTGGGATAAATGTAGTGTTTAAGGTCACCAACATTTACTCTAGAAGTGACAGAAATTTGGAAGAAACTGAGAATAGGTATTATGGCCATTTGGAGGATATAATTGAGTGTGATTTTAATTCCTTTTAAAATAGTTTTGTTTGAGGTTGAATGGTACAGGCTATAGATGCATGAACATGATCCTGAAAGAACTGTTATTGAGCATGATAATGGATTTACCATGGTTAATACAAGGGCATTGGAACTGGGTACAGAGCCTTATGTTCTTCCAAGTCAATGTTAGCAAGTATTTTAGTAAGAGGTACCTGGTAAAGAAGGTTGTTCTTACGTTGTTAGATATGATCCAAGAGGAAGACTGGTAAAGTATAATCATGTAGCCGAGGATGAAGATAATAATGAGGAAGAAGATCATGATTATGTAGATCAGGAGCAGGTGGATCATGTAGTCGATGTGTCAGATGAAGAATTTTGTCATCCAAATGTAGGAGATGACGATCTCATTGACAATATCAATAACTATATTAGCGAAAATGACATTGATGATGATGTTGATAGGAATGAGACTTTCAACAATATCGATTCTGAACCAGATCTTGATACAGATGTTGAGTTGGATGAAGAAGAACATGAATGATATTTAATTTTTGAAAAGAAGAGCTATGTGTTTATATCTTTTATATGATCTTTATATGTTTTTTATTTTTTATAATATAGTATATGATACATGTTATTTAGAATATGGTGCATGCAATTGAAAATACTAACAACCCAAAAATAAAAGGGATCAATACACAGACTGTTAATTAGAGGTGATCTGGCCATGGTGTGTAGGAATAGGCCTAACACCTTCAAAATTATCATTCTCCAAATATCTTATACAAATTTTACACAAAAATTGTACTAGGACTAGACATGGGCAACAGTGACCTGTGAATGGGGCTAACGTTGAAATTTTTTCAAATTGTTTCTCTATGCATTGAAATTTGACATGGATAGAATATTCACGTGACTTAATGATATGAGAGGGTTTATGGACTCAAATTTGACTCACACACCCACTTTCTTCCATCATCAATTCATCATGTAAACCACAAACCAAAATTTTAAGGAAATAAGATTGGAAAAATTGTTGGACCCTTTCCCGGATAAGGCCTTGAACCCAATGTTCTGTGTGTTACTTATATGCATAATACCACCAAATCCATTATTTTTAGGAGCATCTTGACTATATTCATCAAAATTACATGAAGCTCCAATTTTTCTATTGGGGTATGGGTTAGATTTCTTTGCACATAAACTTTGGTTCCATGTTTGAAATTAAAAAAGTATGTAATTTCTTGAGAAGTGCATTGGAAAGGGGGAATGTACTTATCGTGGAAGGTTCCAACATTCTAAGATAACTGATGCCCCATGATGTTATTAAAGGAATACATTTAAATTCTTTGAGTTTAGGTTTTAGTATCCATTTCCTTAGACATTCTTCTACTAAATTCCCTTGCCAATTATGCTTCTTACTTGATGTATCCTCCATATCACTCCAATATGGGATGGTTTTTGGACTCAAATTTGACTCACACACCCACTTTATTCCATCATCAATTCATCATGTAAACCATAAACCCTAATTTAGTGGAGTCATCGATTTGTCAGGTTTTAGTGTTCCTAGTGAATGGATGTGTTGTTGTTGACATGGAATGGGACAACACAAGTACCTTCTTCATTTTCTTCCTTCACTAGTTGATGTGGGTCTAGTCATTGTTATCCTTGAATTGAAAGTTTCCCCTAGTCTTAGTCATCACTCTTCATGACACTTGTCACCCAATGATCATTACATCACAAGGTTGGAGGCATATGAGCATTGGGATCATGAGGCTTTATAACCCTACAGTAACAAGAGACATTAATTGAACTTTGACTAGATTGAAAGGTGCATACAATTGAAAATACTAACAACCCAAAACTAAAAAGGATTAATACACAGACTATCAATGAGAGGTGATCTAGACGTGTTGTGTAGGAAGAGGCCTAACACCTTCAAAATTATCATTCTCCAAATATCGTATACAAAGTTTACAAAGAAATTGTACTAGGACTATACATGGGCAACAGTGACCAATGAATGGGGCCAACGTTGAAATTTTCTCAAACTTTTTATGTATTCATTGAAATTATCCATTGATAGACTATTCGCATGTGTTAATGATATGGGAGGGTTTTTGGACTCAAATTCGACTCACACACCCACTTTCTTCCATCATCAATTCATCATGTAAATCAATCATGTAAACCATAAACCAAAATTTTAAATAAATAAGATTGGCAAAATTGTTGGACCCTTTCCCTAATATAGCCTTGAACCCAATGTTGTGTGTGTTACTTAGATGCATAATACCACCAACTCCATTATTTTTAGGGGCATCTTGACTAGATCTGTCAAAATTATGTGAAGCTCCAATTTGTCTATTGGGGTATGGGTTAGATTTCTTTGCACATAGACTTTGGTTCCATGTTTGAAATTAAAAAAGTATGGAATTTCTTAAGAAGTGCATTGGAAAAGGGGAATGTACTTATCCTGGAAGGTTCTAACATTCTAAGCTAACTAGATGCCCCATGATGTTATTAAAGGAAGACATTTAAAGTCTTTGAGTTCAAGTTTTAATATCCATTTCCTTAGACATTCTTCTACTAAATTCCCTTTCCAATTATGCTTCTTACTTGTTGTAGCGTCCATATCATTCCAAAATTCTTTAAATTAAGGATTAAATATAAGAATACGACTTATATTTTCTTCTTTATTTTTACAGAGAAGACTCCTATTCAGTCCATAATTCTTCCTCTTTTAAAGAATTTCCTAAGTTAAGGCTTTGTTTCTTTATTGTCAACCACAAAAAAAAATTAGTCTTTAAAGGGGATCTAATTTTACATTTATCTTCCATCACCGTTGAACTTCCATTGGCCTACCAAGAGCATACATTTCTTTATAACCTAATTTTGGAGTATAAGTCTCTAAGACTAGGTTATTGAACCACACCAACTTATCTTTTGTTTCAATGATTTGAACATGACTTAGCTTAAGTTTTTCTATGTATGATTCCCATTAAATCTTGTCCTAGCCTTCCAATCCTAACTACTCTATCTTCTACCAATCTTGATGCCATATAGAAGAAGTTTCATGAGAGATAATTTGTGCCAAGTTGAAAATGTTTTCTCTAATATAAAACATTGATCACTAGTTCTAAAAGTCAACTCAAGAATATATCCCAATCCTTACACTTTCACATTTCCATAAAATTTAATAAATTTATTAGATTCTACTAACTTGTAAT
>ML789570.1:11283-72311 GCA_009831015.1 Picea engelmannii
TAAAAAAGACTAAAGCTAATTTAAATCAATGCATAATCAATTATTAAAAGAATATGAAGATATTATAATGAAAATAAAACCATTTTACTCACAGGACAAAAGCCATTAAGCAACCTGGAATTCCATTTTCTTCTTTGAAAATATTCGTCCATTCTCCCAAAGATTCCAACCATCCATTACTCCATTTGAAAAGAAGAAAAATTTACAAAAGAAATAATATACAAAAGAGAAAGGATTAAAATCCTCCTCTCAATTTCTTGGATCCCTGGCTCTGAACTTTCTCATATATTTATACAATGAATGAACAGTCTAGGTGTCACTATTAATTTTCGCCACCTGAAATTTTCCTCATAAAAAGACATCAATATCTCTCAAATCGTGCATTTTTTTGAGAAAATCTCTCCATGGAAGGTAAATGGGTCCATTTGGGTTCTGGGTTTTCAATCGTTTCTTCAAATTATTCACGGTTTGGCTGCAATCAGTTCTGCAAAATCGCTTGTCTGATCTTAACACCTTTCCAAATTTTATTTGTTGTTGCTCATAAAATTATTTGTAGCAATACAAAATTATTTTTGGATCAATCATCTTGAACGTATTTGGATAATAAAATCAAGCCATGATCAGATCCGTATCAAATATTTGATAATAGAAACCCGTGAAACAAAAGAAACCTAAATTAATAACCTAAAAATTGTGAATAAAACAAAATCTAGAAAAATAAAAAATGAATTTAAACTAACTATAACTTATAAACAAACATTGTTTATAATTTTTTTTCAAATATGATCTTAAAATTCTAGAAGCTTCAAGTTAATGGAGAAGAGAAAAATATTAATTTTGATTTTTTACAAATGATAGATAATTCTTTTATTATTATTATTTTGAAATGAGATGCAAAATGAAAAAATAATTTAATTAATTAATATCACCAAATGATTTCATGAAAATGAGAAACCAACCAAGATATTATTTGATGAAGTATTGAACACATTATTCAGAATAGTCAAACTTTCTAATGAGCAAAAGAAAGAACACATAATCATAATTTAAACGAAGGTAAACAATTGAGAAAAACTAATGTTTTTGTTTAAATTGAGATTTCTATGCTCGTTTCTAAATTTTGATATATACTCTTGTAATGAATGTCTCATACTACAGTGAATGTCTTAAGTTTGTCTCAAAGCAAGCCAAGGTATGGAACTATTTGAAAAGGTTGATTCTGTAGCTCATTATAATTATCAAGATTCTAATGGGGGCCCTTTAAATTTTGTAAAAAATTTAGGGGGAGTTGTTGGGGCCCAATAGGTCGCCGACCCAATCTGAATCAGTGAAACCAACCAATAAATAAGTCTCCCCTGAACTGTAATGTATCCTGAACTGAACTGTACCACGAACATAGTGAAGTATCCTTTTAGCTGCTTTCCAATGGATTTCATGGGGTGTTTGCATATATCGAGCAACAAGACCAACAACAAAGGAAATATCAGGACGGATATGAGTCAAGTATAAGAGGCTATCAACTAACTGACAGTACAGGGTGGCATCAACTTCAGGAGAAGTACAGGTGGCAGAAAGATTGACTCCGAACTGGAAAGGAGAAGGGGTTGGTTTATAATCGTCCATGTGAAAGCGACGAAGAAGGTCACAAGAATACTTAGACTGGGAAAGAGAAATTCCTTCATTGGTTTGCAAAACTTGGAGGCCAAGGAAATAGTGAAAAAAACCTAAGTCTGTCATTTCAATTTTTTTTTTTTAAGGTTGGTTTTCACATGGTTTAAAAGTTTTGAGTCACTACCAGTAATGATAAGGTCATCAACATAAAGGACAAGGATTATGAGATGGCTTCCTACTTTCTTGGTATAGACATTAGGATCAGAATGGAATCTAGAGAATCCAATGGCAATAAGAAAGCTATCCATTTTGGCATACCAAGATCGAGGAGCTTGCTTGAGACCATAAAGAGATTTCTTAAGGTGACAAACAAGGCTAGAGTCATTCTAGACATAGCCAAGAGGTTGTTCCATGTAGATTTATTCTTGCAAATCTTCGTGCAAGAAGACGGATTTAACATCCATTTGATGGACCTCCCATTTATGTGAGGTAGCAAGGGCAAGAACTAGGCGGATGGAATTCATTTTTGCTACAGGGGCAAAGGTTTCATTATAGTCAATTCCTTCAACTTGGGAAAATCCTTTGGAAACTAACTGAGCCTTGTGTCTTTCAACACTTCCATCTAATGCATACTTAGTCCTGTATACCCACTTGCATCTAACAAGTTTTCTTCCTTTTGGAAGAAGTACAAGATCCCAAGTATCGTTTTCCATTAAAGAACAATATTCTTCATTCATTACTGTATCCCAATCTGGACGACTTGAAGCTTCTACAAATGTTTCTGGATCATGAGTTTCTGAAACTTGAGCCAAAAGAGAAGAGGCTCACTGGAACTGTGAACGTGTCCGATGTTGATATGAAGGATCACCGACAAGATCACCAGCTGCTTCTCGTGTTGAACGAACCCATCTAGGAAGCGATGGAGCTGGTGCTGGTTAAGGTTCAAAGGACTCATCTGGAGGAGGGTGAGCAGGCGGAGGTGGATTTTCATCATCACTGTCATCATCTAAAGAAGAAACCAGATCATAAGAAGGCACAAACGCCGAAGATGGCTCGCAGGCCGAAGAAGGCACAATTGCCGAATTAGGCTCGCAGGTCAAGATATTTTCATCAAATTTAACATCTCTTCTAATAATAATTTCATTACAATGTGATTGAAGAAGTCTGTAACCTTTGACATTTTCAGAATAACCAACAATTATACACTTCTCACTTTTAGGCTGCAATGCTTTCCTTTTCTCATCAGGAATGTGAGCCCATGCTATACTGCCAAATACACAGAAGTGACTTACATCTGGCTTAATTTTAGTCCAAGCTTCTTCCGGTGTTATATTTTTAAGAGCCTTTGTGGGAGTGAAATTTACTATGTAATTTTCATAGTTGATGGCTTCCGCCCAATACTTTAGACTTAATCCCTTAGATTGGATCATACAATTAGCCATTTCTTTTAATGTGCGGTTCTTTCTCTTAGCAACATGATTTTATTGTGGTGTATATGGAACAATGTGTTGCATTTGGATTCCCCGTGTAGTGCAATAGCTTGTAAAATTATTGTTCACATATTCACCTCCATTATCTGTTCTTAACCTTTGAATTTGATGTCCAGATTGCTTTTTTACAAGGGCCTTGTAGGCCAAAAACTTGTCAAAAAATTCACTCCTGAGTTTTAAGAAGTAAACCCAAGTACGTCTGGAAAAGTCATCAATGAAAGTTAAGAAATACTTGCACCCATAAAAAAAAGGAGAAGAAAGTGGACCACACAAATCACTGTAAACAAGATGCAAAGGACCCGAGGCATGCTAAGAGGCATTCTTGTCAAAACTGTCCCGATGATGTTTGCCGAGAACACAACCGACACAAACACCATCTCTGCATGAAACAAGAGGAAGACCAGTCGCCATCTGTTGATTACATAGTTGCTGCAATGAGCGATAGTTTAGATGACCAAACCGCTCATGCCAAAGTTTGCTCAAGTCATCGCTATGAGAAACAAAAACTGATGAAAAAGCTGATGACCCAAAGTTGTCAAACTTGTATAACCTGGTAATATCATCTGCAATTCGAGTTGCAAGAACATGCTTAAGATCTTTTAGATCATTGATTACAACTTGGTGAGGTGAAAACTCGACGGTTTTACCTTCACCTGAATGAGTGATTTGATATACTGATAGAAGGTTACAAGAAATACTTGGAACACATGATACATCATTGAACTGACCATTATCTACTTGAACTGTTCCAAATCCTACAACACTAAGACATCTATCATCACCAACAAATATTTTTTTGGTGTTACATTCATTTAGAGCAGAAAATATGGCTTTATCCTTAGCCATATGATAAGATGCTCCTGAATCAATAAGCCACTCATCAAAAGAAGAAGTAGTAGTAGAATTTGAATTGAAGGAGAAACCAGAAGAAAAAAGTGCATGTCCGTGAGAAGAAGAAGTAGAATCAATACTGATGTTGTGCTTCTTCATCGCTGCTTCTAAAGATGCCATCTTCTTGAAACATTTGGGCTCATCATGTCCATATTTATCACAAAAGTTGCAATGCCTGTTAGTATTCTTACTTTTATATTTTCCTTTTTTGTCACCAATAGAAGCTGAAGTTGTTTGAGCAGGTTTGGGACCCTTATCATGTTGTTTGTTGTTGTAGCGAGGATGTTGCTTCTTGGGATACTTGGGTTTATCTTTTTGCTGGGAAACTAAGGCTTTGTTGGAGGGACCTGCAGTGTTGATCACTCCAAATTGTACAAGTTTATCTTCCTCTCGAATCAAAGAAGCACAAAAGGACTCAAGACTAGGTTTTCCATAAGCTTCTTCCCCTAGATCCTCTCTCATGGCATAAAAGGTAGACACAAACATAGAAAATGCACTACCTAGCTTAGAAAGAATAAGATAGATGCAACGCTTCCTCCATCTTTATCTTACATTCTTCACATAAAATTCTGAGTGTTTTAAACCTAGATAGATAGTCTCCAAGGCAAGGAAAATCATTTGGAATCAAGGCCAATATTTGATTTTCTAACTGTTGTGCTCGAATAATATTGAGTTTACCAAACACAGATTCAATCGTGTCCCAAGCTTCTTTGGGGTCATCAATATCTTGAAGGTGGTACCTTAAATCAGGAGAGATGGAAATTTTGATTAGTCCACGTGCTTCATCATTCCTATTATCCCACTTGGATTTATTATCAAATTCAGTGGGTGCTTTTTCCTTTCCCAAGGTAATCCGGTACAAGCCTTTACTTCTTAATAAATCTTCCATATGAGATTTCCATTGGAAGTAGTTGTTGCTGGTAAGCAAGACAATACTTGTAGAAGCCATAATAAATATGCAGATAATGTGGATTTAAAAATTGAAAATGATGATCTGGATGGAAAGAGCTCGAAAAGTTATGCGGTTTAAAAATAAATGACACTGAAACACATTTCCGATGTTAGAGTTATGCCCTTCTAAAAAAAAGGCACAATCGGTAACCAAATGACCACGTGATTGTGTAAGTTTATTTATGAAGTGACCCACTTTTATAAAGAGAAGTGGGGATCACTTTTACAATGAAGTTACTTTATAACAGAAAAATTGCATGCAAAATAAATAACTCTAAAATAAAATATTAAAACTACTTATAGTGATTCACTTTTATACTTGAAGTGAAATACACTTTACAATTTTCGCATGAACTTTTTTCAAAAAAGGTAACAAATAAGAGACTTGAACTCAAGACCTCTTACTTAATAAGGCAAATTTTAATCAAATGATCTAGAAAAACATATTTTAATGTTTAGAAGGAGGATTGGGGGTGTTGTTGTTGATGACCTTGGAGAGCGTGCTAAAAAAAAACTCTTTTTCACACAAGAAAACAATTTCACTTCTCGATGACAACAAGGGTTAGATCTCGGTTGGTTTACCCGAAAGATGCACCCTTTCCAATCTGTTTCTGATTTTCCAAGATCGCACAGGGCACAGGGAAAAGAGCATACGCAGACTTAAAAGAGTAGCAACCCAAAAATAAATAAAACAAAACCGAAATAAAACCAAAATACTACTCTGCAAAAATTTTAAAAAATGCATACTCAAGGTTTATACCTCCAGATATGACTGTAATGGCCGTATCTTGGGAAAACAAAAACCTTTTCGAGTGAAAAAAAAAGTGTTCCTGACTAAAACGAGCGCTCCAGACGCAATGGAACAATCCTCTCATCCCAGAAATGTACGAAAATGACAGAAAGTGGAGATGAGGCAACTCGGCTTCACGATCTCGATCTTCAACAAGAGCGAGTCTTCAAACATGCTCTGATACCATGTTCGACAACATAGGTATTCCAATAGAGGATGAACACCTTCAGTAATCACTCACATAACCAGATCAAATATCAACACACTGATGTTTTCACGTGGTAAAACCCCTACGGGGAAACATCCACGGCCCCAGCCAACGCAACCACTTGGAGTAGTTTATTAATGCAAATAAAAAGATTACATAGAGATTTTACAAGAGAGTTTCTCACAATCGATCATTGGAAAATGAACCTCCATGCTCTTTAAATATAGATAATGGATCAATAGGGTGTTAAGCCATGGATCAATGGCCGTTAAGATCGAGGAGAGTATGAACCGTCATATCACTCTATGTCAGGAACATATCGTGACCGTCAGATTTCCTAACTACAAATGCATACTAATGCATACTAAAGAAACACACTAGAAACACACTTTTACCTAACGACACAATAGACCAAGTAGATCTTACTAACTCCTAAGTGTCTAAATATCCTAACAAACACACGTTAGAAATGACCAGTAATGTCGCGTGGAATAGAAGATGACACCGATAGGTGGAGTCAATAACATTTCTAGAGGATTATCATTTGTAAACTACTTGAGGGTGAAAATGACCACTCAAGAGTCTTATCAGCTTCCATTTGTAACTCTTGCATATTCATTTTTGAAATTGTAAAAGAAATTTGAAATGGAAAATTATGAAATGAAAGGGAAAGCAAAATGAACAACCAATTGATATGAAGTGTCTCTCTTGTCCTATAAAAGAGCGCTCACTGAATGTAAAGAGGAAAATTTTCCCTTTGTAAATGAAATATGGTACTGTTACTGCTGAATGAATAGAGAGTAAGAGGAATTCTGGAAATTTGTGATTTTGGTAGATGTACATGAGACTATTCTTTGTGCATTTTTCTTCTTCCTGAGTAGCATAGAATTTTGTTGTATGAACTATTTCTTCACTCTATTCGATATGCTCATGTTGTCACATGCTTCCTCATGAGTACAAAAATAATGTTAGGAATGCATTATACAACTAATTGTTTATGTATCTGTAACATTTTTGTTATCACTTATCATTAGCATACATGAATTATTTCTAGTTTTGATGATATTATATTTCAATGTACTCATTCTTTTAGTTTTTCTCCCAAGATAGGTTAGTAGTAGTTAGATTAAATTAGTATTAGGATTAATTATGATTCTTTGGGGGACAGTTCTATGTATTTCCCCTCTTTATTATTTTAATTCTTAGTTGAAACTAGACCCACATACTGGTAAAAAATGCTACCCCAAATGAGAATAGGTCTAATTGGGACCTTCCATCGGGCATTCTCCCTTACTTGCTTGACATGCCATTTGGTCCCATCAACAAAAATGGTACTAGAAGGACGTCCAAACGACAAGCTAAGCATGTGGAGTCATTTTTATCAATTGTTTTGATTTACTAATGGCTCCATCCTGTATCCCTTTATGGATATGTTTTTCTAGTATTGTACCTCCCAAACCTCTTCGAAATATTTTACATTTCTTGTCCCAACTTAAGTTTGATGGCGAAAGTAAGACGATTTCATCTGAACATAATTTTAAATTCATGATTTTTTTTTTGTTCTCGTAGTATTACTAATGGAGGTGTCATTTGTAGACCGTTTACTCTCACTTTTGCATGTCAGGTCAAGGGATGGTGTGATACCTTGCCAACTGCCTCTATTCACACACACGAGCAATTTATGCATCAATTTTGGCATGCTTTTGAGAATTATGATTATGATTATTTGTGTACAGAGATATCATATCTTAGGAAGAAAGAAGATGAATCTATTAAATATTTTCTTATCAAAATTACTCATATTTTCTATAATTTTACCTTGGATGATAAACCCTCTACCAATGATTTGATTTCCTTTTTAGTTTCTCTTACTAATGAAAAATATGAGCTAGTGGATGAAGAATATAAATCATGTTTTACTGTTTCTTCACAATCTAGTTTGGGTTTACAAGAGAATGCTGAAAATGATAATGGTTTAGTTGGGATGCATATGTATGGATATTTCTTTACTATGGGGGATGTAGATAAGAGAGAAAATTCTTTTTCAGAAGAAATATATGTATCCTCCCACCACTCCATTCGCCCTTTCTTTCCTTGTGACAAAAAAATACTTCTTGTGTTATAAATTCAAATTCATATTTTTCTGTAGCTGACCAAGATGAGGGTTTTTCTGTTGATAATGGGACACTTCGGTTCACACCGATGGTTATGTCAGGTTCTCATTATCCCATCTCGTCTTTTCCATCACATGAAATGGAGGAGGAAGCTATGGAGTGAAACTTAATTTCTGATCATTTTGTTAATGAAGAAAATCCGGGCCCTCATGACATGAAACCTTCCTCATCCATGGATAATTTGGAATCACTTTTTGTTGGTTTGAATTATCTTGTTGTTTTAAATTCTCCTAGTTTAATAAAAACATATCAAAAAGGTTTTCCTATTGCTGGTGGATTATTTAGAGAAAATTCTTTCTCTAAAAGTTCTTGTGATTTTCTCCTCTTTTCTAACCATCAATATGTTTTGAAATATATTTCAGATTCTCATATTTTGTAGGGGAAAAACAACCATGCTGATCATTTCACTCAAGGAGAAGAAACAAACATACAAGTCATACCTCTTTTATCACAACAATCCACTTTCGGCTTGAAAGAAGAAAAACACGTTGAGGAAGAACATGTTGATTGTGAAACCATTCCTAATGTGCAACCTATTGATTCACAATCAATCATCAATGTTCTTAAGGAGGAGGAACTACCATTCAAGGAGTCATTTTTTGAGATAATATTTTAATTCTCTTAATTCTTCCAATTATTATTATTTGTATCCTGATCTCTTTGATGGTCTGATTTTGCAGGAAGCCACCCCTTTTCCTATTAAAATAAACTCATTATGGAAAACCCCTTTTGAAGTACTTGATGGTGGTGATGTGTATATGGAATATAGAGAGGATAAGGCCTCTTCTATTTAAATTAATAAAAACTATGCCTTATCAAATTTTTTCATAGGATGAAGGAAATGTTGTTGTAAATGTATATCAGACCATGTCTACTTCTGTTTCATCTTCATTTTTATTAGTAGAGTCTTCTTTTTCAAATATCCCTTTAGTTGATATTGTGTATGCTATTGGCTTCCACCATTGTCTTGAATATTTTTATTATACCATGGTGGATGCTAGTCCATATATATCATTCAGTTCCACTAATGTATCTCAAGTTCATGGTTTCTTGAAGCATCAACCTCGGAAGGCTTGCCAAGATAATGAGACACTTCGGTCTATGCTGATGGT
Source organism: Picea engelmannii (assembly GCA_009831015.1). Lineage (NCBI taxonomy): Eukaryota > Viridiplantae > Streptophyta > Pinopsida > Pinales > Pinaceae > Picea > Picea engelmannii. Next base: position 20,511 of record ML789570.1, read on the forward strand.
TATGTCATGCCCTCGTTCTCTTGGTTTGTCTTCTAGATTTAACAAGTATATTAGCACAAAGATTCTCTTACCAAGAACATATCACACCTATTCCATGCATGGTCCTCATTCGATATGCTACTTTCCATTGAACTCCCTCCAACCATTCTATGTTAGTCATGGTATATTTTATGATAGAATTGAAGCATGGTTGGAGGAATAATATTCATATAATGTTAACATGAATTATCACAATGGAATTTTTAATACAGTGAACAAAGTTTTTAAAGCTTATCATTTGTTAATTTTCCCTACATTTAGTTGATTTTTATTCCAAGCTCTAATATTTTTTCATGAATATATATTTGCAGGTTTGGGATTACAAGGATGGATACATTGGCATTATGACTTTACATAGTCCATTTTGCATCCATTTTTAGTGTAGGATAGGAGTAGGGTAGAATAAGTTAATGTCTTTTCCTTGCATAGTACCTTTACTTCCTTGTTTTTTAATTAGTTTTATGTTTTCCTTTTCTTGTATTATTATTGGTTGAACAATACAATGAGTTTCTCAACAGAGGTGGAAAGAAATAGAAGGATTGCATGTTGATTTTCCTTGAATGGATTTTTTGATCTAAAATTATTTTGATATGGGAAAAATTTACTTGATCTCATCCTCAAAATTTTCTATGTGTTGGGTAATTCTCATATCACTGATTTTATGCATGTCCACCATGTCGAATATTTTTGAAGCATTTTGTCATCTCACGAGTGAGATATTTTAACTAAAGGGTGTTATTAAGTCCCTCTTGTGGGGAAATTGAACACTCTAATTTGTTCCATATTTATATACACATGATTTTGATTGGAGAAGATTTTGTTTAATTGAATTTGTCTTGAGTTTGGGCTTGTTTTCCCCTACACAGTGAATATTTAATATTCAATGTTAAATTCTTCCCATATGACATTCAAAGAAACTCCAATTCGTTGTAATCTCTTTAGAAGATTATTTTATCATGGTTTCAGAGTTATCTAAATGGTGTATTTCCCATTGAATCTTTTCTTTGGTTACTTTCAGGTGACATAATTTCCTGTATAAACTTTTCTTAGCATAGTGAGCCTAGCTACTTTTATATTTCTTTTGAGTTATTTTATTTTGATACTTTTAGTTTTGATTTTTTGGAACTTGATGCATATATATTGTGCTTTGTTCAATTAGTTTTTCAAGGAGAATCTTACATTTCATCTTGCAACTCTTTTAATCCAAGATTCCTCTTATGCACAACAATAATAAATATTTATTTTCACAATGTTCAGAGACATGTTTTGACATTGAGGATGACATTATTATTTAATTCTTTCTGTTGATATCTATTCCATAAATTTATTGAGAATGAATCGTTTCATTTACTAATATTCATGGTTGATTGAAAATTTACTCCTAGTCCCATCCATCACAAGAATTTTAGACTTGATATTTTCTTGAAAAATATCTTTCTATCTTTTGTATTTGATGATTTTAAGTCACTCATTCCAATTACATTCTTGAGTAATTAGTTTTTTTTCATGGCTTAGTACTACACACTTATCTCAATGTTAAATCCATTCAAATCCTTGGAGTTGTAAATACCTTAATGGAATATGTCAATGCAACTTCTAAGATTCCAATTTCGAGTTGTCATGATAATAAGTTTCAAAACGTGAATTTCTTGTGGGCTATAACCCATCAATCTATTGGGCCCCTCACTCTTCAACACTCCTTGAAAAAAAATGGAGTTTATTCCTATATTGTAAATACAAACATCGTTGGGTTATGTCAGGATATCTTTTATTTGATACCTCTTACTCATGAGATTGTTTTTTTTGTTTTCCAGAATATATGTCTCATTCTTTCGAAAGGAAAACCTATCTAGTAGAGAGACAAGCTACACACTTGTATTTCTTTTCATCTCATTTTCTCTATATCCTATGTCATATGTCAGCTCCAGGAAATGAAATTTATGATTTATGTACTTGGAACACTCTTGGGGAACTCAAGGGTATCAATTTAATGTATTTTTCCATCATGGAAAACATCAAATTATCATCTATTAGAAATCATATCTTACTCACTTCATTTAATCATGATTTCTAATGATGTTTTTCATTTACGATGAGGGAATCAATCCATCTAGAATATGATATGAGATTACTTGAACCTTTCTAGAGTGTCTTAAATCACTATCATTTCCATAATCATTTCATATTGCCTCTCACAAGGTTGAAGATGGTCATACAAATGTTTCACATCATTATTGTTAATAATGAGAGGAAACACATACCTTGGGGTTCAATCTTGATAATATTTGAATCATATTTTTTATGACCATTATTGGTAATGGACATGTATCTTTAGAAGATGGGTGGAATTGAAGTTTTATGGTTCTATGTTTATTTAATTGATTCAATTCGAAGGAACAAGACAATGTGTCTAGGGGATCCAACTCTCACAACAATCATGAAACTAAGTCTCATGTCGAGGGGATATTGTGGGAAAACACATAAACACCTTTTTCTTAGGAAGAAGTTTGTGATATTCAACTAAATGGAAAACACATGGATACTTGATGACTGCACTGGAATTTGCATAAGTTTTATGACAACCAATATATTTTAATTCTTACATTATCTTAAAATGCTTTTCTTAGGATTAGTTTAATTTCGCTTTTTATTTTTCTTTTTAGTTTAATTTCATTTCAATAATTCAGTCATTTAGAGGAAGAGTTTTTCCCAAACCATCTAGGAGTTGATTATACCATTCTATTTTGTTATGCAGGTTGGAAAGTGGCTTGTGCAATCAACAACTCATGTTTTTTCTCGTTAATGAAGGAAACTTAAGGAATTGTTAATCTAAACTTGGTTTCTTAGATTCCTTTGTGACATTTTTTAACCAACCAAGATTGTCACTAACCCAACAACTAATCAAAAATATAGTCTCATCCATGCACTCATATGTTGATTTATGATCTAGTTGATATGTGGATTCCTTTTCATGACTATCTTTTATGACCTCTAGAACTGTATTGTCTCCTCTTTTTCTCATCAAATTGAATAATTTGAATCTTTGTGGTTATTGGTTATCTTCTGTGGCATAAAAAAATGGATACTTTAGTGAAATGTATTCCATGAAATGTCGGTTGTTAAAAAATGATTATTTTCAAGTATGCAAAGGTATTTCTCATGTCAAGAAATCTCAAAATCTTATGGGTCTATGGAATGTTTCATGTAACTGAATTTTTGAAAATCTATTTTATCTATTAACCTGTTTTTCTAGATTCCCAGACGATTGTTTTGTTGCACTAAATGAAATTGAAATTTTATGTGACAATTGGATTGGAGGATTGTGTTGCAATTCGTTTCCACTAGAATATAAATTCTCGTAATTTTCTTGCTATTCATTTCAGATCCTTACAATGAGAATCTTTCTATTGGACTGGATGTTGAATGGTTAATATTTCTTGACTGGTTATTTCCCTTGGCTTACTTTCCAGGATTTCACTGAAAACACTTTCACTGTTGTTGCCCCAGATTTATTACTTGTTGTTGGGTTCTCTTCTTATTTTTCATCCAGTATTCATAAATTTTGGATGATTGACATTCTATCTTTAGGATTATTTTAGTTTAGTTCTCTTTTTCATGAATTGACTTTAATTTTAGTGCTTTATTTATGCTTGTACAAATTGCATCCATCTTTTAAGTTGAATGTTGGTATGTTCCTTGAGATGATTTGACTCCTTAGTCTGCCTTGAGGATTTCTCTTTGAATTTGAGTGAGGGGTTGGTCCAATTCTGGTCACATACTGAAGAAATATTTACAAGTCATAAGATGCATGGGCTACTCTATCTGAATGAACATTCATGGAGTTCTCAGCTATAGGTATGGATTGATAGTTGTGGTGGAAAACATGTTCTTGCTGAGCACACCATGATAATCCATAAGTATAGGAAAGTGTCTACCTAACCTTTTCTTCTAGCTCCAAACACTTCATATTAATAGAATGGCTAATACTATGATGGTTTTCGGGGAGACTTGTGGGTTAAACTAAAATTGATAACATCTACTTAGAAAATCAAATCAACTCGTGTATCACCACACTTCCTTCACACCCTATGTGCATATGTATATCTATATATAAATCTAAAATGGTGAGCATATTCTAAAATAAAAATAAAGTTGAAAGCACTATTAATAGTGTGGGAAGTACATTTAAACCTATCAAGGCTATGAATGCCTACTAGCAATGGTGCTATGCTTGTATGGTGCCAAGGAAACTTTGTTTGGGCTATGGATACTCACTGACAGTGAAGCAATGTTAGGAAAAGAGAGATGACGGACACACTTATGTAGATGTTTGCTTCTTATAAAAGTGAAAACCCATGGTCAAACCAAAACCAATATGAAGTGTGAATCTAGTAAAATAATTTACCTCACCAATTGGCTCTTTGAAAATGGTGTGTTAGATTACAAGTAATATAAATATTGGATTATATATTTTAGAAATTTGGAATAATTGTGGAACCCATGATCGTTGGAAAATTTTCTACAGTTTGTTGAGATTATATTTAAAATTGATATATAAAGTGAAGGCCCTAGACTTGTACTGGCAGAGATAACTATTTCCTCCACCGTGTCACCATTTGTTGAGGCCACAACAAACCCCCTTTTACTTTTTCTTTTACAAGCGAAAGGAAACGCCTTCCCTACTAAAATTTCATCCTTAATGCCTAATCCTCTGTTGCTTGAGACTAATGTTAATTATTTGTCTATATTGAGGGAGTTTGGGGTCTGATATTAATTGATGGTTGTTGTTGTAATCTAAGGGAAAGTAGAGAGTGTTACCAGTAGAACCTTACATAGCCATTATAGAGATGCATACACATAAAAATAGACATACATAAGTAATGAGAGACCAAAGAAGATTCCTTTTAGTATATGATAGACAGTACATCACAATTACATATATCCTATCCCATGAAGCTATCTGATCCTTCATATGCTTATCTATTTATACCTCTAACATATATTTGTAACTTCTTAACTTCCTGGGTCGGTCGATTAGTAGAAACTTCGACCAACTTCTACTTCTAACTATGTTGGTCGAATGACAAGTTCATAAGTCCCTTGTGTAATGTTTTATTAAATGCTTCGACTTCTCCATTTGCTTGTGGGTGGTACGCTGTCATTTTCCTATCATCGATTAAGAATTTTTCTAGTAGAACTTTAATTGTTTCATTTACAAAGTGAGTCCCTAGTCGTTGATTAGTGTCAAAGGAAAGTCAAATCTTGTGATGATGTTCTCGTAGATGAATTTAGATACTACTTCTTTGGTAAAATATTCAACCGACTCAACTTCTTCCCATTTAGTCACATAATTGACCACAATGATTATGTACTTAGCTCCAGTTCTCCTTTCCCTTTGTGGGAATGGCCTGACGAAGTCGATATCCCAGATTACGAAAGATCGATTAGGGTTTATCGAACCTAGTGGCATTTCATTTTTCCACAAGGGTCATTCTAGTTTTTGACAACTATCACATATTTTAACTTGATCTCGACAGTCTTTATGTATAGTCGACCACCACATGCTTGCTTGTAATATCTTCCTGGCTGTTGTGTTGGCCTGAAAATGTCCTCCAGCTACTCCTGCATGGGCTTCGTTGATGATATCCTCCCATTCATGTTCTGGCACACATATTCTTAACACATCATCCATTCCCATTTTGTATAAATATCCATTAATTATTGTGAATGGTGCATCTTTCATGGATATATTTTTCTTTTTGTTTGTCGAGAGGTCCTCTGGGGATTTTCCTTCTTCTAATAAAATGGAAATGTCTTCTAAATCCTTAGGTGCAACTTCTACTCTGAATAAGTGTGCATCTGGGAGGTCATTGTCTATGCCTGTCAGATCTTCTCCCGTTTCTAGTCGTGATAGGTGATCAAGTCAAACGTTATTTATCCCTAGTCGAATGATTACGTCAAATTCAAATTCCTAAAATAATAGTAGCCACTGACAGATCTTTCCTTGATGGTCTGGTTTATTGACTAAGTATTTCAATGCTTGATGGTTTGTAAAAAATGTAAAAGGGTTTTCCAATAAATAATGACAAAAAATTTATAGTGTGAAAATCATTGATAAGGCTTCTTGTTCTGTAGTTGAATAGTTTCTCTTTGCTTTATTCAGTTTCTGACTTGCATACACATTTGGGTGATCCATTGTGTCATCGTATGGTTAAGCTAGAACCAACCCAATCGCTACGTTCGATGCATCGACATGGACATGAAACTTTCTCGACCAATATGGAAATTTGAGAATAAGAGCTTCGACCAACTTCTTGGCTCCATTTGAATTCAACATATTTTTGTAGAAACTCGTCCATTAGGAAGGTGATGTATGAGTAGTGGCGTATAAACTTCCTGTAGTATCCAGTATGACCCAATAGAATTTTATCTTTTTTTTTATTATTATTTACAAGCGGTTTTAGATCAAGGATAATATTTATTTTAGCGATATTAACCTTCAATCCATCTTTACATACCACGTGTCCGAGCAAGATTCCAATAGGTGTCGCGAATATGCATTTTATGATGTTTAGTGATAGTTGAATCTGTCTGCAATGTTCTAACATAAGTCAAATCCATTGTATGTGATTTTTGAGTAGACTATAGATTTTCCAATCGTCGAAGTATACAACCATGGTTTTGTATATGTACTCTTGGAATGCTTTGACCACTATTATTGAAAACACTGTTGGCGCATTCTTAAGTCGGAATGACATGAATATGTAGGGAAAACATCCAAATTTTGACACAAAATTTGTTTTTGCCTAATCTTATTTTGCGATTGGCTCTTGGTTATATCCTAAAAATCCATCAGTAAATTAATAACATTCATGAACAACTAGTTTGTTTATGATTTCATTAGAAAAAGGGGTGGGGAGTGGATCTGTCATAGTCTATTTGTTCAGTCCCCAAAAGTTGACACAATTTCTTAACTTGTTTGGGTCATTCTTCTTTGGTTGCACCACCATTAGACTTATCCATTCTGCTTTGTCGACAGGATAAATAATGTCTGCTTGTAGCATTCCTTTGATCTTCTTTGAATGATCAGTTTGTACTTATGTGCTAACTTGTATGGTCACTTTTTAATTGGATTTTCTCCTGGGATCAATTCGATCTTAATTTCACCCATTTCCTCTACAAGTCCTTTCAGGTCCTTGCAGTCGTGTGCAAAAACATATTGGTACTCTTTTGGTAGAATGACTATGTCGGTTGTCTTCATATCAGACCAATAATCACCTACTCTTGCCATTTTTGGTCGGTCATCATTTGATATGTTGAATTCTTTTGTTCTTATTTCTGCATCCATCCATTCTGGTGGCTTTGCTTCGTCGAGATGGAATTCTCCTTCTTCAATTTTCATAAATCTTTTTGGGAAGTTGAGTTTTTCAGGGTCCTCTTTGTGTTTCGTGGCTATGATTAATACTGATTTCACATGATTCTGTAATGTTGGATGGTATTTCTTCCATTGGAATCTTTGTCCTAGCCATTTTTTATTCTTCATATCAATCCTTCGAGTAATCGATATTCCCTTTTTTTCTACCAACACATAGCCATTATAGAAATGCATACACATAGATTTAGACATACATAAGTAATGAGAAACCAAAGAAGATTCCTTTTAGTATATGATAGATAGTACATCACAATTAAATATATCCTCTCCCATGAAGCTATCTGAGCCTTCATGTGATTATCTATTTATACCTCTAACAGATAGTTGTAACTGCTTAACTTTCTGGGTCGGTCAGTTAGTAGAGACTCCGACCAACTTCTACTTCTAATTACGTCGGTCGAATGACAAGTTCGTAAGTCCCTTGTGTAATGTTTTATTAAATTCTTCGACTTCCCCATTTGCTTGTGGGTCGTAGGATGTCATTTTCCTATGGTCGATTAATAATTTTTCCAGTATAACTTTAATTGTTTCATTTACAAAGTGAGTTCCCTAGTCGTTGATTAGTGTCAGAGGGAAGCCAAATATTGTGATGATGTTCTCGTATATGAATTTAGCTACTACTTCTTTGGTAAAAGATTCAATCGACTCAACTTATTCCCATTTAGTCACATACTCGACTGTAGTGATTATGTACTTAGCACCAATTCTCCTTTCCCTTTATGGAAATTTCCCAATGTGTTGATTAAGGTTGGTTGTCATTGATTTCAACCCTTGAAGAAAGTCCGAAAGAGAATTTTGGTAGCACAAAGGTTTGGGTAATGGACCCAAGGCTGTTTCATGTATAATGGTATGAGTTTTAATATATTTTAAGGTAATACTATTCTATATGGATAGTACATGTCATGCCATTTTTGGTGGTATGTGGAACGTCACATAACTCCTCACGGTTTGAGAGTTATGGCCTTACGAAGTTGGAGGACCCTCATATGTTGGCTTGAAGCCCCAAAAGGTCAAAGAAGTCAAATATTTTGCAAAGAAGAAATTATTATTTAAATGATAAAGTAAAGTGACAAAGTCAAAAAGGATTATTTAAATAATAAAGTGAAGTGACAAAATCAAAGAAGATTATTTAAATGATAGAGTGAGGTGACAAAGTCAAGGAGGAATATTTAAATGATAAAGTAATGCAGAAATTTCTAATTATGGAAAGTGGTTAACCCTAAAAATGAGGAAAATAGGTTAAGTGACCTATAAATGAGTTAAGTGACCTAGAAATGGGTTAAGTGACCTAGAAGATGCTTCTAAGGAAGATGTTTGGAGAGTATAAATAAGAGGCAAGGCTCTCTCATTTGATATCACACTTGAGCATATTGAATATCTATAGATGAATGAGGTAACCAAAGGATATATAAGTTGAATGTCAGAGGGAAGGTGAAGAAAATAAGGCCGTAATTCAAGGGAGGATAAATTCTTTTGATGATGCTTTCTAAGGTATGTTATTTACAGGTCATCTCACCATTTTCGCAATAATTTTTTTTCTAGAATGATTTAGATCATGAAATTGATAGGCTATTGAGGAAACATATCCAAGTATCCGTGGTAAACAATTTAGCTTATGGGTCATTGTATTTTTGGAGTTACACTCTGTGGAAAATAGGGTTTGTGGCTAGTCCTGAAAGTAGTCTAAAACATGTGTTTCGGGTAAAAACGTGATAACTTCTTCATAACAGATCCAAATTCAGTAAGACCAAATGTTTTGGTTAGAGTACAATATTTAGTATTTTCTGTAACATTTTCAGATCCATTCGACAAAAATTTCGTGTGGGGCACACTATACAAGGTCGCTCTCTAGAATAAGCCAAAATTCAACAAGGTATGACATTTTTGCTATAAATCTTTTTCTGAGAGGTTCCAAGTAGTGACACCTGGAGGAATTACATAAACAAACTGAAGAACATTGTGTGCTATTTTCAGATCTTTATTCATTACAGGTACATAGTTATGATTATTTCAATTTAGGGTTGTTGACTAATCCCAAACTAGTCATGTGAGACTAAAAAAAAGGTTGATGAAAATGCTAGTCTCTCATTGTGAAAGTTAAGGAAGGTTTGCAGGTATGTGATCATATACACCAGGTCTATTATAGAGTTACAAATCATATTTTTATGATTAAATTGATGAGGGCTTTTAGTTAAGGTACATGTTGGGTACATGGTTGAGACAAGTAGTTGATGAGTTGGCACATACATGAGGTGTATAGTTGATGATGTTGGTACATTTTGATGAGTCATTGTTGATGAGTAGTTGGCACATGATTGGTACATACTTGGTACATGGTTGGATGCACTTGTTTATGGTACATGTTGATTACAAGTTGTTTGGTATAGGTTGGTGCATGGTTGATGCACTTGTTTATGGTACATGTTGATTACATGTTGAGGTACAGGTTGATGCATGGTTCAGGTTTATTGGTACAGGTTTACAATGGTATATCTCATAGTGATAGTGTGACAGTGGTTCCATCATTCTACTTCTACCTCAGGGTGGTTGGACGGGGCAAGGACATGTGGTTGTAGCCACCTTCCGGTTGTAGCCGGAGAACATAGGGTTTTGTAGCCAGAGAATAGGGGAGTTGGAGCTTCCCTCAGGTTGTAGCCTGAGAAACAAGGGGGTTGGAGCCTCCTTCCAGTTGCAGCTAGAAAACAAAGGAAGTTGGTGCTTCCAATGAATGTAATTCTTCAAGACATATAAGAAAAAAAATCTCATGGTTTTCTCCCTCTTTGGGTTTCCACACAAAACAATGGTGTACTGTGTATGTGTATGATTGTTAATTTGATCATTGCTTATTTACTCTGCAGTTACTAGATGATAATGCTACATTGATATAACACTTGGATTATATGGTTAAAAAGGATTAAATTGATCTATTACTGATTCACCCCCCCTCTCAGTAATCCAACACGACAAAGTCGATATCCCAGATTATGAAAGATCGATTAGGGTTTATCGAAATTAGTGGCATTTCATTTTTCCACAAGGGTCATCCTAGTCTCTGACAACTATCACATATTTTAACTTGATCTCGACAATCTTTATGTACGGTCGACCACCACATGTTTGCTTGTAGTATCTTCCTAGCTATTGTGTTGACCTGAAAATATCCTCCAACTGCTCATGCATGGGCTTCGTTGATGATATCCTCCCGTTCATGTTCTGGCACACATATTCTTAACACATCGTCCATTCCCATTTTGTATAAGTATCCATTAATTATTGTGAATGCTGGATTTTTCTTTTTGTTTGTGAAGAGGTCCTTTAGGGATTTTCCTTCTTCTAAGAAATTGGCAATGTCTTCTAAATATTTAGGTGCAACTTCTACTCTGAATAAGTGTGCATCTAGGAGGTCATCGTCTATGCCTTTCTGATCTTCTCCCGTTTCTAGTCGTGACAGGTGATCAAGTCAAACGTTCTTTTTCCCTAGTCGAATGATTACTTCAAATTCAAATTCCTAAAATAATAGTAGCCACTGACAGATATTTCCATGATGGCTGGGTTTATTGACTAAGTATTTCAATCCTTGGTGGTCTATAAAAAATGTAAAAGGGTTTGCCAATAAATAATGACAGAACTTTTGTAGTGTTAAAATCATTGATAAGGCTTCTCGTTCTGCAGCTGAATAGTTTCTCTCTGCTATATTCAGTTTTTGACTTGCATACACATTTGGGTGATCCATTGTGTCATTGTATGGTTGATCTAGAACTGACCCGACTGCTACATTCGACACATCGACATGGAAATGAAACTTTCTCGACCAGTATAGAAATTTGAGAATAGGATCTTTGACCAACTTCTTGGCTCCATTTGAATTTGACATCTTTTTGTAGAAGCTCGTCCATTGGGAAGGTGATGTATGAGTAATGGCATATAAACTTCCTGTAGTAGCCAGTATGACCCAATATAATTTTTATCTGTTTTTTATTTACGAGGGGTTTTAGATCAAGGATAATATTTATTTTAGCTACATTAACCTTCACTCCATCTTTACATACCACGTGTCCGAGAAAGATTCCAATAGGTGTGGTGAATATGCATTTTCTGATGTTTAGTGATAGTTGAATCTGTCTGCAATGTTCTAACATAAGTCGAATCCATTGTATGTGATTTATGAGTAGACTATATATTTTCCAATCGTCGAAGTATACAACCATGGTTTTGTAGATGTACTTTTGAAATGATTTGACCACTATTCTTGAAAAAACTGTTGGCACGTTCTTAAGGCCGAATGGCATGAATTTGTAGGAAAAAGATCCAAATTCTGACACAAAAGTTGTTTTTGCCTGATCTTATTTTGCAATTGGCACCTGGTTATATCCTAAAATTCCATTAGTAAATGAATAACATTCATGACCAATGACTTTGTTTATGATTTCATCAGAAAAAGGGGCGGGGAACGGATCTGCAACAGTCTATTTGTTCAGTCCCCGAAAGTTGACACAAATTCTTAACTTCTTTGGGTCATGCTTCTTTGGTTGCGTCACCATTAGACTTTTCCATTATGCTTTGTCGATAGGATACATAATGGCTGCTTGTAGCATTCCTTCGATCTCCTTTTGAATGATCGGTTTGTACTTATGTGCTAACTTGTATGGTCGCTTTTTAATTGGATTTGCTCCTGGGATCAGTTCGATCTTCATTTCACCCATTTCCTGCACAAGTATTTTCAGGTCCTTGTAGTTGTGTGCAAAAACCATATTGGTACTCTTTTGGTAGAATGACTATGTCGGTTGTTTTCTTATCAGATCAATAATCACCTACTCTAACCATTTTTGGTTGGTCATCATTTGATATGTTGAATTATTTCCTTCTTATTTCTGTGTCCATCCATTCTAGTGGCTTTTCTTCGTCGAGATGGCGTTCTCCTTCTTCAATTTTCATAAAGCGTTTTGGGAAGTTGAGTTTTTCTGGGTCCTTTTTGTGTTCCATGGCTATGATTAATACTGATTTCACATGATTTGTTAATGTTGGATGGTATTTCTTCCATTGGAATCTCTGTCTAGCCATTTTTTATTCTTCATATCAATCCTCTGAGCAATCGAGATTCCCTTTTTTTCTACCAACACAAAGTTGCATGTCGATGTCGATCCTTCATCAACCTGCATCTTTTCTTTTTCTTTCTGTTGAGCTGGTGAAGGACTTTCTAGAAAGATTTTTATATAGCTGCATCTTTCTCTACTGGATTAAATTCAAAGTCTTGGACAAAGACTTTGACAAATTTTAGATAAGTTAGAGAACATATTAAATTATACTTCATTGAAACTTAAATAAACTTTTTATCAACTAAATTTCTATATTAAAAAAAAACAAACTTTAAAACATAATGTTTTCATACAAAATTTAGCTAAAGTTCTTTTATTATTATTATAACCTAAAGTTTATTTAATGTTATTATGCATAAAGTCGACGTATTAATTCTTTTATTATTCGATACATTCCAAAATAAAAATGTAATGAGAAAATTGAAGTGCACAACAAATAGTCACTTTACAAATCATAAAGGAATTTTGCAATGTTATTTTAAAAGGTTTAACAGTTGAATATATTCTTTTGCATATTATCATATGAAACTGAATGGACTCCTACGATTTCTCACCATCAAATCAGAGTAAAGGAAAGGATTATCACCAAATCACATCAGAATTGGGATAAATATGTTATTAAACGTCATTCCAACGAATTTCCAACGTTAAGAAACATTCAATATTGCCATAAATTTTGAATGAGGCCACGCAAATAGGAGAAGATTGTACTAGATAGCCAACAAAGAGGCCACTTACACGCATAAACTAGATCACCATCCTGGACACTTAGATCATTTTCCATGCTTATCAAATGTTTTGAGAATATTATGTTCAAATTAGAGCCAATCGAGGTTTTGAATAGAGGCCATAATCAAAACCAAGACAATTGGGTGTCGATGTGAATCAAACTTAACCATGGTGTTACAACTATAATGAGGTGGAGCATGTTGTAGAAAACTTTACACATGTGTGTTAGCCTCACTACATCCACTACCAAAATATTAGGCATAACACTTAGGATTGTTTGGATCTAATTAAGAAATGGGAGGCACATGCTATAATGCAACATGGGGTGAACATGTCAATTTCAAGCCAAGTATCCTTGGTGGAAATTGGATAGGTCACACATATCATTACCCAAGGTGGGGTCAAGGTTAGAGTTGATGTGGGGGTAGAACATTAGGAGGCTATTCAGATAACTCTATTGAAGACACTACTATTTTATGTAGTTCAACATAAAGACTATTTGCATGATGTGAGAGGTTTTCGGTGCGTGAAATGCCAATTGTACTAAGGTGGAAAGAACATTGTCCATGGTTCAAATGTTGAGAAAATTCCATAGATTGTTAATGTGGTCAATCAAAGATCAATTCAATGGATAGCTAGAAACATTCATGCATATTTTTGAAGATGACCATGTTGTGGCTAGTGTGAATTGTTGGTTGTGGAGCCTTATTATCTTCCTGATTCAAAGGTCTTTGTTTTTAGTCGTGTTTATACCCCATTAAGACTTTACACCCATAAAGAATGTACACTCCTCCACACAAGGGAGTGCAGGGGGGTTACCCACCCTGCAGGGTCCAGGGGCAAGTGGGCCCCTGGCAAGGGTTAAGGGGTGAAGCCCCCGAAGGAAAAATTGCCTTGTAAATGTATATTGTAATTTCAGTGTAAATATGGACCGTTCATTATAAGGTCGTAGATCTGACGGTAGAAGTTATGTTAGGTTTTTTTTCCCTAGAAGGAAAACCTCTTTTATGAGGGAAATGTATTATGGCTATGCATCATTGCGAATATTGTATTATGAGAGAGGAGATTGCAGGATAAAGAAGAGGAAGTTACAGCGAGTGTGATGGAGGTTGTATCCCTTCATTTGCTGGATAATAATAAAGGAAGGACCTGGAAATTTCTCTGGTGGACGTAGCCCACACTGGGTGAACCACCTATATCTGTGTCTCTATTGTATTATGTATCTTCTGTGTTTTATTTTCACATTTGTTTTATTTTATTACACCGTGATCCCATTTTTCTAAAAACCGGTATAAGAGCGAAAGGTAACTCACAGGAAAAGAGGGTTCCTGGTTCAAGTGGGAGCAATGGAGGAAGATGGGAAGTTTAGGGTCGAGAAATTTAATGACCAAAAATACCAGTTATGGAAGATGTAGATGAAAGATTATTTATATTAGAAGGATCTATTCCTACCATTGGGTGGAATAACAAAGAAGTTGACGACCATGAAGGCCGAAGAATGGGAGGTTTTGGATAGAAAGGCACTAGGAGTGATACGACTGAGCCTGAAAACGTCGATGGTATTCAATATTTCAAAAGAAAAGACAATGAAGGAGCTTATGGACACATTGGATAAACTGTATGAAAAACCCTCAACATCCAATAAGGTATTTCTAATGAAGAGATTATTTAATATGAAAATGTTAGAAGGTGGGTCTGTTTCAGATCATTTAAATGAATTTAATATGGTTACTAATCAACTAATTTATGTAAAAGTGGAATTTGATGATGAGATCAGGGCTCTTCTAATCTTGTGCTCATTGCCAGAAAGATGGAACAACTTGTTCATGGTTGTAAGCAACTATGTCTCTGGTTCAAACACTTTAAAATTTGATGATGTTGTTGGTATTATCCTTAGTGAGGAAATGCAATGGAAAATCACAAGTGAGACATCATGTAATGCATTGAACATGGAGAATAGGGGAAGAAAAAAGGATAGAGGAAAGGGATCAGGGAACCGCGATAATTCTAGGAAGGGTAGATCCAAATCCAGATTTAGAAAGATAGAGTGTTGGAACTGTGAGAAGAAATGACATATGAAGAAAGACTGTAGATCTCCAAAGAAACAAAGATATGGACAACAAGAGAAAATTCAGGAAGCAAATGTAACAGGTGATGTGTTACAAGATGCTTTGATTCTTTCTGTAGATATTATTTCTGAGTCTTGGGTAGTAGATTCAGGGGCTTCATTTCCCGCCACACCCCATAGGAAACATTTTCTGGATTATGTTCAAGGTGATTTTGGACATGTTCATTTGGGTGATGATGCACCATGCAAAATTGTTGGCATGGGAAAGGTAAAAATAAATAAAAGGAATATAAATCAATGGTTCTTGAAAGAGGTAAGACATGTTCCATATCTAAGGAAAAATTTGATTTCAACAAGGCAATTGGAAAGTGAAGGTTGTATATCCATATTTACAGATAAGGTGTGGAAGGTCACCAAAGGATCATGGAGTGTGCAAGGAGTACGAGATTGCATGTTGGTTTTCGCTTATAGTTCTAGGAAAATGTTGTAGATATTGTTGTTTACTTAATAAATAGAGGACCTTCAAGCTCTTTGGATGATGGAATTCTAAAGGAGGCATGGATAGGTAAAAAGGTAAAATATATATTTTTTAAGACTTTCAGTTGTGAAGCATTTGTCCATATTGATAAAGAAAATAGAACAAAGCTTGAGGCAAAATCCAAGAAGTGTACCTTTATTGGATATGGTGTTAATGATTTTGGTTATCACTTATGGGATTATGAAAATCAAAAAATAATTAGGAGTAGATATGTCATATTCAATGAGAAGGTCATGTACAAAGATTAGTTGCAGGGAAAGATACAAGAAAAAGAAAAACCATAATACACAATGCTTGATGAGATTACTGAAAAAGAAACTCCAAAGGTATCGGAAAACCAAAATGTACAACAACAGGAGCAGCAGGTACCTCAAACTCCTGCAAGTTTTGTTAGAAGATCTACCAGGTTAAGTAGAACCCCTGAATGATACTCTTATTCATTGTATTATTTATTGTTGACTGATTATGGTGAACCATAATGTTATGGAGAGGCAATGCAGGTAGACACCAAAAAGAAGTGGGAGCAAGGCATGAAAGAGGAAATGGATTCCTTGGTAAATAACCAGACTTGGGACTTAATTCAGTTGTCTGTAGGAAAAAGAGCATTATGGAATAAATGGGTTTACAAGTTGAAGGAAGAAGATGGAGGCAAAAATTGGTACAAGGCTAGACTTTTTGTAAAGGGGTTTGCACAAAAGAAAGGTATATATTTTGATGAAATTTTTCTCCTGTTGTTAAAATGACTTCAATTAGGACTATTTTAAGTCTTGTGGCAATAGAATATTTGCATCTTGAACAGTTAGATGTAAAAACAACTTTTCTCCATGGGGATTTGGAGGAAGAGATTTAGATGCAGGAGCCACAAGGGTATGAGGTCAAAGGGAAGTATAATTTGGTATGTAGGTTGAAGAAGAGCTTGTATGGTCTAAAGGAAGCTCCAAAGCAGTGATATTTGAATTTTGATAGGTTTATGACAGAACAAGGTTATAGTAGATGTCATTCTGATCATTGTGCTTATTTTAAAAGGCTATAAAATGGAATCTATATTATCTTGCTATTGTATGTAGATGACATTCTTGTTGCAAGGTCTAATATGCAGGATATAAATGTGCTCAAGAAAAAATTAGCTAATTCATTTGAAATGAAGGATTTGGGTGATGCAAATAAAATCCTTGGTATGAGAATAACAAGAAACATGAAAAATCAAAAATTGAAATTGTCTCGGGGTGAGTACATAGAGAAGGTGTTGGAGAGGTTTAGAATGTAGAATGAAAAACCAATTAGTACACCTTTGGCCATCCATTTCAAATTAACTAAGGAAATGTGTCCCAAGACACATGAAGAGATAAAATACATGTCCAGGGTCCCTTTTTCATCAAAAGTTGGCAGCTTGATATATGCGATGGTTTGCACAAGACCAGATATTGCACATGCAGTGGGAGTTGTGAACAGGTATATGAACAATCCAGGTAAAGAACATTGGGAGGAAACAAAGTGGATTCTCAGGTATTTGAGAGGTACTGCTACTCATACAATATGTTTTGGAGGTTCAAACATTGTTCTATAGGGATATGTTGATTCAGATATGGCAGGTGATAAAGATAGAAGGAGGAGCACCACATGGTATGTTTTTACTATAGGTGGAACAACAATAAGTTGGATTTCTAAACTGCAAAAGGTTGTTGCACTTTCAACAAAAGAGGCAAAGTATGTTGCTGCTACAGAGGCTAGTAAAGAGATGATTTGGTTACAGAGGTTTATGGAGGAATTGGTAAAGAAGAAGGAGAATAGTAGGTTGTATTATGACAGTGAGAGTGACATTCATCTTGCAAAGAAATCAGCCTTCCATTAGAATACTAAGCATATACAACTCATGTACCATTTCATATGATCTGTCTTGGAAGATGGACATTTGAAGTTGGAAAAGATACACACTAGCCAAAATCCTAAAAACATGTTAACTAAGGGAGTAACCAGGGAGAAACTGAGTTCCTTCTCAGTTTCAGTTGGTGTTCAAGCATGAAGGTGAAGATGAGAAAATTTCTAGGTCCAATGAGGTTCATAGTCCAACATATACAAGAGCGGTGGAGTTGTTGAGATTAGTCTCCAAGTGGGAGATTGTTGATTGTGGAGCCTGATTATTTTCTTGATTAAGAGGTCTTTGTTTTCAATCGTGTTTATACACCATGAAGACTTTACATCTAGAAATAATGTACACTCCTACACGCAGGGGAGTGCAAGGGGGGAGTTACCCCCCCTGCGGGGTCCGGGGGTGAAGCCCTCGAAGGAAAAAATGCCTTGTAAATATATATTGTAATTTCATTGTAAATATGGACCGTTCATTATAAGGTCACATATCTGACTGTAGAAGTTATGTTAGGGTATTTTTCCTTGGAAGACATCCCTCTTTTATGAGGGAAATGTATTGCAACTATGCATCATTGTGAATATTGTATTATGAGAGAGGAGACTATGAGAGAAAGAAGATAAAGTTATAGTGGGTGTGTTGTAGGTTGTATCCCTTCATTTGTTGGATAATAATAAAGGAAGGACCTGACAATTTCTCTGGTGGACATAGCCCACACTGGGTGAACCATGTGTATCTGTGCCTTTATTGTATTGTGTATCTTCTGTGTTTTATTTTTTCATTTGTTTTATTTTATTGCTCTAAGATCCTATTTTTCTAATATGAATGGGGTACTTGCATGGTTGTTGGCATCACCTATCGAGTTAGTTGTTTGATTCATACACCATTTGAAAAGGAAAAGAATAAGGAACAATTTTTTAAAAAATAATCAATTGGAGGATATGAGGCATGGGAGGTCATGCTTGATTCGATATTGGATGTGAACATTTTTCTCAAGAATTCGTGGGAGTTCAAGGAACGACCAAACTTGTTCTACTCATTTATCAAGTAGTATTTGTCCAACCAATTTCATATTTTATAGGATGAATCAAATTATCTAAAGCAATATCGATGAGATCCTCTTTCTATCATTCTATTTGGGAGTCTCCCCAATTTTTTCAAAGATTGGGAAGAAAAGAGGAGAGAAGCGCATATCAAATGTGTAGAGTTCCAATATGAGTAGGACTAAGATACATCTAGTGGGATAATTTCATAAATTGAACCTTATCTCAAATTGATTTGTACTCCCATATTCACCACATAGATATTCCTTTATCCATTCCAGTGATTTTTTCCAGTTTTTAAGAATATGGTTAACCACTATGTTATCTAATATATTAGGGGAATTCATTTCTTTTTTCCATTATATATCATCATCGGAAATCATCATATGTCATAGATATATCTCTTTCCTATTTGGTATGTTCCCTTGAAAGTGGCATAGATGGAATACTCACCCAAAGAGGTCATCGAATTTAAACTTTCTTTATTATCCCTTATCCTATTAAGCCCTAGAAAAAGCCCCATGTTAAGTATAAAACCCTTTATCAAGCACTAGATATTGAATTATTACATTTCTAGTGTTATATTAGTAGGTTAGCTAGAACCCTTCATTGTACCCTTTGTCTCCTATATATATACCAAGGAGACATAGTATTAGGATCATCATATCTCATCTATATATTCAATATATTGTAAAATGAGGTTTCCCCCTCTAAGTGGACTATTATTCATTGATTTTTTATCATTCTCAATGCATTGGTGCATATCATTTGGTATGTAGAGAATAGAGACGTAGATAATAAAATAGATTCCATTTATCATATAAATTATATTTAATCACCATACAAGGATGAACCTTGCAAAGGAACCCTTAGGTTTTTTAGGCATTGGATTCTCACTAGGAAAATGACTTCTCGTATTTCATTTCCACTCCTATAGGAATGAATACTATAATTTTCATTGTGAACATGCATAAAAACATCTATAGGTAAATTTACATCTTTATTATTATTTGGACTATGCATAATATATTTGTGCTTTTTTTCAATTTGTAATCTTATATTAGAAGTAATTGAAATGGAGTTTGAACTAGATGGTGTTAAAACTTACGTAGATTTTGAAGTCATTGAGATACTAGATGATAAGGATACCTACCTTGTGATTCTAGGGATTTATTGGGCATTTTATAACGATGCTATCCTAAATTTGAACAATGTTGGATGTCCTTTGAAAAAGAGTTTTGCAAAGTCACTCATCCTTTGGACCCAATGTCGGGTGAGTGGTTTGTGGAATTGTTTGAAAAAAGTTTGGGACCCATAATCATTTGAAAACATGAAAAACCTGACTAAACTCATGGATTATATCATGCCAAAACAAAATATTGTAACCTTCTATCTCACTTTGGTAGAGACCCTTGTGATATGGTGCGAAACACATTAGATTACATTACATTCTTGGGAGGACCAGTGACAAAGGCACAATAGAGCCACTTAATTCTATACATTGGGGCTCCATTAGAAAACACTAATTCTATCTCTGTTGGCCTATATTTGTGGTTCAATGATACTTCTAACTCCCTTAAACATGTAGATAATTGTAACGTGATATGGATGGTGTAGTGTATTACTATTCAACAATGGTTGCATAAATTTCTTCATAACTTAGGGTCAATATAAGATATTGTTTACTTTATTTAACCACTCATAAATCATTCATTATATAAGAAACAATAATCACATATAAACTCAAATCATAATGCACATAGTTTAACATGTAAAACCAATTGGGAGAAAACCATAAAACTTATCTTTATAAATTCATGTAGGCACCAACCTACTGGAGACACCAATCTCCTTAACTGAGCACCAACTTAGAAAGATGTAGGAACCAACCTACTGTAGAGACCAATCTCCTCAATTTAGAACCAACCTAGAAACATTTGTAGGCACCAACCTATTGTTACAATATTTGCAGGCATCAACCTACTAGAGACACCAATCCCCTCACCTGAGAAACAACTCAACAAGATATGTGTAGACACCAATCCAAGATATTCATACAAAGAGTACTTCTGACTTTATGTTCCTTCTTCATTCCATATAAAATCCTTCAAACCCTAGTCACATGTATCATTCATTCCCTAGCCAGCCTCATAGCATCATTTGAGAATATAATCCATGACAAAAACATCACAACCTCATAATAATGCACACGATGACATCACAGTGATGAAAACATCACAAAATTAGAATAGTGAATATGCCAACATCATGGTGATGACAACATAACAACCTTAGAATAGTGCACCTTGAGAACAAGAAATACCCCAAGAATATCCTTTAGACTTCTCTTATACACCTTTAGATACCAAGAAGACACCCCATCCCATTTAACACACCTCAAACCACATTTTTTCACCTAAGAGTTGATCTCTTGATTGGTTGCTCTAAAAATGCACATATCTATCATGTATTTATAGTAATTTTTTCCCCACTTTTAGGGCCAACCTGTAAAGACCGACTACGTAGACCTCAATTTTTTGGTTGGGTTATTGGATATAAAAATGCACATCTCTTCATTCCTAGGGATTTAGAGGGAATTCCATATACAGTTGGAAATGTATCATAATAATATTTCCAACCATATAACTTGTGCTCCCATTTGATCTATGTATGTAGGGTAAAAATTCCTTCAAATATATGGTATCCAAATTGATCATCAAAAATCCAAAAGTAATACTTTCAACAATATCCATCTTACAATCTTTATCTTGAACATATGTAGGATTATAATATTTATCTTGGAAATATGTAGGATCCCCATGTCTTTGAAATCAATGACAACAATATTTCAAACATATACAAGGGTACTCCTAAGTGTGAAGTCCCATTTAGACCTCACATCATTTGGGATAGGAGACTCATCTAGATTCTAGGTTGCCAACCATTACTTAAAAATGAAAGGGGTTGGTGATGAAATGCATAATGCTATGTGCAATATGAAATTATTCTATGTGAAGAAAGAAAATTTATCTAACCTATCCTATCTAGGAGAAAAACTAAATAAGTAGATAAAAATCAGTTATGAATTACTGCTTATACTTCATAAATAGATAGCTATTAGAGAAAAGTATAAATACATAAACATAAATGGTAATTGTAAAATAGAGTAGTTTTTTACAACAAAACCATTCACGACCATCTATATACCATCTCAAATAAATAAATACTAGATGAGATATATGAACATAAAAGCTAAAAAATTCAATGAAGAATAGTAAGCATATGAACAACACAACCTTATAGTGGTATAAATGATAGCATTGACATTGGAATTAGTTCATATATAATCCATCATAAAACCATTGCTCCTCTTCAAAAATGGCCATGAGGGCTTATTCTCATTAAATTTCTTGAATCAATTCTCAAAATTACAAAAAGAAAAAGACCTTGATACAAGGTGCTTCTGGACTTATAGAGCCTACAATTTGCAACTGCTTCTTATCACTTCTTGTCTTCCCTTTGGGTAGTTACAACCTTTTCAACTTCCTTTATTCTGTCCTTTTCCTAAAACTATTTGAAATTGAAAATATTTACAAGTAACTATAGTTGGATTTGTTCCTTATCTTGTATGTAGGATTCCCAAAGCTCATTCTATGAGAATATGCCTAAGACTCACCTAAATATCAATTACTCAAGAGATATTTCATATGAAACTACTTCTCTTGACATGAGACCCATCTCTCTCTTTAATGTGATAAAAACTAAATCAATTAAATTTATCTCTTTAGAAGCCCCAATGATATGCTCTTTCAATATATCCTTTGTGAGAATGGGAACCATCCCAATATAAATTGATCTATTGTTGATATTTTCCTTGTCAAAATTTCATCTATGGGCTTGGGTGCACCCATATCCATGAGTTGTGGAAGATGGAATCATTCAATCACCTTTTCAATAGTCATGTATAATTTATTTTAGTTAATGATTGATATGGATATGTATTTCTCAAGCATTGTGATGGATGCATGGTATCTTGCCAGTGATGCATAGTTTATCTTATTTTCCTTTTCAATCATCTTTGGAAAGTACCCAGGTATGTTCTAGTCTTCTACTTGTCATTTCTTTATCTTGTCCATAACAAGATGAACTACACAAATAAAAACCTTATTGTACTTAACCTTGTCTAATAATGTTAGAAATTGTGTGGACAATTATTGGAATTATTTCAGGCTCATGTACTTTTGTCTCTAAGTTGTTATGAGCTACTCATATAATTCAAAAGCGCAGACTCTAAATTATGCAAGGCTAGTCTTGGCACCTTTGTATCGAGTTGCCTCTTTCTTCGATGCTTGGACTCTTGATTTATATTCTTTGATCTCCAGCCATATGTCTAATATTTATCTATAAATCTTGTGGGAATTCTACACCAGTTGATTCCATGGACATGGGTCTCTCCTAGTGTCCTCCAAAAGCAGGGTTTCTATGGTTACCATGAGTGTTGGGACTTCTAGTAAATTCAATTTCTTATGGGATTGTTTCACAATATTTCCCCTTGATTTTTAAAAGATGATTGAATTGAGGATTGACACTTTGTTTGATTTGGAAGGGATGAATTCACCCAATTCAAGCAATCCAAGTGGGATTTATCCTCTTGTCATTATATTTCTCAGAGTGATGAAATAAGTTTTGGAAGGGCCAATATCCATGGGTTTTGTGTTTTTTTTTTTCTCTTATTTCCTCTTCTTATTTTATGAGTATTTATTCTTCTTCTTTTCCACATTTCTCTTCCTCATCCTTTCTCAATCTCTCTTGTTCTTCTTCCATTTTCTTTTTCTCTTCTTCCTCATGTATTTGTTTTTTTTCCTCTTCCTGAAGATGTTGAGATTCAACCTCTTTCTTTATTTTCTCTTCTTCTTCTTCTTACTGAAGTCTCAATGCCTCAACCTATGTTTCCAAAATTTCATTCTCTTTTTCCTCTTTAGCTATAACTATTGAAATATTCAATAATATTGAGAGGGTGGGTGAATCAATATTAGGAACTTTTTACTGTTTTTAACCACAACATGTAAACATTAAGTTATCAAAAATTTATCACTTATGACTTTATTCAAGATATCATAAACATATAACCACATATATATAGTACATTGTTGATTATTTGGGTTGATTTTCATTGATCTCAACCCTTGAAGAAAGTCTTGTAGCAAATTTCGGTAGCACAAAGGTTTGGGTAATGGACCCAAGTTTGTTTGATGTATAATGGTATGATTTTTAATATAGTTGAAGGTAAGACTATTCTAGATAGATATTACATGTCATTCCATTTCTGGTGGTATGTGGAATGCCACATAATGCCTCATGGTTAGGCAGTTATGGAAATGTGAAGTTGGAGAACCCTCATGAGTCATCTAGAAGCCCCCAAAGGTCAAAGTAGTCAAAATGGTTGCAAAGAAGAAATTATTTAAATAATAAAGTGAAGTGATGAGTGTACTATAAGTCAAAGTGGATACAAAATAAATTATTTAAATAATAAAATTAATGAAGAAATTACTAAGTGGACAAGTGGTTAGAAGTGGGTTAGCCCTAAAATAAGGAAAGTGGTTTAAGATGGTTAGAAGGTAACCCCTTGAAGAAGCTACATAAAAGTATAAATAAGAGGCAAGGGTCTCTCATTTTAATTAAACTTGAGCATATTGAATATCTACAAGTGATTGAGGTAACCAAAGGATATCTAAGTGAATTTCATAGGGAAGGTGAAATAAAGAAGGCCAAAATTCAAGGGATGATAGATTATTTTGATGATGCTTTCTAAGGTATATTATTTATAGGTCATCTCACCATTTTCGCAGTAACTTTTTTTCTAGAATGATTCAAATTGTGAAAAATGGAGGTCATTGAGGAAACATATCCAAGTAGCTGTTATAGAAATTTCAACTTGTGGGTCGTTGCATTTTTGGAGTTACACTCTGTGGAAAATAGGGTTTGTGGATAGTCCTGAAACTAGTCTAAAACAAGTGTTTCGGGTAAAACCTTCATAACTTCTTCATAATAGATCCAAATTTAGTAATACCAAATGTGTTGGTTAGAATAAAGTATTTAGTATTATGTGTACCATTTTCATATCCATACAACAAATATTCCATGTGGGGCACGCTCTAAAAGTTCACTCTCTAGAATAAGCCAGAATTCAACAAGGTATGTCATGCTTGCTATAACTCCTTTTCTGAGAGGTTTCAAGTAGTGAAACTTGGAGGAATTGCATTAAATACACTGAAGAAAATTCTATACTATTTTTATATCTTAATTCATTACATGTACATAGTTATGGTTATTTCAAGTTAGGGTTTTTGACTAATCCAAAATTAGTCATGTGAGACTAAAGTAAAGTTTGATGAAAATGCTAGTCTATTGTTGTTAAAGTTAAGGAAGGTTTGAAGGTATGTGATCATATACACCAGGTCTATTACAGAGTTACAAATTAGAATTGGATGATGAAATTGATGAGGGATTTTGGTTGAGGTACATGTTGGGTGCATAGTTGAGACAAGTAGTTGATGAGTTGGCACATACATGAGGTGTATAGTTGATGATGTTGGTACATATTAATGAGTCATAGTTGATGGGTAGTTTAGGCATGATTGGTACATACTTGGTACATGGTTGGAGACACTTGTTACGCTGAAAGGTGTATACCTATTGGAGATGGGCACAATTAATGATTTTTTAATCTTAAATTCTAATCTGATGGTTATGCATTGAAGATGCTAGCATATTCTTAGTCGTCCTCCAAAATCAATGGGTCAGATTTATTGTTGATAACTTCTTTGCATTTATAAATGCATCTGTTAACCTGTTTACTTTTTAACATTTACCTAATCATATTAAGAAGTTACTGTAACATCATATGATTGCCATGTTTAATTATTCTTCATCCCTTTATCAGTGAAGGTTACGTGGTTGAGATGTGGAGGGTTTTCTTCATGCATGGGTCTGGCGTTTTTACTGAGTTGTTTTTTTTAACGAGAGAGTTTTTTTCTTTGCCGTCCGCCGTAAGTCTTTCGGCGTTCACCAGCCGCGAGATAGCGGCTGTGCTAGTTAGTAGTATTGTTGATAGATGGTTTATGGATAATGTAGCATACTTGTCTTGGTATATTATTAGAAGCACATATTGATTTTGGTGATGATTATGAGTTGTTGTTTTATGCTTAGTTGATGCAAATCTTGGTGATATTGTGCATATGGTTGAGATTTGTCTTGGTGATTGATCTTGGTGAGTAGATCTGATTTGGTTGATAAGAGTGATGAGACAAGTTGTTGTGATAGGTTGTTTGGACAAGTTATTGTGACATGTTATTTGTACAGGTTTGGTGCATGGTTGATGCATTTGTTTATGGTATGGGTTGATGTATGGTACATGTTGGCATAGGTTGTTGGTATAGGTTGTTACAGGTTGTTTTGTGCAGGTTGATTGGTACAAGTTTGCAACAATATATCTCACAGTGATATGTGACAGTGGTTCCATCATTCTACTTATATTTCAGGGTGGTTGGACAGGGCAAGGACATGTGGTTCTAACCACCTTCCATTTGTATCCGGAGAACATAGGGGGTTGTATCCTCCTTCTAGATGTATCCAAAGAATTGGGGAGTTGGAGCTTCCCTCAGGTTGTAGCCTGAGAAACTAGGGGGTTAGAGCCTCCTTCCAGTTGCAGCTGGAAAACAAAGGAAGTTGGTGCTTCCAATGAATGTAATTATTAAAGACATAAGAAAAATAATTATGTGGTTTTATCCCGCTTTGGGTTTCCATGTAAAAACATTGGTGTACTGTGTATGTTTATGATTTCTCATTTGTTCATTGTTTATTTACTCTGGAACTATTGGATGATAATGCTACATTGATATAACACTTGCATTTTATGGTTAAAAAGGATTAAATTTATCTATTATTGATTCCCCCCCCTCCTCTCAATAATCCAACAATTGGTATCAGAGAAGGTTCCTTCATAAATTAGTTTAACCATTGAAAGGTATATTATGGAGAGAAAAAACATTTATAAAAATGGAATACCACAGTTTGATCGACATAAGTATGCATTCTAGAGCAGAAGGATGAAAACATATATACAGGAACAGGGATTTGAAATTTGACAATTAATAGTAGATGGATACAAAGAACCACCAATTCTGCCAACAAGTGAAAAATAAATGAAATTCAGTAAAAATAATTCCAAAGCCACAAATGCACTTCTGAATGGTCTTAGTGAATCAGTATATACCAAAGTTGTACATTGTAAATCCTCTAAAGAGATTTGGGACAACCTTCAAATTTTTTATGAAGGAGATTCAAAAGTCAAAGTAGCAAAGATTCAAACTTACAGAGGTCAATTCGAACAACTAAAGATGAAGGAAGATGAGAATATTGTAGCTTACTTCTTATGAGTCGATGAAACAATGAATACAATCATATGATTGGGAGAATAAATTGAAGAATTTGTAATTGTTCAAAAGTTACTAAGATCTCTTCCTATGAGATTTGATCCTAAGATATCAACACTAGAAGAAAGAGCGGATCTAGACTCAATAAGTATGGAAGAACTACATGGAATCTTCACAACATATGAAATGAGAACCGAACAAGAAAATCCAGATATAAAAGAAGCAGCTTTCAAAGAATACAAAATCTCAAAGAAAAAGGAACATAGCAACAACATTGACTTTTCAGAAGATGATGAAGAAGAAGTGGCCATCTTTGTCAGAAGATTGAACAAGGGAACCAACGATAGATATAAAGGTAAGTTTCCATTGATTTGTTTTAATTATGATGGTATTGGTCATTTTGGTAACAAATTTCATTATAAGAAAAATAAGAGGAATGATGAAGATTAATCAAATAGAAAACAAACATATAAAAGAAAAATAAACAAAAAGAAAGCTTTCAATAAAAGCTTATGCACCAAATAAGACATATCCTCATCAGATGAAGATGAAGTCAGTGAGAGTGAGACAAAAATAATTATATTCATGGAAATAGAAGACTCTGATAAATAAGACAATGAAGAAGAATATGAAGAGGTATAAGTTGACTACCGAGAAGAATTGTTGAGTGCCATAGAAGTTATAAGAAGAGAAAAGAAGAAAAACAGGAAGATACAAGAAGAACTAGACAAGAAAGAAGACACTCATGAACTAGAACAAATGATCATGAAATTAAAGGTTCAAATAGAAGAAGATAAAATAATTGAAGAAGCACTCAAAGAATAGTTAGAGGAAAGAGACAAGATCATTGGAAATTTGGAAGCAGATATTGCCACATTGAGAAAGGATCTTCAAAATAAAAATATGCAGAACAACTCAAAAGTTCTGAATGAAATTATTAGTATTCAAAATCCTTCTCATGAAAATTCAATACTTGAATACAATATACATAAAAGGGATCAAGGTCCAAAGCAAAAGAACAATAAACATACCCAAAAAGCTATGCAGAAACAATCAAAGGGGATGGGGAGATCTACAAGGAAGATTACAGAGACACTCCTCCACCGAGAAGATTCAGACTTCAAAATCAATGACCGACAGAAACAAATAGGCCTCAGGAAGAAAAAAGATTCATAAGAGTACCTCCTTTTAGAAGATCTTCAACTCCGAGGTATCAAACTATATTTTTTGGTTTATGTTATGCATGCAATAATTTTGGACATAAAGCTGTAAATTGCAGAGCTAATAGCAGGAACATAAACAACTTTGAAAGTCATACACAAAATGGCTATCCAAGAAGGCCTAGTGAAACACAGAGAAGAAGCTACAATAGGTTTGAATCATTGAGCACTAAAGTAGAATACTACAAGTGCAACAAATTTGGACACATGGAAAAATATTGTAGAATGTTAGTCCCTCCTAAAGAACCACAACAGAACAAAAACATTCACTGACAAGAACCTCATAAGAGAACATGGATAAGAAAGTAGAATCAATATAGCAATGAAGAATGCACACTCACTCTACAATCTAAGCAGAAGAAACATGGTTGGTATGTTGACAATGGTTGTTCAAAACACATGACATGTGATAAAGACATGTTCTTACATTAAGAAAGGAAAGAAATGGATTAGTCTCCTTTGGAATAATTTTTGGTTTATGTTATGCATGCAATAATTTTGGACATAAAGCTGTAAATTGCAGAGCTAATAGCAAGAACATAAACAACTTTGAAAGTCATACACAAAATGACTATCCAAGAAGGCCTAGTGAAACACAAAGAAGAAGCTACAACAGGTTTGAATCATTGAGCACTGAAGTAGAATACTACAAGTGCAACAAATTTGGACACATGGAAAAATATTGTAGAATGTTAGTCCCTCCTAGAGAACCACAACAGAACAACAACAGTCACTGACAAGAACCTCATAAGAGAGCATGGATAAGAAAGCATAATCAATATAGCAATGAAGAATGCACACTCACTCTACAATCTAAGCAGAAGAAACATGGTTGGTATGTTGACAATGGTTGTTCAAAACACATGACAGGTGATAAAGACATGTTTCTTACATTAAGAAAGGAAAGAAATGGATTAGTCTCCTTTGAAAATGATGATTCAACTAAAATCATTGGAAAATGCACAATCATAATTGGAAACAAGAATACCAAGGCATAAAATGTTCTACTAGTAGAATATATGAAACATAATCTTCTAAGTGTGAGTCAAATATGTGACTGATGTCATAAAATTACTTTTGATTCACAAAAGTGTGAGATAAGAAAAGAAGGTTCGGGAAAATTGATTGCAACAAATACACGAATTTCAAGCAACATATATGCATTAAGTGAAATTGGAAATGAAAAGTGTTTTCTAGGAAAGGAAGATGAATTTTGGCTATGGCATAGAAGAATGGGTCACATACAATTTGATAGCCTTGTCAAATTCAACAAAAAATAAGCAGTTAGAGAAATGCCCCAGATCACGAAACCAACCAACACTTTATACAAGCATTGTCAACAAGGAAAGCAAACAAAGACCAGGTTCAAATCAAATAAATATTCAATGACAAGACCACTGGAAATTGTGCATACTGATCTAGTTGGACCAACTACAAAAGGGGTTTAAAACGTGAGAAATACTTTATGTTATTAGTTGATGATTATACAAGAATTATTGTAGTTTTCTTTGTCAGGAATAAGTCAGAAGCTTTTGAAAAATTCAAGGTCTACAAGGAAATGGTTGAAAATGAAATGTATTCAAAAATCAAATGTTTGAGATTTGATAATGGAGGAGAGTTCACTTCAAAGGAATTTATGGACTACTGCAGCGGGAATGGAATAAAAAGGAAATTCTCCATTTATAGGACACCTCAATATAATGGAGTTGTTGAAAGAAAGAACATGACAATACAGAAAATGGATCGAACAATGCTAATGGATTCCAAATTGACAGATATTTTTTGGACACATGTAGTGCATACCACATTTCACATTCAAAACAGAGTAATGCTCAGAAATGAAACTGAAAAAACTCCCCAAGAGCTATGGAAAGGAAGACCAACAAATGTGAAGCACTTCAGAGTATTTGGAAGAAAATGCTACATCAAAAGAGAAGATGGCATAATGATAAAGTTTGACTCTCGTGTGGACAAATGAGTAATTTTTGGTTACTCAAGTACAAGGAAAACATACAAGTGTTACAATATAAGGTTGAACAAAGTTGTGGAAAGAATCAATGTAACAATTGATGAAACAGGTGGACAAGAATTAAAGGAAGAAGAAAATGAATCAATGGAATAACTTTACAAACAAGAAGCAGAAGATGAAGAAAAAGTAGAAGGGGAAGATGAAGAGGATCAAACAGAAGTAGAAGAACAAGTTCAACAAGTGCCTCCAAAGACACCTAGAAAACAAGTAGAGAAGAATCATCCTTCAGATCAAATTATCGGAAACAAAGATGCAAGAGTTGATACTAGAAGAAGAATCTATTCACCAGAACAAATGCACCTAGCACTCTTATCTATGATTGAACCAAACATTTTTGAAGAGGCCAACAAAGATGAATTATGGAATAAGGCCATGGATGAAGAATTGGACCAAATAAAGAAGAATGACACGTGGGAATTGGTTCCAAGACCAAAGAATAAGAATGTGATTGGCACAAAGTGGGTTTTCATAAATAAATTGAATGAAGATGGACATGTTACAAGGAACAAAGATAGATTGGTATGTAAAGGATACACACAAGTTGAAGGAATCGACTTTGAAGATACTTTTCCCCAATTGCCAGAATGGAAGCAATCTGATTGATTTTATCTTATGGATGCTCCAAGAATATTAAACTGTATCAAATGGAAGTGAAATCAATTTTTCTGAATGGGGAACTTGAAGAAGAAGTCTACATTGAACAACTAGAAGGATTTTAGTTGTCAGAGAACTTAGATTATGTGTGTAAATTGAAGAAGGTCTTGTATGGTCTAAAAAATGCTCCTAGAGCATGGTACTATAGACTGGATAAATAGCTACAGTAGGTAGGGTTCATAAAAGGAAGTGCATACAACAACCTCTACATCAAGGTAAATCAAGATAGTATTTTATTAATTGAATTTTATGTTGATGATATTATTTTTGGAAGTATTGATGACATATTAAGACATAAATTTGCAAAGGATATGCAGAATGAATTTGAAATGTCATTACTTGGAGAACTATCCTTCTTTCTGGGTCTTCAGATATGTCAAAGAAACCAATAAATTTTTATTTATCAAACTAAGTATATTAGAGAAATGATAAAGAAGTTTGGAATGGAATAATGAAAACCAGTTACCACTCCTATGCAAACCAGTTGCAATTTGAGAAAATATGATGATTCATAGTCTACATACCAGAGGCAATAGATGTCAATTATTGGTAGCTTACTATATTTGATAGCATCCAGAACAAATGTAATGATGGTAGTTGGACAAATGGCACAATTTCAAGAAACACCAAAGGAATCACATGTCTTAGCAATGAAAAGGATTTTCAGATATTTCAAAGGAACAAAAGAGTTTGGATTATGGTATCCAAAAGGAAAGGATCTACCACTTATTTCCTACACAGATGCAGATTCGACAGGTTGCACTGATGACCGATGAAGGATCAGTGGAGAAACGTTCTACTTGGGTAAGTGTTTAGTATCTTGGCTAAGCAAGAAACAATCATCAATATCCTTATCTACAACTGAAGCAGAATATATTGCAGCAACATGATGTTGTACACATGTTCTATGGATGAAACAAACTTTAACATATATACAAGTTGAGTATGATGATCCCATTCCAATCTATTGTGATAATACAAGTGCCATCAGTATCTCAAAGAACCTGGCTATGCAATCCAAGACAAATAACACTCCAATCAAGTATCACTTTCTACGAGAACATGTTGCAGAGAAGAACATCAGAGTTGAATATGTGGGCACAAAAGAACAAGTGGCATACATCTTTACAAAATCGCTTCTAAGAGAAGCCTTTGAGTAGCTTCTTCAGAGACTCAGAATAATTTCTACTCCAAAATGAATGCTTTTGAATACTTATCTTATATGTCTTAGATTTACATGAGAAAGCACCATAAAGAGGATAGTTTAGGTTGGGATATCAGTTTCAGGAAGATTTTGGTCAGGGGGGGCAGCCCTAGATGGAAAGATACCTTTTCCATTGATGGAAAATGGGGAGAGATTTATCAGATGCAAAGGTAAATGCTTTGAGAAAGAGCACAAAGGCATGGTTCCAGGGGGAGTGATGGTCACATGGGGAGAATGAGTGATATGACTTCATTATTGCATCAAAGAGTTTCCATCAATGCTAAAGGGGGATATTGTTGATTATTTGGGTTGGTTTTCATTGATGTCAACCCTTGAAGAAAGTCTGGTAGAAAATTCGGATAGCACAAAGGTTTGGGTAATGGACCCAAGTTTGTTTGATGTATAATAGTATGATTTTTAATATATTTGAAGGTAATACTATTCTAGATGGATAGTACATGGCATTCCATTTGTGGTGGTATGTGAAACGTCACATAACTCCTCACGGTTAGAGAGTTACGAGCATGTGAAGTTGGAGAACCCTCATGAGTCATCTAGAAACCTCAAAAGGTCAAAGTAGTCAAAGTGGTTGCAAAGAAGAAATTATTTAAATAATAAAGTGAAGTGATGAGTGTACCATAAGTCAAAGTGGATACAAAATAAATTATTTAAATAATAAAATTAATGGAGAAATTACTAAGTGGAAAAGTGGTTAGAAGTGGGTTATCCCTAAAATAAGGAAAGTGGTTTAAGGTGGTTAGAAAGTAACTCCTTGAGGAAGCTACATAAAAGTATAAATAAGAGGTAAGGGTCTCTCATTTTAATTACACTTGAGAATATTGAATATATACAAGTGACTGAGGTAACCAAAGGATATCTAAGGGGAATTTTAGAGGGAAGGTGAAGTAAAGAAGGTTGAAATTCAAGGAAAGATAAATTATTTTGATGATGCTTTCTAAGGTATATTATTTACAGGTCATCTCACCATTTTCGCAATAACCTTTTTTCTAGAATGATTAAGATCGCTAAATTTGAAGGTCGTTGAGGAAACATATCAAATTAGTTGTGATAAACATTTCATCTTGTGGGTCGTTGTATTTTTGGAGTTACACTCCATGGAAAATAAGGTTTTGTGGCTAGTCATGAAACTAGTCTAAAACATGTGTTTCGGGTAAAAACGTCATAAATTCTTCATAACAGATCCAAATTCAGTAAGAACAAATGTTTTGGTTAGAGTATATTCCTTAGTATTCTTTGTACCATTTTTATATACATACAACAAGCATTCTATGCAGGGAAATCTCTACAAGTTCACTCTCTAGAATAAACCAAAATTCAACAAGGTATGCTTTTCTATAACTCCTTTTCTGAGAGGTTCCAAGTAGTGAAACTTGGATGAATTGCAAAAATGACACTGAAAAACATTGTGTATTATTTTTAGATATTTATTCATTACAGGTACATAGTTATGATTATTTCAAGTTAGGGTTTTTGACTAATCCAAAATTAGTCACATGAGACTAAAGTAAAGTTTGATGAAAATGCTAGTCTCTTGTTGTTAAAGTTAAGGAAAGTTTGAAGGTATGTGATCATATACACTAGATCTATTACAGAGTTAAAATCATATTTGGATGATGAAATTGATGAGAGATTTTGGTTGAGGTACATGTTGGGTACATGGTTGAGACAAGTAGTTGATGAGTTGGCACATACATGAAGTGTATAGTTGATGATGTTGGTACTTATTGATGAGT
This sequence comes from Picea engelmannii, assembly GCA_009831015.1. NCBI lineage: Eukaryota > Viridiplantae > Streptophyta > Pinopsida > Pinales > Pinaceae > Picea > Picea engelmannii. Next base: position 54,622 of record ML789570.1, read on the forward strand.
CATAGTTGATGAGTAGTTGATACATGATTGGTACATACTTGGTACATGGTTGGAGGCACTTGTTAGTAGTATTGTTGACACATAGTTTATGGATGATGTAGCATACTTGTCTTGGTATATTATTAGAAGCACACATTGATCTTGGTGATGATTATGAGTTGTTGTGTTATTCTTGGTTGATGCACATCTTGGTGATATTTTGCATATAGTTGAGAGCTGTATTGGTGATTGATCTTGGTGAGTAGATCTGATTTGGTTGATTTGTAGCCACCTTTCGGTTGTAGCTGGAGAACATAGGGGGTTGGAGCCTTCTTTTAGTTCCAGTTGAAAAAATAAGGAAGTTGTTTCTTCCAATGAATGTAATTCTTAAATACATATAAGAAAACACATTCTGTGGTTTTCTCTCGCTTTGGGTTTTTATGTAAAAACACTGGTGTACTGTGTATGTGTATGATTTCTCATGTGTTTAGTGTTTATTTACTCTGCAACTATTGGATGATAATGCTACATTTATATAAAAATTTCATTTTATGGTTTAAAAGGATTAAATTGCTCTATTATTGATTCACCCCCCCTCTCAGTAATCCAACATACACACAAATTTTACATGGAAAAAAAATGGGAGAAAACCACATAACACTTTTTAATGTATCATAAGATTACATCCACTGGAAGCACCAACTTCCAAAAATTCTCCAACACCAACTGGAAGGAGGAACCAATCCCCTAGTTTACAAGCTCCAACCTGAAGAAATATACAACTCCATAAATTCTCCAACTTCAATTGGAAGGAGGATCCAACTCCCTTTCCTTGCACCTTCCTTCCTCCCTTAAATAAAAATAAGAGAGTCAACCTGTCACTGTTACTATCAATAATACTAATAAATCATCATCATCAAAATTGTTTCAACCCAACACATAAATTTTATTCTAAGATCTCCAAAATTGTAACATCCCGCTATACTGAGCATACTATTATTGACTTATTCTTTGAGGAAAATTGCTTGCAAGTGATCCAGGTATGGAACACTGTGATTTCATTCAGATTATGGGTTATATATGATGATGCTAGAGTCCAGTTTTGTAAGAGTTAATATGGACCCCCCTCTAACACAAGGGCTAAAAATGAGGTCATGTAAGGAAAGGTAGAGGGGATAACCACTCCAAATCCAGATTAAGCGTAGTGGGGATCGTATATTGAGGGTCGTTCTTGGGAATCACATTGATCACATTTGACTATGGAGGCTCATGGACCTCGAATCCATTCGATATCCTAAGTTGTCTTTCGAACGATTTTCCTTCGGTACCCTTAAAAGGCTTCGAACTTTGTTATCCTGCTCATTACGATCAACCCGACTGTTGATTGTACCCTCATGGTGACTGACTATGAGATGGAAACATAGTTGCCTATTTTTAGGGACTTACATGGGTGAATATGGGGGTATACTGCGGTACCCAGGGTAGACGTCAGATTGCTCTTTGTAGAATATACTTGGAGGGTGTTTTCGTGTTCAAGTTACACATGCACCAGTAAGTTGCTCTAATGTCGATTGGTGTAACTGTTCTTCCTGTCAGTCAGTTGTTTGCTTAATTTGACATTAGGAAATTTTTAGTGTGTGCTTTGTGTTTCACTCTAACTAAACCTTACAGTGTTGATTGATCATTTGACAAGGTGGAATATCAACAACTCCATCGTTCGCATAGGCTGCAGGGCATGTCACCGATTACTTTGGAGCCACCTTTGCCACCATTGAGGCATAGGCTAGATCAAGAAGGATAATTCAAAGCTATTGGACCACAAGAAACTTTTCCCGAGCCAGCTATGAGAGAAAAATTCCCTACACTGTAGGAATCCATTTTTTTTACCTTGAGACTGATGGTTTCGGGCCAACAAATCCTCTGATCACTGACTTATAGGCGTCGCTTCTAATCCAGATAGTCCCTCCTGAGGTGACTTCACCTGGAAGATATTTTGTTCGATGAGCAACGATGGAAGAAACTAGTGCTGCTTTGTTAGAGAGTCCTCATACTCCCATCTTAGCTACAACAAGATGGGGTTTTGTACCTCCTCCCCTATTAGGACTATGGTTGTCCAGACTCCCACTATTTTGGGCAGTGGCACAATACCTTCGACGAATTTGACCATTGTTCCCTCTATCCAAAACGCATCTGGTGCTCCCTTTTCATATGGGATGTCAGTTTTTTTACTCCAGTTAGTTATAAACTACTCTACTCTATAGACCATTGGTCTAGGGGTAGGGAGATCTATTGCTTCTTTGCAAGGATCTGCCACAGGCACCACTGCCCCATTCAACACTATCCCTTATGGTGGGGTTCACATCCCTCCTCTGTCCCCTTTTCTTTGAGGCACTTTTCAATAGTTGATCGAGTTTAGTACCATCTCTAGTTTGTTAAGTGGAGGGAGTATTGGACCTCAATCCTACAGGACTTTGGTGGGATCCATTCCATTTTATTTTTTCGGTGCATTTGGAAATAATGTTTTTTCATCGTCTTCTTTTTCAACCGAGGGAAACCCCGTTTTTGGTCAACAAAACCCTACACAAGGTTTCATTCCTTCACAGGGAGTCATCAAAAGAGTCTACTCTTCACAAGGTCTTGAAAATTCTTGGCAAAGATCATTTCATTCGAAAGGGATGTCGATCGGGGGAAACCCCTCCCATGCTCAGTGGAACCCTGGGCAGGTTTCAATACCTATATCAGGAGGGTCATATGGGGGCATCCCCAACATTGGTCCTTGGAATATTGTACAAGGAGCGATCCCTGCACATGGCATGTCATCCAACTATGGGAATCATCCAATGATGCAGAATCAAACGCAAGTCCATTTTACTAGAGAGGGCCACCATGGTTTATACCAAAACCCTGACCAACAGTCAAAATTTTCTTGACAACCTGGTGCTAGCCAAAATTCCAGGCCCCTCTTTTCATGTGAATCCACCACAACCAAGACTACCTTTTCTAGAAACTCTGCATTTTCCAGACTTGTCGATAATTTTTAACGACCTGATCTGACTTGAACTTTCTTGGGCCCCCATGCCGACTAAGTTGCCCTTAGACATCCCTAAGTTTGAAGGAAATCCTGGTGAAGATCCAAGTAATCATGTCATGAATTTTCACTTATGGTGCTCATCCAAATCGTTAAAGGATGATTTTCTTCAGTTTTGTTTGTTTCAATGAACTCTTATAGGGGGTTCCACAAAATCGTATATCGAGCTTGATAGCTCGAAGTGCGCTTACTTTAATGACCTATATATGGTATTCTTAAACCATTTCCAATTACTGGTAAGATATGATGTTGGCACCGAGTTGCTAGACAAATTCGAGAAAACAAAAACTGACCATATCTTGGATCACATCCGAGAATGGTGACTATGAAAGAGTTTGATTAAAGTCAAGGTCCCTCCCACATTTTTTCTCGAGTGGTTCCTAAATTCCTTGGTACCTTATGTATCCAAAGACGTCACAACGTCCATAGTTTTTTTCGAAGAAGAGGCTATCATGAGATCCCATCAACTGGATTTGATTTACTCTAAGTCTAGTATGTTATACAAGATCCTTCCTGATGCACCGTGGTTGATGTTAGACAAGGCCAAACAAAAGTCTGGGCCTCACACCGACAGAATAGTAGGCTCAACACAGAGCAAGTACGCAGATCATTTGTCTAATCAGTTACAACAGTTATCGATTCAATAGATTGTGGCCATCCAAACTCCTAGTTCGATTGCCCCCGTAACCCAGACGTCAGATGTACACAATGTGTAATCGATAAATCCCAAGGGTAACCAACAAATCAAGATAAAGAGGAAACCTAAGAACAAGAAGGGTAAGGATGGATAAGAATGATGCAAATATTGTTGGTGAAGGAAAAAATGAAAAGAGAAACATGAAGTTTTCGTGTAATCTTTGCACGGACGACCACTTGACTCACCAACACCCTCGAATTGAGGAAGCCCAAAATATATTGGCACAACAACATCCTGTCATGTTAACTAACCCTTTTCCACAAGGGTAAAATATGGCTCAATCTTCCTCATCCACGAGCACACCTAGGGGTAGTTAGGGAACCCTCGTGCCCAATACTAACAACGGGGCCAAAAACTTTTATATGATGAAAGACGAAGCTCATCTACAGACCATGATTCACAACTACAAAATAACATAATTTGCTGAGAAGGCAAAATAAGCCTCTAACCCACTAACTCCTCTTCAAATTGAGAATATTGTGGGAGAAACGATGACTCACATCCCTAAGGGTGTGTTCAAAAAGGATTCTCACAACCAAAACACAAGGGATGCTCATAATTACTCCATCGTAGAGGATCCGACACAAACTCCTTGTGCAATGTCTACTTTGGAATTCCTCCAGAGTTTGCCCTCACAGATGAAAGAGTTGTTGTCTTCCTTCGGAGTGGCCGAGACCACTAACTCGGGAATGATTTTTTTTTATCCTACAGACCATAAAACTTGTCTTCCTCACCATGTCGCTTTTTAGGTAGTATTGGTACATGCCACGAAATTGTTTACATGAAACATTTTCTATATGGTGGATGATGTGGGAGCCTAGAATTGCGTGATGTCATTGGCATGTTGGAAGGCCATTGACCAACCTGAGTTGTCTTCGTTGCCCACGTTGCTAACTGTTTTTAACAGTCAATATTTCAGACCACATGGCATAATTCCCTCCTTCCCCGTGCAGTTGGAGGGAAAAACCATGTGCGTTGAAGTAGAAGTAGTTGATGCGCCTCTTGACTACAATATTTTGTTAGCGTGAAGTTGGACCTAAGCTATGATAGCGGTCGTATCCACCATTTTTCAGGTCTTATGCTTACCTCATGAATTTTAGATGATAACTATTGATCATTTATCCTTCTCCCGTCCTGACGATTCATCGGGGGAATCCACAGTCCCGATGATTGATAACCCGCAGCTAGGTACCATTAACTTAGGTGTCAGACTGTTTCCATTTTTTATAGGAACTTTTGATTATCCACCACCTTCCAATGATGTTTGTTTTATTTTGGTTATCCCCGACCAACCGAAGGCTACAATTTTTCTAGTCGCGTCTTTTAAAATGAGTTACTTTGATGACCCGTTGATTTTTCCTTCCCCATTGGATTTGATGGAATGGGTATGGAACCTTGGAATGGCTATGCCCTTATCCGCTACTAAGGTTGCGTACAAAATTGTCTAGCAAGCCTCGACCAACCCTGATCTGGCTCCCACACAGGAGTTAGATCCCATTATAGAGCCTGTTTGGGCTCAAGACTCTCGCCACTTACGATCCCATGGAATTAGTTTTTCCCTCTAACGAGGTGATTTTATAGGCAATGACTAGGCCAGACAAACCTTGGGATGATCTTCACCATAGATCTTATTTTTTACCTGAGCTGAAGAGAATAGAGGCTGTAGAGTTCATTACGACCATGAATGGTGATTCCCTTTGTTTTGTTAACCCTCTAGCCACACACGAGAGATATGTTGAGGGTAACATGGCAAGTATAGCCAAAACAATTCATATCGACATCTCCAAAATCCCTGGCATCATGGAAAATGTCTTCGTCGGAGCGAATTATTCTCCCGAAGAGATTAAAATCTACACTGAATTGTTTAAATAATTTTGCAACATTTTTTATTGGTCTTATGAGGATATGTCAGGAATTGATCCACGCATTGTTGAACATGATATCGTGACTTACCATGATGTTAAGCCTGTATGAAATAAGCTTCACCCAGTCAACCCTCGCAAGGCAGTAACGATAAAGGTTGAAGTAGAAAAACTCATCAAAGTTGGTTTTATCTATCCTATGCAATTGATGGAATGTATTAAACCCTATTCCTGTCAACAAGAAGAAAGGGACGATTCACATATGTATGGAATTTCATGACTTGAACAAAGATTTCCCGAAAGAAAATTTTCCAACCCCATTTATTGACCATATCATCGATGAATTCACATGTTGTGAGGTCTTTTCTTTCATGGACATTTTTTTAGGGTACAATCAAATTCAGATCAACCCCGAGGACCAACATAAAATGGATTTTATTTGTCCTTGGGGTACATTCGTCTATAGAAAAATGCATTTTGTCCTTAAGAATGTTGGAGCTACTTTTCAGCGGGCCATGTCATTTTCTTTCCACAACCTCAAACACATAGTCGAGGTGTATCTCGATGATCTAGAATCATGTTCTCGTAAGGGATCCAATCATCCCACCCATTTACCACTTATATTTGAGAGGTGTCACTACTATCAGATTCACCTGGATCCAAACAAGTGTAGTTTTTACATGGCATCGAGAAACTTGTTAGGTTTTATTGTGTCAACTAGAGGTATCATGGTCGATCCTCTGAAGGTTGAGGCAATAGTTCAATTTCCTCCCCCGTGCATAATTCCCCATCTTAAGAGTCTTCAGGGGAAAGCCATTTTTCTTCATCGTTTTGTTGCTAACTATGCCAAGATTACTAAAGGGTTCATGTGTCTCTTAAAAAAGAGAGTCCCATTCTGTTGGGATGAAGTGGCTCAACACTCTTTTGAAGCATTTAAACGTGCTTTGACATCTACCCCTTTGCTCAGTCTGTCAGATTATGGAAATGATTTCTTGTTGTATTTGGATTCCATAGAGTCTACTATCGACATAGTCTTGGTACAATAGGATGATGTGCTCGATGAGTATGTTATCTACTATCTTAGTTGAGGCATGGTTGGACCAGAACTCAACTACTCACATGTTGAGAAACTTGCTTTGACAGCTGTCCACGTTGTCCACCGGTTTATTCATTACATCTTTCTTCGCAAGACCACCTTCATAGTTGTCGTCAACCCTTTTCAATATGTGTTAACATGATGGGTCATTAGCAGGAAAATCAGTCGATAGATAGTCATCTTGCAAGAGTTTGAAATATATTTTGTTTCAGTGAAATCTAAAAAGTCCTTGGTCTTAGCTAAACTAATATCGAAACTTACAGTCGAAAGTGGAAATATTTTACCCGAAGAGTCACTGATCAATAGAAATGTTTTTCTTATCGCGTCATTGAACCCTTGGTATGGAGATATACTTGTGTATCTCCATACTTTGAAGTGCCCTTCTTCTGCTTCCCATGATGAGCATCGACGAATATGTCACTAAGTGAGAAACTATATTATCCTCGATGACAATTTATATCGTCGAGGAGTGGATTGCATTATCCATTGATTTCTCACTCACAAAGAAGTAGAGCTTGTTTTAAATGACTGTCACATAGGAGCATGTGGTGGTCATCTTTCTAGGTTGGAAACAACCCAAAATATTCTTTGCGCTTGATACTTTTGTCCCTTGTTAATCAAAGATTGTGTAGAGGTGGTCACAAAGTGTCACCTGTGCCAGATCTTCTCTTGGAAGATACGGGCACACCCAACTCCCATGTTCCTATTTATTGTCATCGACCCCTTCACCAAGTGGGGGATTTATTTCACTACATGTCACCCAGTTTTAGCTAGGGGGCATCGCAATATCATCATATGAATAGACTACTTTACTAAGTGGGTTGAAGCTATGCCAACATTCAACAATGACAAGGAAATGACTGTCCTTTTTATTTTTAACCAGCTCGTAGCCAGGTTCTGTATTCTGAAGGAGATTGTCACAGAGCATGGCAGTCACTTCCAGAACAAAATGATGTCTGAATTAACATTAGAACTAGGGTTTAAATAAGAACATTTGTCACCTTACTATCCATAAGAAAATGGTCAGGTAGAGGCCATTAATAAATATCTCAAGACTATTCTTCAACAAAAGATTAATTTGGCCAAGTCAAATTGGTATTTGATGTTGTACTCGAAACTTTGGGCTTATCGAACTTCCGTTAAGATTGATACCAGTTTTTCTCCTTTCCAACTCATTTATGGGCTGGAGGAAGTCTTACCCATTGAATTTCAAATCCATTCTCTTAAGTTGGCAATGGAACTACTTTCCGACACTACACCAGTTGAATAACGCCTTTTATATCTCAAGCAACTCAATGAGAAGCATCGAGATGCAACCTTGGACAACGAGGCTCACAAACAACGTATCAAGTGTCAATATGATTAGTCTGTATGCCCTCAAATTTTCTTCGAAGGAGATCTTGTCCTAGTCTACTACCAATAAAAAGATCCCTTGGGGGAGGGAAATTTCAAACCCATGTGGTTTGGACCTTTCATTGTGAAAAAAGTCTTAGAAAAGGGTGCTTATCGTCTGGTTGATTTCGAGGGTAACACTTTACTGGAGCCTAGAAATGGGATCTACCTTAAGAAGTATTACACTTAGGTCTGTCACTCGAGCGTGACTTCTTGTACATATGTATAGTTTCGATACAGTCTTGTATTTTTTTTTTATGAACATGTATTCATTGTGTTTTATTTTCACTGTGGCAGATGTCGAGTGAATCTGAAGTCTATGTTGGGTTCACATACGGTGCTAGTCGACACACTTAGAGGCTTGCTTTTGTATCTTGGGTGATTTTTACACCTTTTGTCCAGTTGATGTCTTCTAGAGGTATTTTTCTGGGAGAAACAACAAATAATGTTGCTGAGTACAATGCAATAATAGAGTTACTACGCGATGCCTTGTCACATGGTATTTCTTGCCTATGTATTTATTTGGATGCTCAATTGGTTGTGTCTCAGTCTATGATCCCACCCTTCACCAATGATTCCTTAGGGTACGTCTCTTATAATTATATTTTGGTTATACTACGTATATTCATGTTCCTAGGAGATCCAATCAACTAATTGATACATTGGATAATCAAGTATTAGATTGGCATGTTGCTCACACATAACAGTAGAAACACACATACACATGTAAAATACATTTGTAAAAAATGTTTATCCATAAGGAAAAAATATTTATATATAATATATCCCAAAAAATAGTGTCATGAGTACAAAGTGGGCCATAAAGCCTCAAATAGAGCCGATATACATCACTGGGCTCAAGCCCTCACTACTGAATACAAAAAGTACCCTCAACACATGTGTGGTCCAAAAATAACTATTGTCTTGGCCTATTGGCCCTACTGTAATGAACTACGGTGTTCAAAAAACTCCGAAACAACTAGACCCAAGTCCTGGACACCCCTACTACATGTGGTTGCATGGCCGAGGGAAGATCCTCTATCTCTTCCATGGGTACTGCACGAGTGAGAGCCGTTAGGTTTCTCTCTAATCGTCACAGTACTCTCTTAGCCTCTCTAACTAGGGGTCCTCCAACAACTGCTAGTCCTCCTGCTCCTAGTGGTCCAACCTCTGGTTGAGGGTGATGCCTGATCCTGGCGAAGTCAGCTGGTCCCACATCTGTATATATCATATCTTTGAGTTAGTACTTTGACATTGCATAAAAAGGATAATATGTAAAAACTTAAAAACTTAAAAAGATTTAAAAGTGTGTTTACCTATCTCTCCATGCTCCTCGCTAGGGGGCATGGGTATATCAGGATCCCTCAGGAAACTAATCCCTACATATGGGTAGTCTTCTATCATTAGAATCTAACGGTCCCACCAATCAAAAAATTTGTCATCGAAGGCCTCTTGGACCCTCCCTGCACCCTATCTATGCAACAATGTTGTCCACCTGCATAATGTTGGAAAGGAGGAGATGTGGCCTGGCACTGTCTCCCTAGGGCTAAAGCTAGGCACTCTCAAAGAAGAAGAAAGCGCACAATATAGTCCTCAACCTGAAGTTCTTGTTTGTTATTCTATGAAATTAGATGAGTTGTTTCTTCATGCAAGCATGGTAGTGCTCTAATAAAAAATAGTGGCATCCAAGCACTGAACCGCACAATGCATCTATGCACGAGAGGCCTAATGAAGTGTTGCAGATCTCGTGATCTACCCAATCATGAATAATACTATCTGGAGACTTAGGCTAGTAATATTGTGTATCACAACTTGATATCCTACTTTCTCAGTGCCTGCCTCGTAGTACATACCAATATATTCCTCTATGTTGTATGGCCCTCGAGGAAAGGTCCTCAATTTGACTGGTTCTCCCCTCTTAGAGAGCCTGATCAAAAAGTATATGTCCTTCATCATCAGAGTCAGTGACTAACCCTCTAGCATGAACACCTCTGCATCTGGATGCCATTACTCTATCAAATGGTTTATTAGTCTATGTTGTACCCTCATGAACAGACACTAGAAGAACTTCCACATACCACATTGTTTCAGCATGGAAATAGCCTTGAGATCCTCCTCCACCAAGACATCTAATTCCTCGTGTTCCCTTTCTCTCCAATGGACATACATCTTGTTGCACACAAATTTAGAGGGGATTAAAACTTGTTTTATCATTTTTTGAACATTAAAAGAGGTGTACACATGATGTCTTTAAGACAATCACTTATGTATACATGCTAAATGTTACTTTTCCCGTGTACATACGCGAGTTGGGTGTGGACAACCTATGTACACGAAGGATCGACCCTTTTACAAGGGAACACACCTTCCAAACATTAAATTAAGCATTAAAGTATGGTTAAAAATGAAAGGAAATGTTGTTTGTACTTACTTGGATCAAGTGTGAGGATCTTTCGTCCACCGTAGCTCCTTGAATTCACATTTTGAGGAGGGTTTTTTTTTGACCTTTTTGGTTATTTTCCAAATTGCAATGGTTAAAATAGTAGTCCACCTCTATTTATAGACTTTTTTGGCCCTTTTTTCCCTAACTTGGTCCCCTTTTTCCCTTTTCTTGGCTTGTTAGATACTTGAGTTCCATTTTGAGAGATCTTTGGGTCATTCTAATGAACTTGCTATTTCAGTTCGGTGTTTTCTTTAGATGGGTTACACTTATGTCATCCCATAGTGAAAGTCATTTTTCGAAATTTGCATATAAGTTAGGTTTTCACCCCCCTGCATTTTTCATATTGTTGACTTTTTCACTTTTCCATAGCATCAATCCCACCGAAGTGCGACACTGAACCTTCTCTACTGCTTTAGAAGTGCCATAACTAGATGGTAGAACCTTCCTCTACATGGATGCCCTGGGTAGATCCTTTGTTTCATTTTGGTGTCCATGTTGTGAGTTTTTTCCATAGGCTTGGGATTCCTCTTAGTCCCACCATGATTGTGTTTCTAAGCCTCATTCTTCTTCGTCTTTTCTATATTTTACCCGAGGGACTCTCCATGAGCATAGTTTGTTGTCTTTTAGGCTCATTTAAATTTTTAAAGCAACATCCAATGAGAGATTATTTATTATTTTCAATCTCGTCTAGATTACTTGAGAAAAGAAGCCCCTATGGAGTCTTCGTTAAGCCCTTTTTAGACTCTCTAAAATTGAAAATATCTTCGAGCGATCTTATTTTCCTTCATGCTCGCCAAACTCAAATTTGAAGGCACATCTGTCCAGTGGCAGTTTACCCCTTTTTCGGTCTGGATAGTTAATTTATGAATAAAGGTATGCCCTAAGAGATTTTGTTTTCTAGGAGAGTATTCTCAGTCGTAAGTTTAACCCTTTTTCGGGCTTGGGGGACTAAATTTATGAAAAAAAGGGACATTCTCCTTGGTTTTGGTTTATCTCTTTTTTGGGCCTTGGAGATTACTTACGAAAAAGGAACCCCCTCAGAGTCCATAGTTAATCTCTTTTCAGACTCCCTAAATATGAAAAGATCATCGAGTGACCTTGTTCCTTTCACACTCGTTAATTGGTCCAAAAAGAACATCTATTTGGCATAAGTTTAACCCTTTTTCTGGCCAATAGATTATCTAGGAAAAAGGTACACCTCGAGAGACTTGTCTGATCGTGAGAGTTCTCCTAAGTTATATTTTATACTTTTTCGGGCTAAGGAGACTAAACTTAGAAAAAGGTTGTGAGTCCATATTTAATCTCTTTTCAGACTCCTTAAAATTGAAAAGATAGCTGAGTGTTTTCTCAATCACACTCGTTAAAATGGTATTGAAGAGAACTCCTTTTGGTATAAGTTTATACCTTTTTCAAAACGACTGGACTAACTACGAAAAAGAAACACTCTGGAGTCATATTTTAGTGTTTTTCAGACTCTCTAAATGTGAAAAACCATTGAGCTTACCTTCTCTAGGCTCGTAAAACTTCACATGGAAGGAGTCTTGTTGTGTCATATTTCATCGCATCGCATGTCTCATCCTTGTGTCTTTGGCCCAATCTTGGCTTCATGTTGCTATTAAATGAACCTTCAAATAATTCCTTAAATGCAATCCTTGTAGAACTTTTTACCCTTGTGATGACCCATGGAGTAATTTTCCCTAGTGTATTTTTCCTGCACATGTCTCCTTGCACTAGCATCAATATGTTTCATGCGCTTGGAACTAGTTTTCTTGTCCGTGACACTCATTCCTCCTTTGTAACACTATATTCTTTTATTCCTTTTCAAGCTTGTTAAAATTTTGAAAAAGAAAAAAGAAATCAAATCTTCCAAAAAGAGGGGACATGATATATATTCTCTTTTCGGCAACAAGATAGTCATCCTTGGACAAAGCACATCCTTATGTTTGTTCGCCAAGCACTGGGATCTAGTATGACCTTAGGAAGTTGTTCTCATTGCATAGAGTTGTGTCCTCCTCCATTTCGTTACTCTTCAAAACATATGGGGATTTTTTGGTACCTCCTGTATCATAGACTTATGTCAATATTACGCTTCCCAAGTCTCATCATTTTTCATGATTTTTTCCAAGGGAATTTTTTTCCAACCTGAGTCGGTCATTCTGCAATTTAAGTTTTGTGCTTGATGATCAATATCCTCCTGTATTTCCCCAACAACATGTTGAAGACCTCAGGGTAGTGATTCTTACACTCCTATTGTACTCCTACCTAATCTATTGAATATCTTGAAGTTGTTGCTTGAGCTATGACATCCCCATCTCTAGCCACATGCATCAATTCTTCTTGAAGATGCATATTATATTGTACTTGTATATTTTCAAATGATTTTAATATGTAGATCCGTTGTGTATTTCTCACGGATACACTTTGTATATACATTTATATGGCATGGATCTGTAGTGTACTTGATTAGCAGTCATGATTAGTTCATCCTGAGCATGGGTATGCCCACCTCAGAGATATTATCATTGTTTTGCAGATGACACACACTCAAACACTCGTCCCGGGATCACTCGACTCCTTGCCTTCCACCGGTAAAGATATTGTAATTTATTTCAGCCATCAGTTTCTCTTCTGACCTCACACATTAGGGGGGCATTTGTTATAGTCCAAAAATGCCTTACCTATGCCTACAAGACATTATCTTTTCCACTTACATACTTTGCCAAAATACTGTTGAGGATTCTTCTTAAAAAACTATTTTTTAGATAGTGTAAGCGCTCTACTACACTAATAGATCGCACACACACACATGTTGCATGCTAGTTAGCCCGCATACATACACGAGCTACATGATAGTTAGCCTGCGTTTACCTCCAAAAGTTGCAAAAAATATAAAATTGCAAGGAACTTGGCGGAGTTTACAGGCTATAGTGGGTTTCCTAACCATTTTACCCCTTGTATCATGTCCCGAAACCGAATAACCATATTTTTCTCATATAAAAATATTTCTTGGGGTGTCATTTGACAATACAAGCAAGAGAATAAGAAAAATCTGCCAAAATCCTTTTCCCTTATTAGCCCAAGTTTTGCATCCCTTTCTGAGTTTTGGCCTCAACCTTCCCCTCTATCCCTTTCTCCTTATACAACACTTTCTCATTTCCCAAGAGATAAGTTAGTTGTGAGAATATAGCATGGGATTGATGCACTTGGAGCCACAATAGAGGAGCCTGGACCTGGTTCGTGGAGCAATTGCCGACAAAGGTTGTAATCATTTTTTTCTTGAAGCTTAATAAAAGAGTTCATTCTTGTCCCAAAACATTATGTCTATGTGATTTTATTGATTTATGCATTTATGTCTATATCTAAACCTTGAAAGTGATAAGTAGAGAGTGCATGTGTTGTAGCATTTTTTTCCTAAGCTTTTGTAGGTCATCTTTGTGAGGATACCTGCAATATAGGAGGTTGTAAGAATTGAAAGAGGTCTGTGCCAACTGTAAAGACTAAAGGTGCACCAATTGGCCCTCTTTCCTCTATCTTGTCATTTCATTTAGATAGTTTTGGGGTAGTTCACGTGTAGAAAAATCTTTTAAGGGAATTCAACGCTCTGCCTGTACCTAGACCCAATATAGGGGGATTTTACCCATAACATAAGTGGTTGAAAGGTGGATTCTTTGTTTTTTTTTAAACCAATGGAAGTTGTAAAACAATATATTTTACTTGTACATTGTGGAAGGAAGTACACATCTAGAGAAAGGAAATTGGGAATTTTGGTGAAGATTCACATAGCTTATGTGGTAGCTTCATGAGTCTCCATGCACTTTGTATCTTTAATGATGTCAATTCATTAGAGGAGGTGGTAGAATGGTAAAAATAAATGATACAATGTCCTTTTATAAACAAAAAATAACCCTTTTTTCCTTTTTCAAACTTTTAAACATGTCAAATCAGATGCCAAATCAAAAGTGTCATGCGTGAAGGAGTTTTAGTGGGGCACAATAAAGTCTTAGTGTCATGACTTGGAGAAAGTTATTGAGTTCATGACATATTGCACTTGGGAAAGTTTCTTATCTTGTGACAAAGGAAACTTACCATGATAGGATAAGTTTTTATTTAGTGAGATAAATGGAAGTTCTTATGGAGATTCAAAATTCAGAGAGTTATGGTGTGTAGTGAGGGAAACTGTTTTCAAGAGAAATGCATCATGAAAGAGAAAACTTCGATAGTTTCTATATGTTGTGATGAAAGCAATTTCTATGTGATTTATCTCAACTTTGGAAGTTTCCAATCATTGTGATGCATTTCAAGGGAAAATTTATTCGAGTGCCATATGAAGGGAAATAACTTCGAGAGGTATGATACACTAAATTTTGAAAAATATTATAAATTTTCCCATGTCATAGAGAGACAAGTTTTCATGTAATGTAGTATATCACACCAAAAATTAACTTTGATGCGATGTATTGCACCAAGAGACTTTTTCGTGCAATATGATAAAGGAAAATTTCACAAGTTTTGAAGGTTGCAATAAGGAAAAAATTGTTCAAATTTTTTAGGAAAAGAGATCTGAATCAAATTTTAAGGCCTAATGAAGTCAAAGAAGAGTGTGAAAGACTCATTACATGAAAAGTTTCCTAAGTTTTTTGATAAAATTAAAAGCAAGTCCATGGAAGCTCGAAAGTATGAAAATAAAAGGAGGGGCCCCAATCCATTTTTCCTTCTTCAGATGACAAAGTTGAAAATGGTATGGGGAAGTTGTTGGTTGCTCAAAAATTGGTGACACATTGTACAAAAACATGAATCTTTGAAATTGATATTTAAGATAATTACAAGTTCTATTAAGACAAAATTTACCTTTGGTAGAGCACCCAAGCTTCAACTCAAGGGGTTTGCACTATACCTTACACTTTAGATTAAATGAATGAGTCTTCACTTCTATCATTATAAAGTTATTGGTCATAATCATGAGAAAAAAAGTGGATTTATTTTCTGACTTAGCTCTTTCTTATATGCTAGTGTAGTATCATGAGGTCATCACAAAAGGGTTGTTGAAGCTTTAGGATGTTTATTCATGTTATCTTGGTGTTTCTCCACTTCTAGTGAGAATACATAGCCTTGAAGGAGTCACCTTGGTATCACATGCCTTGCTTTAGTTCCAAAAACAATCCATAACCCCAACGGAGATACCTGGATGTCTCACATGATATGAAATGCCTTTCCCAAGCCTTTACCTTTTGATTTTGTTTTGAGAAACATGTGTGTTACCTCCCAGATTCTTACTTGGTGTAAACTTACCATAAGCACAAGTTGTGGAACCCCAATGGAAACTTAGGAAAACTACATGTTATCACCTTGATAGTATTTGTTTTCTCTCTTTAGTGTAGACAAGGTTCTAGTCAAGGAGGGAATCCCTCTAGTCAAACTAAGCTTAGATCAAAGTAGATTTTAGAGGTAAAATGAACTTAGTTTTACTTCTGGTTTAGGGTTTATGATTATCAATGTAATTTCCATGTTTAAACCAGATTTCAATTTTCCTATTTTAGATTTATAAACCATCAACAAAAAAAGGCTAAAATGAGAAAATCAATTAGGGTTTTAATAGTAAAAATCACATATTTGTTTCAAGAAACAATGAGCCAATTTCTAAACCTGCTTCTTTTATCCTTCTTATTGTAATTTTTAGATTTAGATCGGAATTCTATATTCCCATTTTAGAAATACAAATCAATAATGAAAGAGAGTTGAAAAGGTCAAATAAACTACAATTTTTAAACTAGAAAAATTAGTGATTTTCTTCTAGAAACAACGAGTTCATCTACAATCTGAATTAATGATTTTATTTTCTAAAATTCCAGATTTAAATCGAACTTAAAAAAGGCCCTTTTAGATTTATAAACTAGCACTAAACTAGGGATAAAACAAGAAAATCAATTAGGGTTTAAAGGGTAAAAAATTAGTGATTATATTTGAATGAATGAGCCAAACTTGAGATCTAAAAATTAGATGCAAATGACTCTTGAATGCAATCTAATTTGTGTTTGTTTTCTGTTATAATTTATAGATTGCTAAAATAGAAAACCAAATATGAGATTTTGAATTTTTAGTGTTTGTTGAAAGGGAAGCAACTAATGCCTTGCTTTGTTTGGGATATGGGGTCAATAATGCAACCTTATGTTTTTAAGAAACTAAATATTTTATGTATATAAAGAGTCACACTGAAGAAAAACAAATAGTTCAAAATTATTACAAAACTTAGCTCATTGTTGACTAATTCCATTTCTACTATCCTACTATAAACAACATTATAAAATTGCTTATACATTCAAGCAATCCAACGACCATAAAATTTGACAAATTGTCCCAACAAAAATACACATTTCAAATACATATTCAAGATGTTGATTCATTTTTAGGTTCTTTCTGGAGTTCAACTTGATTTGGTGCATTATCTTGTGTTTACATTGGTTCCACTTCCCATCCTTCTTGTTTCTCTTCGGAGTTTCCAACTCAAGAGATTCTCGTGATTTCATTGTTTGAGCCCAAGTAAGAATGTTGAGGCATTTCCAAAGCTCGAAGTTGATTGCAATCATGTTCCATGGAGTCCATACAGTGAAGAAGGCTTGCTACTGTCCTCTCAAGATCATTGGTTCATTTTATTTCTTCCTCTCCAGCTCTAGAATGGTTTCACTCTTATTCTAAGGATTCCATTTGTTGAAGAAGAATGACTATTGTCTTCTCTGGGGAAATGGTCCACTATTTTTCCTACTCTAATGAATTAGTTCGATGAAAAAGGGATTTTATCATCTGATCTACATTGTTGAACTTGGTTGCAAAATCCCTGATTTTCACTCTAGATCCTTCAAAAATGTTTTCATGTATTCACAAAATTTGTTTGATCTCGCTCCATGAAGGATCCATAGTGAGCTAGACAATGTCTCCTTGACTCCAGATATTTTCAAGATAGAAAAAACAAATTTTGATTTCTCATGAAGGACTAACTAGGTGCCACTTCTTACCAGATTTTATTCCGTGTTTCTACTCAGACATGTATCAATTTCAACAATTTGATAAATGTGTTGGAGAATGATACCATGTAGACTACTAAAAATATATTGGAATCCCAAGAGAATGAAATTGCA
>ML789570.1:88163-104692 GCA_009831015.1 Picea engelmannii
ACCTAGGACAAATGAAATAAAGCACTCTAGAGGCGGACTAAATTCTTGCAAGGAACCCCCTTATTAACCAAGACACATCATAGGGGTCGGACTAAAGGCCCACTGGAACTAAATTGCAGGATGGAGGGAACAACATGGCATAGTTAAACCTAACTATTCCCCCCAACAATTCTCCAAGGAAATTAAAAGTAGGAGAGGATATAGAATTAATAAAAAGGTTCAAAACAATGGTAGAATGGATATCGACATGGAAACCTCTTATCAACCAAGAAACATCACAAGAATGAGTGTGGAAAGTGGAATAGAGATAAACCTAGAACCCAAATTCACATTCCTGTATTTCCCTAGTGTCACAAGTGAAATACTTGACCAACAAACCTTTTATTGGACCCACTAATAGAATTACCCTTTAACTTCATAATAAACCCGAGAAATTTAAAGAATATAACTCAAAATAAGAAAAAAAGTACCTATTTACGAGGATATATTCACCGTGTTGACTGAAAGGGAATTTTGGATATCCTACTACCATGTGAGGTCCATTTACAAAACAATTTCCTTGATGTTCTGCTTCATGAGTGCTCGAACCCATCTCAAACCTTTGTAAAAAATTGAAACCACATGCACAAGGAATGAACAAAAATTTACTTATCTAATTAATGGAGTGGTCAAGGAGTGGGATACTAAATATTAAGCTCTGCCAACCAACCATACTCTTAATTTCTACCACAATGAGATTAGGGGATAGTTTAAAACCTTAAAACCCCATTAACCACTAAATTACCTCTTTCTAGCCATGATCCCACCTTGGCTATCTTTTCTTCTTTGATGTTTAACTCTCTTTTAATGTGGTACATAGAATGCTTATCAAGTTCCTTGAGTGCATATAGGAAATGAGACATGATTCCTGAGTATAATTTACCCTTGATGATGTTCCCCTTAACCACCACTCTTCTGACCATCATGGAGTCTCCACAAACAATAAGGTTTTGAATTCTCTTGGATTGAGCTAGACGAATGTCTGCGAAGAGAGAAAATGCTTGCACATCATTGTTGGCCATTGATCATAATCCCCCCCCAAAAAATGATAAATGGTTTACTTCCAGGATTATATATTAACCCCCCGTTCATGTTGCCCCTGGGTTACTATGTGAATCTCCATTAAAAAATAATATTTTATCTTTCTGTTGAGTTAACCAAATCTGGAAGTCTTCAATAACTAGTCTTAAAGTCTATTTTTGAATAGTATTTGTGGGATTTTTAATGGTAGTATGAGTGCTTCCCAATTTGAAAAGGTTCAACCAAATACTTCAATTTTGTCTAAGGATTTCTCTTTCCATTAAACATGATTCTTCATATACTCATATATAAGGGCACATGCCTTTATTTCTACTTGTCTTGGGTTTTGGTCTTAATCATTAAAAATTCATTTGTTGTGAGCTGTCTAGATGCTCCAAAAAATTTATTTGGTAAGGACATCCCAATATTTTTTGAAGATAGGATTTTTCTTGAAGTTCCCCTTGTAATGGATTTCCCAATGAATAAATAAATCAACACAGGCTTGCGGCCAGCTTAACCTTTGGACCAAGATACCCATTGCATAATTCCAAGCTTCCTTTGTAAAACAACATTCAATAAAAATATGTTGAATTATTTCTTCTTCGTTTTGGTACATAACACAATGGGAGGGTCCACTTATCCCTCACCTTTTTATATTCTCAGGAATGAGGATTTTCTTATGCACCAAGATCCAACAGAAGAATTTGATCTTGGGAATTCCATCGTTGTCCAAAATGGTGGTCCACATGCTCGAGCGAGGCTGATAGTGAGCCCACTGTGTACTGTGCCTTGCCCCATCCATGCACATATTTTAACCTTCAATGTCGAGGATAACATCCCTACAAAGAAGAGATAAACTCATTAAATAAGGGAGAAATATGAGGAGGAAGTCGATGGTTGGCCTAACTAATCCAATAGAAATCGTTGGACCATGAAGATAGATATGAAATATAAGAGAGGCCCTGAGCTTCTAGCCATTCACGGAAGGGGAGAAGAGGCTTGATATAGGTAAGGTGATCTACCTCTAGGATTTTATCTTCCTAGGGGTTTATTTGACAAACATTTCTAGGTATCTAGTTCAATTTTTCTTTGATTATACACCTAGCTACAAGAAGTACTTTCAATATTGGTGACCAAGAGTTTAATTTCGGTGGAAATTCTAGACATCTCATCCTTGAACAAGTGAAGTATTTTTTCCAAAGAGATTGCTTCCACCAATCCATGTTCCCAATGACTAATCTTCACAAAAGTCTAGCTCCCATGGAAATATTCATGATTTTTGGTTCCGTTATTCCCAATCTTCCACGATTCTTGTTGTCAAATATGAGCATAAGAATATTTGAGAGATATAGGAATTCCAAAGTATTGGAAGGAAGTCCATATTTCAACCAAGGAGAACTATAAAACTTGAGCTATTGATCGCATAAGTAGAGATGAAGTATGCCATCCATATACTTGGCATTTTTTGTTGTTAATTTCTCCTCCAAAAGTGTCAAGGAAAGAATCCAAAGTGATTTTGAACCTTGCTGCTATGGTGACTGAGGTGTCCCCTAGTAATAAGGTATCATCCATAAATTGGGAATGATTCATGTTCTTAAATCCTCTTGTTATATGAAAAATGGGAATATTCCCAACCTCTCTTTCTTGCTCTACCTTTCTGCTTAAAGCATCAGCCACTATTATGAATAGAAGGGGAGAGAGTGGGAATCCTTGAAGAATACCTCTTCTAGATTGATTTTTTTTTTAGGGTATACCATTCATCATAGGATCTATCCAAGGGTTACCAATGAATTCAACCACCAATTTTATAAAGGAAGGGCCGAAACCAAACTGCTCCATTACCTGAAAGAGGAAACCATGAAAAACATGATCAAAAGCACTAGTCATGTATAATTTTACTACCATACCTTTACCTTTTGATTGGATACTAGAATGAGTTGCTTCCTGGACAAGTACAATGTTGTCCACTATTTTCCTATCCTATATAAAGCCACCTTGGTTGGGAGAGATAATCTTGGGAAGAAATTTCTTTAACTGAGAAACTATGATCTTCGTTAATATTTTATAAGAGGAGTTGCATAGGGACATGGGTCTAAAATGAGAGAAAATGTTTGTATTGGACTCTTTTAGGATCAAAGAAAGGAAGGAGGAATTAGTGTTACCTACCAATATCAAGGATTGGTGAGAATAACATAACATCCTTTTAAGGTCAGTCTTAATCAAGCTAAAAAAGAAGAAGCATAAGGAGATAGAGAAACCATCCGTCCCAGGGCCTTGTTAGGATCAAAGCTCCATATGGATATGTAAATTTATACTTTGGAGATGGGTCGATTGAGTTTAGAATTTTATTCATTGGTGATATTTTTTAGGATATTCTCAAGCATGGCAATAATTTTGTACTGGGATGCCTCTTCCCTTTGTGTATATAACTCAACAAAGTGAGATCTGACTACTATTTTAATTTCTGCAATGTTTGTCACAACGGTCCCATCCTCTAAGGTGATTTTTGAGACATTATTCTGCATCTACCTAAATTTGTTTTGGTTGTGAAAGAATTAGTATTTTTATCCACATCTTCGAGCCATAGGTTGTAGGATTTGAGGCACCAAAACTATTTTTCCCATCTCAACACATTTTGATAACTACATTGCAAGTTGCAGGGTTCCTCTTTTTGGAGTCGAGCTATGATCTCATGGTTCTTTGAATCCTTTTGTAGCTCCTCAAGTTTTCTCTTAATATGCATTTTTTTATAAGAGGGAGATATAAAAGAGAGTGTGGCCAATTGATTTCAAGCTTGTTTAAACATCAAAAAAACATTCTCCCATATGTAGACCGATGTTCTTGGGATCCAAGTGTTCTAGGTAGATTCAATCATATCCACAACTTCTTGGTGTTGAAGCCAAAATGGGTTGAAACAGAAACGAGGAGGGACAAAATTTGGTAGGGCTTAGAGATGGAGGGAGATGGGCTTGTGGTCAGATATGAGAGAGGGAAGAAAATAAGAATTAATGGTGGAATTATGGTGGAGGAGGCTACTGTGAACTAAAAATCGGTCCAACCTTGCAGTGATGTGCCCCAACCCAACACAAATATTGGTCCAAGTGAAGGGTCCTCGCTAAGGAGGAATATCCATGAGATCCCAATCATATATTATTTCCTCTAAATTATTTCGAAAGGGTCTCTTCTGAAGATCCCCCCTATTTTTTTGACGTTGACCGTTATGATGTTTAAATATCCAACTATTATGCAATGTTCAAATATACCCTTGTTTTTCAAATTGGACAATGATCTCCAACATTCTGATTTCTCTCTTGGGATTTTCGACATATAGACATTGATAATTGTAAAGTAAATACTACTTTGGTTGTGATGAAACTTTGTAAGAATATAGTGTTGATATTTGATATAGTGTTCTAAACTTACCTCTTGTTTGCTCCACATGTCCTCTAGAGGTGCCTCTAGAATCTTCGACTGTGACATTGTTGGATTTCCATATAATTTTCCCTATCTTTGAAACTTATTATTCTTTCATCTTGGTCTCTTGAATGAGGAGAATATTAAGCTCTTATGATTTTGAGAGATCTTTGAAAACTAGTGTCTTGGGGGCGCTGCCTAACCCCATACATTTCCAGGAGACCACGATCATTATTTCAGAGGATTGGACTAAGAACCCTATTTTTTGTTGCATTTCCACTCTATGACTTTATGTTTTTGGTTCCTCCTTGGATCATATTCAACAAAGTTTTTTGGGACCCAAAAGTATGTATTTTTGAGCCTGTTCTTCTCGAAGGACCCATGAAACTCTCCTTCCTGAATTTCTTCGTAGGTTTATTTAATAGGCTCTATCATATTTCCCATATTCTCCTAATATTTCCATGTTTGAGTTGTATTTAGCATCATAAAATGTTATTTCTACATCTTTGAAAGAATCCAAATCATCTAGTTGTGGATCAAGAGAATTGGAACTTATTACCATTGATATTTCAGATAGAACGACAATTTCTTCCCTTTTCTTCAGGGACACAACACCCAATTTCGGTTGAGGTCGAGGGATTATTTGGATTGAAGGTTACTCTTGGTTGGTTGTCCGTACTCCATATGGAGTCTAGATTTCTTCCTTCGTTGATTCCTCTAGTTGTGACAAGGAGTCGAACTTATTCAATAGAGATATTGTTACCATTTGTCGTGGGTTTTCTGCATTTTTAATGGGCGATATCAAGTCAACGGTTGAAGGACCCGTTCCCCCATTGGAAGGACCTATGGATGAGAATCGGTCCCTATTACCACCAAAGCCCATTTTTGGGGAGAACACTTTCCATTGTTCATATCTTTCATTTCTTGCTAGATCCACTTCCACCTTCTTATAGTTCCCTGTGAAGTGCCCATGTTCATGGCATAATTTGCACTTAAAAGGTAATCGTTCATAATATATTTGTTTCACATGCTTACATTTATCCAAGTTGTGAACATTGTTTCGGGAATCCTTTTCTCCAAATTTACCTCAAAACAAATGATTTCACAGGAGAATATATTCTCCTTTGGTTCTTCCCTATCAATATATCGACCAATAGAATTTCCAATGCATTGAAGGGAATCATCTCTCCAACAATGCAAATGGAGATGAAATAGCCTCACCCACACTAGAACAACCGAGGGGACATCATTTCCAGGACCAAAATCATGGGTCCATCTGTTCAAGCACATACCTCTCCCCTCTAAAAAATATGGGCCACTTCAGAAGATTAAATCATTATCTTTGTTGAACTCGAATGGGAAAGTGAAGAAACATCTTCCACATAAGAAGTGGTTAAGCGAGCCTTTCATAAGGGGTTTCCATTTTTTTCAAGCCAAAATTATATATTCTTAATTATGGCTAAATTCCCATAAATTGACCAATTAATCCCTAGTCATCCAGTGCTAGAGATTTCCTCCTTAAAGAAGGCCAGAGAACAACCTTGGGAATTTCATCTAGTTTTTTCCCAAATTTGGTTTGTTGATCCTTCAAGGATTTGATATAGGATGCTACCATTGTGTGGAAGGTGATAAATTCATCATTAGGAGGGGGAAGGGCCTCATTTCCATCGTCATCCAACATCCCAACAATTAGAGCTATGGTTTTTAGGGTTCCAGATCATAGAGCGCAATGCATGTGTAACTAGTTTTATCAATCCAAATGGTGCATTTATTAAGAAAACCAAACTTGACTTGTTCATTAAAAATGACTTGATTTTTCAAGAATGAAACCTTAAGGGGTGATTATTGTGAAGATATTAGAGTAAATTGGGCTGTCAAAACAAGATCCAAAATTCCCTAGGTTTAGTAAGCCAAATATCAAAAAATTTGGAAGGTATGGGTCTTCAAGAATCGTACCACATTCAAGTTGATTTGAGAGTGTTATTTTCCTAAAGAGATAAACCTATGCTTTCATTCTCAAGAAATATATGGAAATATTCTCTCTCTTTAAAATAATGTAATATAAAGGGCTTATGAATACATTTTTTAATATAGAAACATTGCTCCTCTATGGAACCCAAGTTGATTTTGGAAATCAAAACCTAGAATAAAGACTAGCTAATATGCACCAAGAATATTTTCCACATTTCAACAAGGTTGAACATCCATTCCACCAAGATCTAGACAAATGATAAGAATTTTTTTTTATTCCAATAACTTGATAGCACTCCCAACATCAATTACAATATGGAGGAGCTTCTTATTTATAGATATATAGCTCAACAAATACATGAATAAAATAGAATTAAATCCATAAATAACCTTAGATTTATGCTCAAAATAATAATATCCTCCAACTAACTTGAGAGGAGAAGTAAAAAACAATATAATATGGTGGACTAATTCCATATATACAAACTCCATCCAATATATGGGGAAAGAAGGTGGATTCCCTCCTCAAAATGATGAGATTGACATGGTCAAAGCACAAGAGATCCCAGGAATAGGGGGTCAACCCAACAAGGTGTAATGATATAACATCAAAATGATCCAACAACCTACACATGTGTGTATATAGGGGAAGAAAGAGGATTATACACTCAAAGTGCTCCAATAATAGCTCAATAAGCCTCACACATGTGAGAAAAACTCAAATAAAGATGATTACTCCCTCAAAATGCTCTAATGACCTCCATAAAATATTCCATGTGAGTGAAATGGGGAGGCATGCAACACACCCATTTCACAACACAATTAAAATAAACTCTAATACCATTAAAAGATGAAATCATGCAGCATGATATACAGTCTCATACAATTATCCAAAATGATAAAAACTCAAATGCAAACTGCTCACCATACTCAACATGTAAAAACACAAATTAAAATATAGTAGATAAGCACAATGTTAAAACAATGAATAATAACATAGATAGAACACTTATACCATAAAATAATCGTCTCCAACTGGTTGCACAGGAAGGATGTTCCTCCCAAATGTAAGCTTGCCATTCCATTTCTCTCAATAGAAATCCACTCATAAGCTAGCATTACAAGTCCACAATGATTCCCAACCCTCTTGGTTGTCCACTATCCACACACAATAACCCAATTACCAAATTTTATTACTCCTAAAACAATTCCAATATGCTAGCTCTCTTTCCCTTCAACCTGTACAACCCAAGGAATGAGATCCCCTTCTTTTCCATGTAGTCCCTTGGGCTATCCCACTTCCCTTTAGGGATCCAACACAAGATCAGCTAGGAAATATCTAAGTTGGGGACTCCAAGAATTCTCAGCTATAATATGAGTTCTCATATCAACTTTCCTCAAGTCCCTTGAGTGATTTATCAACCAAAATATCACTCCCAAGCATGACAATGTAGTTCTTAACACATAATCTAGACCCTCTCATGGATGTTCTCATACACAACATGGTTGGTGCTCTTTTCCAACACTTATCTCTCCCTTGCTATCCAAAAAAATGCTTGTAAAAACTATCCTCAAAATTTCCTTTTCTCTCATGCAAGCTTAACTCTCACATTTCCCAAAAAGAAGTTGTACTCAACCCATGTTATTATAACTTAGTTAGATGAATTTCCCCACCAATCTCTTATATGTATTCAGTGATGGGTTTGATAATTCAAAGGAGGTAAACATTAATAATAAAACAAATTGGATTATTAGGAATGTGGAACCCCTTAAACCCCCTCTCTTGTGGAATCATAGCCCTTGATGTTGCTCCCCCTCTCATATTGCAACCAATGATTTTATTTTTATTAATCATTTCAATGTACAATTTACACAACTCATCCTTAATACATATTGATCGGTATAGGCTCTTTGTCTCAAAACATATTGAATCACCAACATAAATTACATATGTACAATTACATTATAATTCATGAGGATTAAAACTGAGGATGTTACAATCCATCCCCTTTATTTTTTCACTATCCTCAGTGCACAACACCATATTGATTTCATAACTTAACAACTCTTGTAGAAATTCCAACCAAAAATATTTCACTCCCCTTATTTTTCACAAACCAAGGAAGTTTACCCCCTTCTTTTCATGTAGTCCCTTAGGCTGTACCACTTTCCTGCCAAGGCTCCAGTGTAGACCAACTAGGAAGTCTTAGAGTTGCGGCTCTAGAAATTCCAATTGCGTTACTTTCACAATTTGATGAGTCTCACAACAATTCCAACTAGGAATATCTCAATCCCCTTAACCTGCATGACCTAAGGAATATGATTTCCTTCTCTTCACCACAATACCTTAGACAATCCTCATCCCCTCCTGGGCTCCAGTATAGATCGTGTTGAGTTTTCATAAGAGATGATATTGTATATGAATATGTTTTATTAAAATGATGAGTGTTCCATATATATAGAACATATAGTGACTATCCATGAAAGGATGCATCCCTTGAATAATAAATATATGATATATATTCATACCTTATATAAATATATTATTACATTAATAATATAATTTAATAATTAATAATCATATTATTAATTATTAATCTAATAGAATGTATTTCCAATGTTTCCCAAACATCAACATTCCCTCTCATCGAGGGAAACATTCTACATTAATCCAAGATTAACTCTGAATATTACCCGTGGGTAGCTCTAAAATAGCTTCAACATGTCACCATTACATCCACTACCTCGCAATGCATCAATACCTCATCATGTGTACCCTTCTGACTTCACAGCCAATGCATCCAAGGTTTGTGGGTAGTTCTCAAATAACTACAACATGTCCCCAGGACATCCGCTACCCTGCAATGCATATGTACCTTGTCATGTGCACCCCTGTGAATTCCCAGCCAATGCATCCAAGTTCTGTGGGTAGATCTCAAATAACTACAACATGTCCCTGGGACATCCACTACCTTGCAATGCATATGTACCTCGTCACGTGAACCCTTGTGACTTCACAGCATGCATCCAGGGTCGGTGGGTAGCTCTCCAATATCTACAACAAATCATTATGAGATTATCCAATTTCCTGTAGAAAACTCGGATATCTTATGCATGGTATCCAATACCATACGATAACATCTATAGCTTGTCTCTTTAGCATGCATCTAGGGCTTGTGGGTAGCTCTCCAATGGATACAACATGTCATCATGACATCCACTACCCTACAAATAACATTTGAAGCCATCAATCCTTATGAAGAGGGACTATGTTGAGCTTGTCCCTGAAATACTCAAACTTCATCCTTGACAACGAATTTGTTAGCACATTCACAACCTTCTCATCGGTAGCCACATATTGGAGCCTCACTGCTCCCTTTTGCACCATATTGGAGCCTCACTACTCCCTTTTGCACCATATAGTGATACTTGATTTCGATATGCTTCGACTTATCATGAAACATTGGGTTCTCTTGACAACTTTATACAACTATGGTAGTCGCACAAGATACAAGTCACCTTTATCACAATATTGAATAATCAAGGCAGCAATTTATGAAGCCACACTGCATCTCAACTTGCTACACATGCTACCACATACTCTGCCTCAGTCATACTGAGTGCTACACATAATTGCTTCTTGCTTCTCCACGAAATCATACTGGATCCTAGACTCAAGAAATCAGTTGAAGTACTCTTTCAATCAGGAACACTGTAAGCCCAATTTGAATCTGAATATCCATATAAACTGAACTCATGGTCTATCACATACCTGAGACCATAATTCAATGTACCTTTAAGGTACGTCATTCATTGTTTTGTTGCGACCAAATGAACTTGCTTGGGCTGCTCCATATATTGTCTCAGGGTGTTCAAAACATATATCTGGTCTTGTTTTCTTCAAGTACATGAACAAACCTACCATCTTCATGTATAAAGAAACATCCACAGTCTTTGAAGTAGTATTTTGCAACAATTTCATATTTGATACCATAGGTGTATCCATTTCTATGCAATCCAACATTCTAAACCTCTTCAGGATTTCCACTACATACTTACCTTGATTTAGAAAGATCTCATCCTCTCTCTGCCATACCTCTAGACCCAAAAAATAATGCATCATCCCGAGATATTTCATCTCAAACTCAACATCCAATTTTTTCTCTTACACTCTGAGATGAGATTTTCCACACATGTTAGAAATAGGTCAATCACATACAACAGTAGTATTACTGGACCATCATCCACAACTTTAAAGTAAAGGTTAGGATATGCACTTCTCTTTGTAAATCCTAAGCTTGTCAAAAAATTTTGGATCCTGCCATACCATGCTCTGGGTGCCTTCTTTAATCCATATAAATCATTCTTCATTCTGCACACTGAATGTCTCATGGTTTCCACATACTCAATGGAGTGTTATGTGACTACAAGGAATATTCTTCTTGATTAGGTTGACATATGTGCCACAGGAAGAATATCAGTCCTTCCAGATGTTGAAATCCACACACTTTAAGTCTTATGTCCTTCGAAGACTATGGCAGGGCCATTCTCCATTGCTCAAATTACCATGACTAATACTGGGAGAATTTCATCCCGATGTTGAAACATTAACACTCCCTCTTAATTAGGGAGGTATTCCCCAAGATTTTCTCCTCTAGTCCTCAAATCCCTGCAGGCTAAGCCATGGTCCTCAGGCCATGCCATGGTCACGTAGACCATGATACATGTATCATCATCCTAGTCACACAAGTTACACCATGATTATCACATCACACCATGATCACATAGATCATGCTCCAAGTATCTCCATCATAGTCTCATAGACTATGTCATGGTTAGGCAAACCATGCTACAAGTGTCATTACTGTAGTCGTGTATACTATACCATGGTCACACAGACAGTGCCATAATCACACAAATCACGCTATGAGTATCCATGTAGTCACTCAGACTACCTCTATAGTCACAATACTATGCCATGGTCACAGAGACCATGCCATGGGCTACAAGGACCCTTTTTCTCCATTAGCACTCTAGGTGATAACTAATTTTTTCTCAATACCATAATAGTGTCTCATCATTGACCTTTCTTGAGAATATTTCCACAACATCCTTCCTAGAATAACCTATGGCAGGACTTTCCAAGTGTTGGGTTTGAGAGACAACCTTGACCTGGAGGGTGGCATTGATAGTCAACCACATAATGAAACATTCACAAATCCTCTAGAATTTTTCCCACAGCCTTAACTAACTATCCAAGAAGTTTAATTGTGTAAATTATACACTTCAAATACAATCGAGGATGGGTAACACTTATTCAGATTACAAAAGGAGGGGAAACCATATATATATATTGCAGGACTGCTGAGAGGGGATATGCTAAAAAAGAGACCACGATGGTTGAAGAAAGGTGGTGGAAGGCACCTGGAAAGGTGGCGTTAACTTCCACCGAAAACCAATACTGTATTTGGAATTCACTGGCTCGGAGAACCAAGAGCGGCTCGCTGGCCTGAAATAAATTTACTCGCAGGTTGGTAGGTAGATGGCTCCTCAAGAATTAATGAGGGATGGGGGAAGTGAACTGTCCATCCATAGGAGCCTCGGGCCTGACCACCACGAGGGAAATCATGCCGCACGCAACCTCGCAAGAGGAAAATGCATGAGGAAGAAGCGTGGAGGGGCAGACGTGAGGGAAGGAGGAAGAACTCCGGAGATATGCAGAGTGAGTGATAGCAGAGAAGGGGGAGAGTAACCCTCATTCTCGGTCACTGGAAAACTGAGACGTAGTCTCACAACATTGTGGTCTTAGATTGGGGGTGGCTAGTGGTAAATTTGTTTGGAGTCACTGAACCTATGGTTGGGTGGAAACGAGCACCCCTCTCTGCAGTTGCATCACCTCTGGTGTTATTTCTGATAAGCGTTTTACATCTTGCATGGTGAAATTTATATCCTGACATATATGCTCTTAGTCTGTGCAGTTTTATGAATGGTTTGAGTATAAGACTGCCTGTGTAGTGTTGTGATTCAGAAATGGTGATTGCATGCTTATAATGGAAAGACTACATATGGATTATGTTTTATAAATCACTATTTATATGCATACCAATCTAATTCAGACTTCAAGTCTGCGTTTGGGAAATTTATGTCCTTATTCATCCTCAGGTAATACCCTGGATAGATATCCCTATAGAGACACCCTTCTTAGAAAGCTCACCAAGAATCTGGAAAAGGATTCGAAAGTGCAATCCTTAGTAACCCGGTACGAGGAAGAATAATCCTCTTGAAGTCTCGAAATAACAGTGTAGGGATAAGTATCGATCGACGGATGAAATCCTGTCGGAAGGTCGACGATAATTCACGACCATTAGATTGGAGGAATACACGAGGGCATTAAATGCCTTAACCCTTTTTCTTCCTTCATCTTCGTGAGTAGTGAAGAAATTGGGACCGTAGATCCCCAAGGTCCGTGGGAGTATCTGGACCGTTGGTTTTTCCACATCCAGGGAGCAGTGGGAGAGTGTATAGTGTAGGACAGGTCTGAGCCATCAGATCTTGGTCTAAATAGCTGACAGCCATTGGATCTGTCGAGAGTTGCACGAGGTTTAAAACCTCACACGAAGAATAGCAGAGAGAAATTCCCGAAGGGTTTGTATTGGGATATCAGCGTTCGGAAGTTCGAGAGTCCGGAGGATGAGAGTCCGGGCACTCGACATCAAAAATTGTGAAACTGTGAAAGAATCTGAGTTGTTCGTCTGAGAGCGGACACATGTCGCGAGATCAACCATATCGGCGATTCGGACATCGGGAGTCATAGAGGGAAGCCTTTCGACTTCGAGAGTGGCGAAGTCGTGAGAGGATCAGGACCGTCCATGTTGGAGGATAGGTGGCAGAGATCTGACCATTTCGCGTATCGGGGATTCGTGAGTTTAGAGGTGGAAGACCAGGCTCTTGGAGTCACGAAGTCCCGAGTCGTTAGATCGCAATGTGATCTGGGCCATTGATCAAAGAGGAAGGATAGCCATGGGATCTGACGTTTCGATACATCGCATATTGGGGATTCGCGAGTTTGGAGGTGGAAGACCAAACCCTTGGAGTCGCGAAGTCCCAAATAGCAAGAAGTAGGAGCAACCATTGAGTTAGGAACTCCTTGCCATATCACATATTGGGGTCTCGTAGGTTGAGGGGAATCAGTTTCGACTGTAGAAGTCTCGAGCTTGCGATTTGCGAGAGCTTGTGCAACACATGGCACATCCGCTTGGTGGGACCCACGTGGTTGACAGGTGGTGTAACGATAAGATGCCCAGAGAGAGGGAGAAGTGGTGATAGGTGGTGGACATGTGTTGTTTGAAACGAGAGTCAACATCCTGTTGACTTCTCATACTTTGGGTTTCGAAATAAGAGAGCACAAGAGTTGGGTGCTCCAACTCATGAAGTCACGAAGTGCAAAGTGGCGAGAAGAAAAATCTGAACCATTGGATCCAGGAACGAGAGGACCGTTGGATCAAAACTCAGTGGAGATATCGTATATTAGGAGTTCGGGGATTCGAAGGTTGTAAGGGGTCACTTTCGACCGTAGAAGTCACGAAGTGCCGAGAGCCGAGGCTCGTGAGAACTTGTGGCACATCCATCAGGTGGGGCTCGTGTGAATGACAGGTGGGCACGCGTCACTTGGAGAAGGGATTCAACGCTCCGATTGACTTCTCGCGTCTCGGGGATTCGTGGGATAAGAGCATGAGATCTCAACCCTTTGACTCGTGAAGTCGCAAGTAGTGAGAACGCGAGAGGGAAAATAAATATTGTTCCTCGGGGTTTTGTAAAAGAAGGGCCCAGAGGTTCAACCTTTCAACTCGCGAACTTGCAAGTTGCGAGCAAGGCTAGTAGTTAGCCCTAGCTGGTGGTCACGCGTGGAGAGCACTAATAAGGAGGGGCCATACCATATTAGAATCTCGGGTATCGACGATTGGTGAAGAAAATTCGAGGGTCTTCGACTCACGACTCGCGAGGTTGCGAGTTGTGAAAGGTGCTTGCATTTAGGCGCGTATGTGGTCCTATCGAGATAGGGACTAAAGAAAGAGATCTAGTGCTTTGTCATTAAGCGGTGGGTAGATCTAGAGGACCAGAATCTGTGCACCCAGATCTATGGCCAGGGTTTCATTCTGGATCCCCCTCGCCATTCTACCTTTAAGATTGGACTCACTTGTATCGCTGAGTCACAAAACATGAAAAGGCGCCTGGTTTGTTTGGCCTGTGGTCCTAACCCATGATCACAGGGAGGCAAACAGGGAAGAACTAGCCCGCGCTAGACCCCCGTAGGACTTCGGGGATTCTGTCCCTTGAGGAAAAGAAATTTTATTATTATGTCGTAGTGGGTGTGTTACAAATTGCTATCAGATCATGGTTAAAACACTAGGCCTGCATGGGCTCATGAATGAGTTGCGCATAAGCTCCGTTCAGAACACTCTTAAAAGGAGTAACCCCCTGTCTTAAACTTCCTAATCAAAAGACGAAGTTAAGAATGAAAAAACCCCTATTGTGTGTGTGTACATGTGAAAATATGAATTATGTACTGGTTATAAATAAATATAAATATTGACTAACAACCAACGTTTTTTTCCTTTTGCACACAAGCGGAAGATCAACTGCGGGAAATTATCAACGCACAGTATGGTGACTCACCAAGAAGTGGGAGAAGGCTCCCACAATAGAGACGAAGATTCTGATGAAAGGAGGGAAACATGGACCCCTCTAGGTCTAGTCAATAATGTGAGGAGCCTCATGGTCGAATTACAGAGATGTAAGGCCGACAATGAAAGGATGATGAAAGAACAAGAAAAGCAAACAAAAATTAACACAGTTTTACTACAGAGTTTATCCGATCTACAAAGACAAATGCAACATGAACCTGAAACTCAGAAACATGTCCATATCAGTGGTCACACTGAGAGGAGCACCTAGAAAAAGGTCCACCCCAGAGGTAAAGGACAAGCGTCGGATGATTCCTCTGAGAAGGAAGCTGGCGATTTAGAGGGCTCTTCTAGAAGCAGAACCAGTTCCTATTCCCGAAAGAAATAGAAGAAGAAAAAGTCTTCCAAAGGTCAAAAATTTGAAGAATTCAGAAAGGCCAAACCACCCTCCTTCGACGGTGAAATAAATAAGGGAGAGGAAGCAGAGGCTTGGCTACTTGGACTAAAGAAGTATTTTAGAGTCCTTGACTTTTCATAAAATATGAAGGCCCGAGTGGCCACCTTCAACTTGAATGGAAAGGCTTCCATTTGGTGGGAAGACCTTAAGAATATGAAAGGGGTTTGTGAATAGGACCTGTCTTAGGAACGGTTTGAGAAATACTTCCAGAAGAAGTATCCGTCGAAAAAATATTTTGACGAAAAGACTAAAGAGTTTTATGAACTCAAATTGGGGCAACCTACTATAGAAGAATATGTCAACAAATTCCTCGATTTGTTGAGGTATGTACCCTATATCAAGGTGGAAAAGGCAAAGGTGCAATGCTTCATCAGTGGAATACCTAAGGACTATCGGAATAGAATTAAATTTGATGAGCCAAAGACTCTAGAAGACACTATTCGAAAGGCAACCTATTGTCATGAACAGTTTGGGCATCGAGCAGAACCTTGCGAAGGATGGAAACATAAGAATAGTTCAAGATTTCAAAAAAGGGGAATTAAATCCCTAGGATTTAAGAAGTATAAGAATAACCCAAGAATGAGCTTCCCAACCCAGAGTATGCACCAACAGAATTTTCCCTCCTTGAGCAGAAATAAAACTTTTGGACCCATATCAGTGAAGACTGATAACCCAAAGAGAGATCCTTTGAAATGCTGGGGCTACGGGGAAGAACATCTATTGAGAGACTGTCCACACCGACAACAGAATAGTTAGAGGATTTATAACATCCAAGAAGCTACTACTGTCAATGATGTGGCTAGGAGTGTGCCATAAATTTATGCAGCCTTGGATAATAACCAAGCCGACCACCAAGCTTCAATAGTGGAAATAGAAGGTATGATTTCCAACCATCTAGTGTCTGTTTTAATTGACCCTGGTTCAAATTTGAGTTATATAGCCCC
>ML789570.1:112194-123070 GCA_009831015.1 Picea engelmannii
CTTGGTACACTTCAAAAATATATGAAGACTATTCTCTATCTCCTCACGTGGCTCCTTCTAGGAAACAAGTCTTCTCTAAATGGTGACTTCTTCCTCACAAAAACAACTCACCTCTCTATGGATATGTTTCCATTTCCCTTTCATTTTACCTGGGCCCTCTTGTAAGGGAGTGAAGCTCAGTCCTACTCTGATACCATGTTGAGTTTTCATAAGAGATGATATTGTATATGAATATGATTTATTACAATGATGAGTGTTCCATATATATAGAACATATAGTGACTATCCATGAAAGGATGCGTCCCTTGGATAATATATATATATATATATATATATATGGAACACTCATCATAAATAACTACTTACTTATGATATATATTCATACCTTATATAAATATATTATTACATTAATAATATTGTTTAATAATTAATAATAATATTATTAATTATTAATCTAGTATAATGTATTTCTGACACTTCCCAAACATCAACAGGTCGCACATGAAGTCTTAGAGTTACGACTCTAGGAGCTCTAGCTTCTATATTTTCACAATTTGTTTACTCCCAACAATCTCTCATTCCCATCAACTTGGACAACCCAAGGAAGAGTATCCCCTTCTCTGCATTATAGTATCTTAGGATGTCCCACCTCCCTTCTATAGCTCCAATAGAAGGTCGGACAAGAAGTCTACGACTTGTGGTTTCAGGAACTCCAACAACAATAATGGTGTCTCCAAACTTCAAAACAATTGCATGTATTCCTCCCACGTTGCATCTTATAAATTCTACTTTGATTCTTGTTACTGGTAATCATTCCAATTTAATTTACTTATTCCATGCCTTTTTTCTTGAGTTCCATTCCCTTCCGGTGCTCTTCTTTCCAGGTACTCAGGTCATGTTTTTGTTCCTCGATCGATCCTATAACAACCATCAAGAAAATCATACAACAACTTTCTTATTCATGGGAGTTTTCAACTCCAAAATATAATCTTGTATTCAAATATAAGATTGCAAGATAATCCAATACTGAGTCTATGTATCTATTTCTTTGTTTGATGAAGTTTCCATGGGAAAGAATTCAAGTCACTATCCTTTTAGACACACCCTCATGATTCCAACTACCATGCCATGTGCATTATTAAGTTTCCTCCTCCTTGTTGTACTCACCCTCTAGACTTTGGAATTCCCTTCACTTATATATAGTCCCTCATGTTATCCATCATTTTCTAAGGTTTCCACTTGCAAGGAGATCGCCAACTCACTTCTAGACCCCTACTAGTAGTCTGTAGCCAATAACTTGTGGAAATAATAGGGTTCCAATGTCATAAAAATTGCATTCTTCCTTATATTTGCAACTTCAATAGCCATCATCTCATCTATATGAAACACATACAATCATCATGAGATATCATCAAAGTAGATTCCTTCTCATCATGTTTGTCTCTTGCAACTATAGGTATCAATATTCTTTATGGGCTTACACCATTTCCATATCTAAGACCATTCTACCTACAATATTTATTAAATCTCATTCAACCAAACAAATTATCAGTATTCATGCACATTATCCTTTTATTGCACACTCAAAACAACTCATGAAGTGATCTCAGACTTGTAACATTGGTCAAGGAGGATTTGGAATGCTCAAAATGATCTAGTAGGATCTACAATGCTCAAAAAATGATATCCTAAAATTATTGAAAACTAATTAATTACGTAGATCTCGACAATAACCTTCCAACAACACAAAAATCGCCTCAAATGGAGTTCGTATGAAAATGTTATGGTCGATCAAAGATGTGGTCAAACATGGAAAAAGTCAATGGGGGTGCCACGTGGAAGGACCATAGACTGCCACATGGCCTATCCATATAGGTCATAGATGAAGTCATGCTAACATCATCATAGTGACATGGAAACACGATAGGCTGCCACAGAATGGAATTTTTTGGGGTCCATGTGGACCAATAAAAAAGTTCCATGTGTCATCCATACGGTGATGTGGCAAGTGTAGGTGGAAGGTGACTGGATGATAAGGTGGTAGATCCATACAATGACGTGGCATACATGACACCATGACATGTGGAACAATCAGAGAGTGCCACATGGCACTCCTCGATTGGTCAATAATGGCTAAGGGAGAATAAAATTCATTGGCTTGGATGGGAATCGAACCCATGACCTATGGGGGAATATTCCCAGCATATTCAAACTCTTTAACCAGATTACTCCTGCCAATGCACCATGAATGTTTGTTGTTCTAACTAACAATAAATATATTATCTAAAGTGTAATAATTATGCCTGAGAATAAAGGGGCTCGATTAGGTCGGATTTGGCCTATTTAAAATCAGCAAAATTCATACAACATGGAAATTCATGCAAAATTGGGGCATGTTGCATTGAATTTCATGCCAAGTTATATTTGTTGGAAATACTGAGAGGGGGGGTGAATTAGTATTACCTTTTTAAAAAATTAGTAATTAATTTGTTATTCTAATTATCATCACTATTGATCAACAATGGACTTTGTATTTAAACAATCAATTATATAAGTATACTTCAACAAGCATTACAAATTTTATAAATAATAATCTTGTGTTTGTGAAGGACACCAATCCTCTTTAGAGAATCAATTCTTGGAGACACAAATCCCCTTCTTTAGGGAACCAACCCTAGGAAGAACCAACTCCCTTGTTTTAGGGAACCAATCCTGGGAAGCACCAACTCCCTTGTTTTTAGGGCACCAACCCTATGAAGCACAAACTCCCTTATCTTTAGGGAACCAACCCTACGAAGCACCAACTCCCTTGTTTTCACACTTTACTTAGTGAAGGATATGAATCCTTCCTTTCTCCTCCCTTCCACCCTCACTGCATAAGTATCTTCATCTTTCCTTCTTGGACTCTGCTTCTGCTTTTGATCTTCTGAACTGGATTGCAGAGACACCTTTTTTTCACCATACCTTTATGTTTAGATATCATCCCAAAAGGTATGACATTTGCACCATTGTGTTTTTTAATAATGAACCATCACACCCTTTAATTTATTAACAACTATGTTATTTTAATAACAAATTTCTTCTTTTATTATTATCCTTTAAGTTTAATGGGTGAACTTGGTTCTTCTTTCAATCTCTTTTAATTAAGAATCATATTCTTAATCAGCATTGGTTTCCAGGTCAACCCACAATTATGGAAGCCTATAATTTGACTCATTTCACATCAAATCCGCAATGATGTGTCTAAGGACCTCTGCAATGCATTTGGACTTAACTATGCCCCTAACATAGAGATCTAACAACCTATATGGGTGTAGAAGTGCACAAGCACCAAATCTAAAGGCACTAAACCTTTTCTCCTCTGTGTGAAATTGGTGGCTATATCCATGTGCTTATCCTTGTATGTGATTTAATCTGGATTGTTGATTTCCATATTCAAATTTTGTAGATAGGCACTTCCTTCAATCCTTCCCTTTGTGACCGCGAGCTCAAAACCATGGGCTTATCTATTTCACACGTTATTCTATTAGCATTTTTCTCCCTTGTTATTCTACATGGGGCTGTATTCAAATGTTCGAGGGGTTATTTAATTCTAGGTCCTTTACACTCCTTATTAGCTTATTTACCTTATCAAGCTACCAATGTTGGAACCAGGTTCTCTGGTACTTCATCCTTTGGGACTTCCGACCTTTGCAGTCTTTCAACCCTCCTAGAGTAAATTTTGTCGAAGTGCATATACTGTATTCACTAGTAGATCAATCGGTCAATATTTAATCTTCCGTTGGATGGACAATCCTGGCTTATCCATAGGCTTAAAAAAAAATCGACAATTATGAATTAATCAAGATTTGAGATGAACGGTTCTCTTTCACTCTAGGACTTCGGATATTTGTGTCTCCAAGACTCTGGAGTAGAGCAATTCCTCTAGAGGTTTACCTATTGAATAATTCATAGAATGGTGGTGACCACTTGTTGTTAGTTAAGACCTTCGCTTATGTTATCCTTCTACTATGCATGAACAACGATCGAGAACTCTCTTGAAGTAGATCAACGATTAGAATTACTTCCTGATTCACGCTTAAACTATCCTTCCACTGTACTTGATTGAACGATGAAGAAATATTCTGTAGGATCTTATATCAACGACCAAATGTTAATTCATGACTTCAACCTTCAGTGCTTTGGGTATATTTGCTGGTAGGAGAAGTTGGAAATCCCCGGGGGATGCAGTCCCAGAGTGACGTGGCTTGCTGACGTGGCACTGACTAAGTGGCTACCACATGTCAGCTTGATTTGTGACTTTCACAGCCCTTATGTGCCATATGTATTTTGACACTTTTCATCATCTGATTAGGCCATGTGTCATATATTGCTGACATGGCCCTGCCGACATGGGCCTACTGATGTGTCACATGTCTTCCTTCAGGATCTAACAGTCATAGGTTCATCTGAAGTTTCTTATTGATATAATGGTTGTCTTTTCTTTGGGGATATGAAAATTTTGAGAATTCGATCTAATACTCTCAAATATTTGAAGTGTCGAATAGATATATCACCGTATATCTTTCCCTGTCTTGATCGACGACTTCTATTAACTCCAGGGCTCCAAAATTCAAGATTTAATGGTTTATTTGATCTTCTTATTGTCAGAGTAGGTCAATGTTGGAGTTTACCACCTTCTTCCTTTCAGCACGATCTGACGGTTTCAATATTCATTCCAGACCAATGGTTGACGGGATTTCCCTTCTCTTCCTCTGATCTGATGGTCGACAAGAGTTTGCGACTTCGGGGCTTTGAGCTTCGAGAAAACTTACATGTTTTAGAATCCTTTTCACTGAAGTGGACAACACCTGAGTTGACCACCTTATTTCCTTTAGTGTGATCTGATGTTTCAACATTTCCATTCCAGATTGATGGTTAATGCTTACCTCTAGACCAAATCTTGATCTAATCGCTGGGAAACCATTCGAAGCTCCTTCCTAATCGATGGTAGGCATTATTTCATGACTTTGGGATTTCGTGGATTCTTCCTTGTCTCTAGTAATCGCCAAAGTGGCGAAGTGGAAAAGTGTCAAAGTAATTTATTCGCTACTTGATCCAATGGTCCATAATTCTAATCTAACGGTTGATATTTAATCCTTCCCAACCTTTGACTTCACCTCAATCTATTGATCCTGGATTGTCTTGAACTAAGAATGAACAACTCTTGTAAGTTGATCCTTTACAAAATGATTTCTTCACTCGCATAACTTTGTCTCCTCTGTTACTTCAAATGCGCCATCTCTTCTAAGCTTCGATTAACGTTCTTCGTTTTGAGCTTTGTGTGAATGCACTCCTTTATGCACCATCTTTATCCAATTAGAAGGCTATCTCTTCAGAGATTTAGGTTTATACGGTATTCCTATGCCCCTCAAGCTATTTCTTCTATGAAACCTACTACGTTGTATCTCTTGATCTTTAGGATCTCAAAGCATAGATGATTTTAGGGGATAAATTTCGCAAATGGGTTAATTTTCCATGGTTTTTTCCAAAAAACGATTTGCCGATTTCCATTTTTTCTAAGATCAATTCGCCCAAATTCCACAGAATAAAATTATTTTGCCTTATAAATA
The DNA here is from genome assembly GCA_009831015.1 of Picea engelmannii. NCBI lineage: Eukaryota > Viridiplantae > Streptophyta > Pinopsida > Pinales > Pinaceae > Picea > Picea engelmannii. The sequence continues at coordinate 117,807 of ML789570.1, forward strand.
GACAAAATTTTATAGAAACTATACAAAATCCTTAGAAACTTGAATATTTTTTCCAAACTATCGCCAAACATTTTGCATTTTGCATATTAAGGACTAGTAAGATTAGCCCATGTTTTTACATTTTAATATAATTTTTCATCCTTAAAATCATCCATGTCTCAGAGAAATATAACGACAATACCATATTTATATTCTTGACATCAATTCCAACAACATAATACCATGTCCAACATTCTCCCCCTTTGGCATTGATGACAACAAATTAAAACCCCTTTTTCAATATTAACTGGATTTTACCAATCATTCTCCCCCTTTGAAAAAAATGACAAAAAGGGATGTTTCCTTTTAGGGTGATAGCCCCCCTTAGGTGATTCCTACCCTATCTATGAATATCTCCCCCTAGAATCATGTTGATACAACCAATCATGGGAAAAATAATAACTCCCCATGTCTTCTCTACAATATGAATAATATGCTATCACTGCAATTTTCTTCCACTTCAAATACTAATTCTCAAATGGAACACAGATCAACTACTCAAGAGTAATATGATCTTCCTACAATGATCCTTGGACATATTTACTAGCCATGTACCATGATAGATATTCCTCAGAAACCATTTACATAACTTCGTTGAGAGAATACATAACCGACACTATTCCTGGGTAGATGAATACCTGCAACAAACCATGCCAGATCCTACATAGAGTTATACCATCAAACCATGTTTGTTTTAATGATTCTAGTTATCTATTCATTCATTTGTAATCCAAGATCCTCTTTATATATATATATATATATATATATATATATATATATATATATATATATATATATATATATAGAGAGAGAGAGAGAGAGAGAGAGAGAGAGAGAGAGAGAGAGTTTTAGTATATCATCAAAATAGTGTTTGAAAATTTCCAAGATCATCATCGCTTAATTTTTTTGGTTGATCTCCTATTGAAGGTTCATCATCATCATCGTTGTTTTGTGCACCATAAGCTTCTTTATCCTTGTTTTGAGAATTTTCTTTTTGCATTTTCCATTTGTTAGGTAATGGTAAATATACCTGCATGACATTATCAAGTTATGTAATTGTGTCAGTTTTTTCTTTAGGAGTTTTCTTGTCTTGAGATTGATCTAGTTTATATGCATAACTCTGATTTTCATATACTTTATCAGACACTTCATCCATCATACTCCTATCGTCATTTTTTTCAAATTTAGGTACAATATCTTGATCATTTTTCTTCCTTTGTACTTTATCTTTTCTTCTCCATATCTTCTTATAATTTTCCTTAATGATGGAGATACTTGCCTTCATGGAATATTTTGGCAATCTACATTCACTGGCCTTATGACCATAATTGTTGCATTTTTGGCAGTCAATATTGAATTTTTGCAAAGGAGAAAATGAGTTATAGTTTCTCTTCTCTGTATTGTACTTATTGTTCTTATACCTTTGGAAATTTCTATGATTGTATTGTCCATAAAATTTGCAATGTATTGTCTTATGTCCAAAATTATTGCAAGAGTAACAATATCCAATAAATATATATTTATTAGGGGGATTCCTTCTGGTGATTTTATTCTTCTTGTCATCTTTTACTTTAGTAGGGAGTGTTGATTTTTGTTTATGTGGAACAATTTTCAATGGTATCATCTTTTCCTTATTATCTTCTACACTTAAGGAGCCTTTTAGAGCATCTGCATAACTGATTGGCCTTTTGACTAATCCTTGTGATGTAGAGGTTGAGTCTTGGGTGTATCCCAAACCAGTATTGTTGTTTGGTGATCTCTGACTACTAAGAATTTCATCCAATATTTTTGAACTATTTTCAAATTTTGATCCCTTCTTTTCTTTTTCAAATTCACCTTTTAGAAACTCAATCTCATATTCTAGCTTCTCACATACTTTTTCTCTATCATTGAATTGTTTTAAAATGACTTCTTCAATTCTTTTAGCTTCCAGGAGATGGGACTTCAAATCACTGACGATCTTCTTTGATTCTTTGATGGTTCTTAATGCATCTATTTCTCTTGATTAATGTGATTCTTCAAATTCTTGAAGTTGCGCCCTAAGTACCTTGTTCTTCTTTTTATACTTTTTTAGTTACTCCAGAGAACTAATCAGTTCTTCTTCTAGATCTACTTCACCTTCACTTTCATATTTTTCTTCATTATCTATATTATTATTTTGAGTGTTCATTCCCATAAATAGAAGCTCTGAATCTTCATCTTCACTCATGTTTGAAGAGTTGATGTCTTCTTTGGAGTATTTTTTTTTTTTCTTATAAAATTTCTTCTTGTATTGGTATTTGTGGTTGTGGGCTTCTTTATCATCATTATCCTCTTTCTTGGGATAGGTACATGTGTTAGCAAAGTGTCTGATTCTTCCATAGTTGAAACATTTGAAGGGTAACTTTCTTTTATATTTTCCAAATCCTTTATGGAGTTTTTTTATAAAGTTGGTCTCTTCTACATCTGATATGTCTGATTGATCTTCATTAGACATATGCTCTTGTTTATTCTTTTCTTTAGATGCATTAAAGGTTGTTTCTTCTTTTGATGGTTTTCTGTTCCCTGTTCTCATCTCATATGTTGTAAGAATTCCATGGATCTGATCTACTGTGAGTTTGTCAAGTTCTGGTCTATCTTCAATTGTGGAAATCTTAGCATTATACCTCATAGGAAATGACCTTAAGATATTTTGTACAATAGGTTTGTCTGAAAGTTCTTCTCCTGTTGCTCTGATTGAGTTAACTACTTCATCTACCCTATGAAGGTATTCAACAATGTTCTCTTATTCTTTCATCTTCAAATTTTCAAACTGAGCTCTGTAGATTTATAGTTTGGCTTCCTTGAATTTGTTAGCTCCTTCATATAAAACCTCCAGTTTGTCCCAGATCTCTTTAGTTAACTTACAATGTATTACCTTCACAAATATATGATCTGTTAATCCTCCTAGAATGGCATTGACTGCTCTTCAATTGTCATTGCAAATCTTATTTCCTACAATATCTATGGGTGAGTAGCTGGTGCAGTGCAACCATCTACTACAGTTTTCCAAACATCAAAACCAAGAGCCAATAGGTAGATTTTCATTCTTATTTTCCAAAAAGCATAATAATCTCCCTTAAACAATGATTCTTTGTTGGAAGAAATTACCTCTTGTTGATACATTTCTTTCAGTATCTACCTTCCAGTTATTAGCCTGTGCTGAAGGCACTCACTCTAATACCAATTGTTGGAAATACTGAGAGGAGGGGGGGGGTGAAACAATTAGTAATTAATTTTTTATTCTAATTATCACTATTGATCAACAATGAACTTTGTATTTAAACAATAAATTATATAAGTATACTTCAAAATCATTACAAAGTTTATAAAGAATAATCTTGTGTTTGTGAAGGACACCAATCCTCTTTAGAGCACCAACTCTTGGAGACAAAAATCCCCCTCTTCAGGGAACCAACCCTAGGAAGCACCAACTCCCTTGTTTTAGGGCACCAACCCTAGGAAGCACCAACTCCCTTGTTTTTAGGGAACCAACCCTAGGAAGCACCAACTCCCTTATCTTTAGGGAACCAACCATACGAAGCACCAACTCCCTTGTTTTCACACTTTACTTAGTAAAGGATATGAATCCTTCCTTTCTCCTCCCTTCCACCCTCATTGCATAAGTATCTTCATCCTTCCTTCTTGGACTCTGCTTCTGCTTTTGATCTTCTTATGTGGGCTGCAAAGAGACCTTTCTTTCACCATACATTTATATTTATATAGTATCCCAAAAGGCATGACATTTGAATCATTGTGTCTTTTAATAATGAACCATCACACCCTTTTATTTATTAAAAACTATGTTATTTTAATAAATAAAAAAATTATTTTCCTATTATCCTTTAAGTTTATTGGGTGAACTTGGTTCTTCTTTCAATCTCTTTTAATTAATAATAATATTCTTAATTGGCACTAGTTTCCAGGTCAACCCATAGTTATGGCAGCCTATAATTTGACTCATTTCACCTCAAATCCATAATGAGGTTTCCAAGGACCTCTGCAGTGCATCCGGGCTTAACTATGTCCCTAACACAAAGCTCTAACAACCTATATGGGTGTAACAATGCTCAAGCACCAAATATAAAGGTGTTAAACATTTTCTCCTTTGTTTGCAACCAATGGCTACATCCATGCGCTTATCCTTGCATGTGATTTAATCTGGATTGTTGATTTCCAGATTCAAATTTTGTAAATAGGAGCTTCCTTCAATCCACTTCCCTTTGTGACCATGGGCTCAAAACCACAGGCTTATCTATTTCACATGTTATTCTGTTTGAGATTTTCTCCTTTTCCCTTATTATTCTACATGGGACCATATTCAAATGTATGAGGGATTATTTAATTCTAGGCTCTTTACACTCCTTATTAGCTTATTTATCTTATCAAGATACCCATGTTGGAACCATGTTCTCCGGTACTTCATCCTTCGAGACTTCCGGCCTTTGCAGTCTTTCAACCCTCCTGGATTAAATTTAGCCGAAGTGCATATACTGTATTCACTAGTATATCGGAAGGTCAATATTTAATCTTTTGGTGGATGGAAGATCCTGAATTATCCATAGGATTAAAAAAAAATGATAATCACGACTTAATCAGGAGTTGATATGAACGACTCTCGTTCACTCCGGTACTTCGGCTATTCATGGCTCCAAGACTCTATAGTAGATAATTTTCTCCGAAGGTTTACCTACCGAATAAGTCATAGAATGGCGGTGACCATTTTCTGTTGGTTAACACCTCCGCTTGCGCTATCCTTCCACTATGCTTGATCAATGGTCGAGAACGCTCCCGAAGTAGATCAACAGTTAGTGTTACTTCATGATTCATGCTTACTCTATCCTTCCATTGTACTTGATCGAACAATCGAGAAATATTCTATAGGATCTTAGATCAATGGCCAAATGTTAATTCATGACTTTGGCCTTCGACGCTTTGGGTATATTTGCTGGTAGGATAAGATGGACATCCCCAGAGGATGTAGTCTTGGAGTGATGTGTCTTGCTGACGTCACTTTTGATGTGGCACTGGTCGAGTGGTTTCCACATGTCACCTTGATTTGTGAATTTCACAGACCTTATGTGCCATATGTATTTTGAACCTTGTCATCATCTGATTAGGCCATGTGTCAACTATTGATGACATGGTCCTACTGACGTGGGCCTATTGATCAAGGATGATTTTAAGGATGTAAATTTATTTTAAAA
>ML789570.1:123120-139208 GCA_009831015.1 Picea engelmannii
AAATTTAGACCCTAAAATCATCTATGCTATTGATGTGTCACATGTCTTACTCCTGGATCTAACGGTCCTAGGTTCATCTGAAGTTTCTTACTGATCTGATGGTTTTCATTGCTTCAGGAATATAACACTTTTGAGACTTTGATCTAATACTCCTGAATTGTCAAAGTGTCGAATAGATCTATCACCATAGATATTTCCTTTTCTTGATCAACGACTTCTATTAACTACGGGGCTTCAGAGTTCGGGATTTCTTGGTTTATCTAAGCTTCTTATCGTTGGAGTAGGTCAATGCTAAAGTTGAACACCTTCTTCCTTTTAACTCGATCTGACGGTTTCAATATTCATTCTGGATCAACGGTTGACAGGATTTCCCTACTCTTCCTCTGATCCGACAATCGATAGGATTTCATGACTTCGGGGCTTCGACCTTCGAGTAAACTTACATGTTTCAGACTCCTTTTCTCCAAAGTGGTCAGCGTTGAAGTTGACCACCTTCTTTCCTTTAGTGTGAGATGACACTTCAACATTTCCATTCCATATCGACAGTCGATGCTTAACTCTAGATAAAATCTTGATCTAACGGCTAGGAAACCATCTGAAGCTCCTTCCTAATCGACGATAGGCATTATTTCATGACTTCGGGATTTCATGGATTCTTCCTTGTCTCCAGTAATCATCGAAGTGGAAAAGTTTCGAAGTAATTTATTCACTACTTGATCCAATGGTACATAATGCTAATATAACAATTGATATTTAATCCTTCCCAACCTCTGCCTTCATCTCAATCTAACGATCCTGGATTTTCCTGAACTAAGAATGAACGACTCCTGTAACTCGATCCTTTACAAAAGGATTTCTTCACTCGAAGAAATTTGTCTCATGTGTTACTTCAAATACGTCATCTCTTCTAAGCTTTGATTAATGTTCTTCCTTATGATATTTATGTCAATGCGCTCCTTTATGCATTGCCTTTATCCAATCAGAAGGTTATCTCTTCTAAGCTTTAGGTTTATACAAGATTACTCTGCACCTCGCGCTATGTCTTATGCACAACCTACTATGTTATCTCTCCTAAGCTTTAGGATCTCAAAGACATATAATGAAAATACCATATTGATATTCTCGACAACAATTCCAACAAAATAACACCATGTCCAACAATATTTTCCTCGTTTTGCGTGCAAGAGGTGTTCTTGGTTTTGATTTGCCTCGTTTTGCATGCTATTGAGTTCTTTGAAGGAAGTATAGGGTGTTTATACTCATTTTTCTCCGAATTTTGAGAGGAATATGATGGTGATGACTATTTAATTTAAAAATTCTATGTATGAAAATTCTTAGTCCAATTTGTCATTTATGAGACACAGTCTTGATATTAGTGCAAAAAGGTGTCTTTAAGCACCAGTTTAGAGCATAATCAAGTTTATACTCATTTTTCTTAGAATTTCGCGAGGAAATAAATAATGACCTATGTTTCTGGGATTTATCGGCAGAATTGAAGAGTGACATCAAATTTGGCATTGTAAGCCCATTTATTGAAATTTTGACATTTTGAGAATTAATAAGAGCAATCTATTTCTCTCTATTTTGGCACTCATTATTTCCACAAGTTGTATTTATCAGTGAATGAAGTTTATGGATAAGTAATACATTCACATGATATTTTGCATATAGTCAAGTTAATCTTCAATTTCCCAAATCTGGTTAGATGCTTATGTGTGTTTATGAACTAATTGGCATCTGAGGATTTTCAGGCTGAATTGGTATCATAGTTTGTTGATATTTTAGATCAAGTTGGTATCAACACTCGTTTGGTATTTTCAGATCTTGTGGTATTAGAGATGGTTTTGACATGTATTTGCAAGTGAATGCTTATGAGGTCCAAATATAAGCGAGGTGAAGGAACAATTGAATAATTTAATCCTAATATTGAACATGTATTTCGAAGGAAAGAAATGGAGCATGGAGAATTTCTTTCTGAGGCTGATAAGGAATTTCAAAGGATGTTACTGAAGACGAAAAATATGGTTAATAAATTGTGGGAAGACCTAGAAAGAAGGAGAGAAACTTCTCATCAAAATGAAGGAGGTTCATTGGAAACAAAGGTAAAATATGAAGGAGAAGGTGAAGAACCTCTAGGGTCTCCTTCATCCCCATCCCCATCATCATCATCATATTCTTCTTCTTCTGATGAAAGTGAACATTCTTCTCGTAAGAGGGAACAATGTTCTAAGAAGTCCTCTCGTTGTCATGATCTGCATTTATTAAAGCTAGATGTAAAGTTTGATTTTCCTACTTATGATGGAGATTTGAATGTAGGGAAATTGGATAATTGGGTCAAACAGATTGAAGGACAGTGCAAGGATACAATTGGCTATTTTTTTCCTAAGTGGTACAACTTTGATATGGTGGGAGAGTAGGACACAAGTTGATCTTATTCAACATGGTAAAATCATTTCTTCATGGATTGAATTTACTATTGCATTCATAAAGCAATTTTATCCATTATCTTATATGCAAACATCAATGATTGCTTGGAAACATTTAAGACAAGGAAAAGGGAAAAATGTTCAAGATTGTACACAAGAATTTAAGAGGAATGCATTATCTTTGGGAATTCCATTACATATTCCTGAGACTCTTCTAAAGTATATTGGTGGTATGCACTTATATATTCTCCATACTATTATGATGTTTAATCCTATTAATTTTGATGAAGTGTCAGTAAAAGATACTCATATTGAAGCCAACAAAAGAAAACATGTTGAGGATGTGTCAGAGAAGCCATGTGAATTTGAGGAGCAGTCGAAGCAAAAAGGGAAGAATAAGAAGACAACTATAGTAAAGAAGGATAAAGAGATGAAGCCTACATGTTATCACTACGAGAAGAAAGGGCATGATGACAAGCATTGTTGGAAGTTTCATGCAGAATTGAAACCAAAGCATGCTTAGCATAAGAAGGGTAAAAAGTATAACATGACCATAGTTCAGGATCTTGGATTAGATTCTAAGGATGAAACCAAGGTTACATCTATGGGAATTAAATGTAAATATTTCGTTGCAAGTTTCATTTCATGTACTTCTTCTGCAAAGTCTAATGTAATTAATGATGGAAGGAAAAGAAAAGACATGTTTCATTTACGAGTTATGTCAAAGAACACTAATATCGATACACTTGTTGGTAGTGGATCACAAGTGAATCTTATTTTAGAGCAAGTTGTTCGGAATTCGGGATTGGAAACTAGTTCTCATCCGAGAGAGTATCCTTTGGGTTGAATTTGTGATAATGCTTAGGTATAGGTAACTAAGCAATGCAATTTACAGTTTACAATCACATCCATTTTCATTGATGAGGTAGAGTTAGATGTTGTTCCACTTGGAATTTGAAGGATGGTTTTGGGAAGTCCATACTTGTGTGACAGGAAGACCATTTTCTACAGGGAACAAAATAAGTATCATCTTCTCAAGGATGGGATTGAGGGCATTGTGAGAGCTCATCAAATGAAGACTAATTTGAAATTTGTCACTATAGGGCATGTGAAATTCCTAGTTAATTCTAGTATCCAGGATCCATATTTACATCCTACGGTTGAAAGTAGAACAAGTCCTTTGGTTGATGTTGTTCCTACTAAGAAGGGAAAATATTTTGATGGTGCATTCTTTTTCATGTCTATATATTCATTTTTTGTTGTTTAGTTTATTACTAATCAATGGAGTATGGTTACCTACTACAAAAATGAATGGTGGAGTTTGTGAATTTAAGGGAACAATTGACTTGATCAACAATGTTGTTTTAGTATTCATTATCATTATGATGATTCAGGTGCTCGTGATCTAAGAAGGATGGATGGATGATACTGGAAAAGTGAGGCGATAATATCCTCACTTTATTTCTGAATGATCCATATTTTTGGAGGTCCAAAAGTTCTTCAGTGGGGAGGTGTGATCCAGGAGGATCTAAAATGCTCAAAGTGATCCAGGAGGATCCAAAATGCTCAAAGTGATCCAGAATGATCCAAAATGCTCAAAAATTTATATCTCAAATGCTCTTGAAAACTACTCCATTGCATATATATTGGATATAGATTTCCAACAACGCAAAAATCGCCTCAAACAGAGTTTGTATGCAAAAGTTATGGTCGGTCAAAGTTGTGGTCAAATAGGTCAAAAGTTAAAGGGGTGCCGCATGGTAGGCCCACAGGATGCCACATGTCCTATCCATGCAGGTGATATATGACATCATGTTGATGTCTTCATGATGATGTGGCACTATGACAAGTTTCCACATGTCACCCAAAAATGACATTTTTCCATGTGGACCAATAAAAAAGTGTCATGTGTCATCTGTATGAATGATGTGGCATTTGTACGATGACATGGAAGGAATAGGTGGAAAATGAATGGATGTTGAGATGGAATATCCATATAGTGATGTGGTAGACATGAAAACATGACACATGGACCAATTAGAGAGTTCCACGTGGCACTCTCTGATTGTGTAATAATGGCTAAGGGAGAATAAAATTCATTGGCTTGGATGGGCATCAAACCCATGACCTACGGGGGGATATTCCTAGAATATTCCAATGCTTTAACTAGATTCCTCCTACCGATGAGCCATGAATGTTTGTTGTTCTAACTAACAATAAATATATTATTTAAAGTGTAATAATGAAGCTCGAGAATAAAGGGGCTCAGTTAGGTCGACTTTGGCCTATATAAACTCAACACCCAACTTGAATACGACATGAAAATTCATGCTAGAATGGGGAATTATACGTTGAAGTTCATGCCAAGTTATATTTTCCTCATTTTACGTGTAATAGGTGTTCTTGGTTTTGATTTGCCTCATTTTGTGTGCTATTGAGTTCTTTGAGGGAAGTATATGGTGTTTATAATCATTTTTCTCAGAATTTCAAGAGGAATATGATTGTGATGTATATTTTATGTAAAAATTATATGTATGAAAAGTATTAGTTCCAATTTGTCATGTATAAGACACATAGTCTCGTTATGCGTGCAAAAAGGGGTCTTTAAGCACTAGTTCAGAACATCGTCAAGTTTATACTCATTTTTCTCAGAATTTCGTGAGGAATTAAATAATGACCTCTATTTATGGGATTGAGAAGCATAATTGAAGAGTGACATCAAATTTGGCATTGTAAGCCCATTTATTGTAATTTTGGCATTTTGAGAATTAATAAGAGGGGTCTATTTCTCTCTATTTTGGCACTCATTATTTCCGCAAGTTATATTTATTAGTTAATGAAGTTTATGGATAAGTAAGACATTAACATGATATTTTGAAAATAGTCAAGTTGATTTTTAATTTCCCGAATATGGTTGGATGTTTATGTGTATTTATGAACTAATTGGCATCTAAGGATTTTCGGGCTGAATTGGTATCAGATTTTGTTGATATTTTGGATCAAGTTGGTATCAGAACTCGTTTGGTATTCTCATACCAAACATACTAATAATTCAATCATTTATGTTTTTTAATCATATTAAGTGGAATGAAATTGTCATTCATTATGCATTATTAGCACACTCAACATTACATAACTTCATAAAAAATTACACTAACAAACCAATGTGCCAATATTCACGGTCACATCTACACAATGAATCCTTGAATTGAATATAGAATACGACATATCTATATCATGTGTTCTTCCATTATGAGTTGGAAGGTCTAGCCAACACCTCGACACATCATCCAACTTGTTCATATTTCTTTTTTGATCATTTGGATACCTTCCACTTCAACCCAAAAACAACACCATGAATATAATCCTTTGGTGCTCTTCAATGTTAGCAAAGAGTTTGAAATTGAAACATTGATGATGAGTAGGAATACCATTGATTATTTGTATATACCTATATCTCTTCAATGTCCAACCACATCATGGCCTCACACAGGGTTACCTATATTGGCATCCATTTGTATAACATGAATATGTCTCTTGACCTACCTTGGATATGAATTCATAACCAATAATGACATGTCATTAAACTCTATATGAATGAATTCAATTATTAAATAAATTTTGTACATTCAAGGCCCTTTTCCTTTATCACATCCAGTGGAGTTTCATGCTCATAGTACACATCATTAAAATATAATTTTGACTAAGGGAATTCTTACCTCAATTCCCTTTTAGCATTTATGCACCATGAGAAACCAAATCCATACGTGCATGGCCCTTATCAAATTACTTGATTCTACTTGATTAGATGATAACTCCTAGAAGCTCACWTGATCCCTTCACCAACCTATTCATCAAAATTTTGTTTTACCATACTCATTTTTCTTTATATGAATGATTTTCATATGCAAAAACATCATCAACATATTTAGTCATGATATAAACCTTTATTGGATACATAATCCATCATTAKAAACTTTCAATCATAATAACAAATTTATTTCATATATAATAGTAGACTACTCTTAGTATATATGTATGATATATGCATGCCCAAGAATTACCACATGCACTAATGCATATCAATATGCACCAATAATTSATTCTCAACACGCCTACTAGTGCACATGCATTTTATATTTCCTACACCACTTCCAATATGCTCTTTGGTGCATATTTATTCCATCTTTTTTGCTATAGGCATCTTCCCTTGAATTCCTCTAAATCCTTGTTTCCCCATGTTGATCTGTAAAATTTCATGGATATTCCACTGGAATAGTTCATCACAACATATCTTATACTATTATGAAATATTATATTATGTAATTTATTTTCTTAGATCCCAGATTAGTTATTACTAGCTTATCTCTTAGATTTATGAAAATAATTGAAATACAAAAATGAAAGAAATGAGAAAAATAACACATTATCCACACATAAATTAACACAATATATATCCTTAGAAACCCAACATGGGAGAAAACCTACCTAGAAGGTGAGGTTGATGCTCTGCTCTCTTTTATTCAATTGTGAAAATAAAAATACAAAGAAAGAGACACTCACTATGGAGTTTCCTTTGACACTATGGCTTGTATGGATGCTACAAAATGTTTTCTTCCTCTCTTATGTTCTCAAAATACCACTCCTAGATTCTCTTCTCAACTATGGAACAAGTAAAATGCTAAATAATGGAATCCTTTCTCCTCATAGTGGCCCTATATTTAACATAGCCTGGTAGCCATCTAGGGTTATGGTTTTGACTTCCTCAACCTTCGATTAGTGATAAGGTTTGAACCTTCTAGAATATTCTTGAAATTACACAGGTGGTTATTCCGATATGTGTGAGTAATGTGGGATGAAATGCAATCCACTCATACCATGGTGGTCAACAAGGTAGGTCAACTTGTAGAAGGCATAAATTCCGCATACAAGATTTGATTGAGGTGATGTTTGCACCATTGGAAAGGTATCAATGTTGAAAACACTGTCAAGGGTGTGGGAACATGTTATGGACAGAGTAACGCTAAAAAATTATTCTTAATGCCTCAAAATAGTTTTGGACCCCAATTTTCCAAACTAAGACTTGCCACTAAAACGAATTTGCAAGTCGATTCCTCCAAATGTTTCCACCCAAAAAGTACCAAGTTATATGAACAATTATATGATGATCCAATATGGATCATACCTCCCCACTTAGGTAGGATTTTGGTCCCCAAAATATTTACTAAGTGAGGTGAGGAAAATTTTCCTCTACCTTATCTCTTTACCTTATCTCTAGAGTACCATTTTTCCTTTCCCGTAAGTTGTGCTTTCAACCTAATTTTCCAAAGGTCATGCTACCCATGTCTTGTAGTTATAGACTTCCTTTGATATTATGAACCAAATGTTTAAATATCATAATAAACCAAAAGTACACACCAAGTACACCAATGTGAGCATGGATCACAACTCCAATATAGATAAGAGAGACGAGTTACACAAAACTCCTTAAATAATATGAGAACCTCCTCCAAATACCCAATTACATTCATACATCACAATTCACATGTCCTCAATAATGACTACATGATCTCTATATATACCTATTCACACATTTCATATGTGGCTCCTTTATTATTAGGCCACCCCTATTACATATACAATTAAACATTCAATGTACATTTAACCCCATATATCCCCCCCCCCCCCTTNCCCCCCCCCCCCCCCCTTTAAGGTCATATCATATACATTTAACCCTATATATTTCCCCCTTGGGGTCATATCATCTACAAAAATGTGTCCTCTTCCAACTCTGCTTAAGCATCTAGTGCTAAGTCCTTTATGGTAGGTAGGACATGCTCCTCCTCCTCATCCAACATGGAAGGCTCATAGAGTTTCAAATTCTCAACATTCACTACTGAGTAAATGTGCATGTATGTGGGAATACCAAGTTTGTAGGCATTATCTCCCACCTTATAAAATACATTAAAAGGGCCATATTGTAGAGCCTTGATATTCTTACCAAGACATTGTAGTCTTTCCTTGTTCATATATAAACAAAATATGTATCCCATTTTGAATTATTGTTTTGTTCTGTATTGATCATGTTATGCCTTGTACCTTTCTTGTGACTTCTTCATCATCTCTCGTACTTACAAATGGATCTGTCTAATATTTAAACAAATTTATGTACTTCCAATGCTTCCTTTGTGATGTATTCCCTCACTCCTCCTTGTTATCTATAAGCAACATCCAACGGTGAAGGTGGAAAATACCCAAAGCAAGTTTCAAAAGGGGACTTATGAGTAGAAGTGTGCACTGCTCTATTATAAGAGTGCAAAATATAGATAATAATTTCATACAAGGTTTTTGGATGCATCTGAATGTAACCCCTCAAAAGTTTCACCAAATTCTTGTTGAATACTTATGTCTTCCCATCTGTCTATGGATGGAATATTGAATATCTCTTCAAATATGTATCCATATTCTCCCAAAGTATATTCCAAAAGACATTGAGAAATATGGTATCCCTATATGAGATGATGTTCCTTGATATCCCAAAGTGCACCCAGACCTGTTCAAAGAACATGTTTGATACTTCTTGTCCTATGATGGTCTTTTTACAAGGCATAAGAGTGCACATATTTTTGAACCTGCCAATTACCACAAATAAATAATCATGTCCCCTCCTAGTTGTTGGTAAACCTCCCACAAAATCCATGGAAATTATTTATAAAGGTTAAGTGGATGTAGGTAAGGGATGGTATAGACCTTTATTCCTATTATTGGGCTTGTTGGTACAAAAAGGTATGCATCATATGATATATTGAGATACATATTCTTGCATTATAAGCCAATAAGCATACCTTTGTAATTTAGCAACCATCTTCCCAACCCCAAAATGTCCTGCAACCTTGGAGGTGTGAGCCTCTCTGATAAGAAGAAACATTTCACCTTTAGGAACACAAAGCTTGTATAGCTTGTAAAACAACCCATTCTAGAGATGATAGTCAACCTTACCATCACCTTATTCTACATGAATTTGGTCATGTAGCTATTGAAATACCTCTTTAAAGTCCTCATCTTCTCTGTGTGCATCCTTGTATGCATCATGGCTAAAAGGCTCCATGTGCATAAGAGTTACCAAATCTATAATATTGGATATGGTGGCCTTGAAACCATGCCAACCAAATTATTAGTGTTTCCCTTCTTATACTTGATGACTAGATGAAATTGTTGCAAAAACCCCATCCACTTGTAATGTTTGGTTTGTTGTAGCTTACTATGGGCTTACAAATACTACAGTGGTTGGTGATCGGTGTGTATAATGTTTTCCTTTCACATTAGATATTTCTATGATTTTGCGACTTTCTTCTTAAACCAAATCCTTGATCCTAAAACTTTTCAAAAATATCCCAAAGAAACCTTCCTCTAATACCAATATGATTTTTTTAAATTTAATTTTTACATGTGGTTGACAACACCAAAGACTGATACTCACTACATACATGGAACCCCCCCAAAATCCAAAGAGAACATGGGGAGGCCGATCATTTTCAGAATATTGGGGGCTCAACAACAAGAGCATCATATAGACCCATTTAATGGCATCACATGTCACTTACAAGGAATTGAACTTGGGTGGGGAGGGTAACAACCATTCCTCCTAACCACCCAAGCTACATCCAATAGACTCTGATACCAATATGATATGTAAACTTCTGTGGATATTCCATTGGAACAATTCATCACAAAAAATATTATACTATTCTAAAATATTAGGTTATGCGATTTATTTCCTTGGATCCTAGATTAGTTATTACTAGCTTATTGATCAGATTTATGAAAATAATTGAAATAAAAAAATGAAAAAAATGAAAAAAAGAACACACTATCCACACACAATGAACAAAATATATATCCTGGTAAACCCAATATGGGAGAAAACACAACTAGAAGGTGAAGCCTATGCTCTACTCTCTTTTCTTTAATTATGGAAATGAAAATACAGAGAAAGAGGAACTCACTCTAAAGTTTACTTTGACAATGTGGCCCATATGGATCCTACATAATATTTTTCTCCTATGTTATGCTCTGAAAATACCACTCCTATCTTCTCTACTCAACTATGGAACAAGTACAATGCTAAAGAATAAAACCCTTTCTCCTCCTAACAACCTTGTATTTAACATAACCTGATATCCATCTAGGGTTAGGGTTTTGACTTCCTTGACCCTAAATTATTGATAAGGTTTGGACCTTCTATAATATTCTTGAAATTACACACATGGCTAGCCCCATATGCGTGAGTAATGGGGGATGACATGGCATCTAATTGTACCATGGTGGTCAACATGATAGGTTAACTTGTGGAAGGCATACATTCCTCATATGAGCTCCAATTAAGGTTAGGTTTTCACAGTTGGAAAGGTATCGATGTGTAGAACACTATTGAGGGTATATGCACAAGTTCTAGGTGACGTAATCCCCAAAAATGCCATTTAATACCTCAAAATGGCTCCATAAGGTTTCATACCCCAATTTTCCACACTGGGACTTGCCACTAAAATGGATTTGCAAGTCGATTCCTCCAATTTGTTTACCCATAAATTACTAAGATAGATAAAAAAAATTATACGATTATCCAATTTGGATCACCTATGCTATCACTCTACTCATCTGTGCATTATTTCTCCCTGATATGAACATTTTCCTGCTAGGTCCCACTCGACTATCTTGCAATTCTCACCAATATATATCTTATTGGTATTGGAAACTTGTTAGTAACTACCTTTATTTAGGCAATTTAGTCCAAAATTTCTCTCCCTAAACCTTCCATCATATTGTAATGATTTACTTTATATCACTCCATCTTCTTGATGTTATAGTATTCTCCAACTAACTTAACCATTATCATTATGGCATCACTTGTCATTGTCTCTAGTTTTCCATTGGTTTTTCTCATTTTTTTAATAATTCTCTTCACTTCATTGAGTCATTCCATGTGAAGTTTGGTTCTGTCAACTCAAGAGCAAATTTCTCCCATGGGATGTTGTATTTCTCCATTAGCACTTTAAGGTGAATGGACCTTCATTATTCCATCCTTGTAATTCCTTGCACATGTCTCACGTTTCCAATAAGCACTCTGCTAATAAAGTGGTTTTGTTTCCATGGATACTTTTAGATAGAAGTATATAATTCATATCTAGCAATTCTTTTTCTTTCACATAGAGATTCTCACCCATCCCATGAGTCACACATCACCTCATGTGATCCTTGTTTTATTTTGCTCAATCTTTGCATTCATCTTTAAATTTATACCTTCAAGGCTATGGAGGTTTATCTCGCCTTCTTGTGCCTATTACTATCATTCTTCACCTATTGGCTTCATTATTACTATCATTATTCACCTATTGGTTTCATGTCTTAAGTGAGATTACTTATTTATTTTTCTTTGCAAGTAATTCAAACTATATAGAAGCTGAGTTTTAATTTGGATTTTCTCTTCCTAAGCCCTTATCAACCTTTCATTTTCTTCTTCATAGCTCTGTACATCCCTTTGCAACCTCTTCATTGTCTCAATCATCTCTACAAGCTTCACCTTGCTTCTATGTCCATTGGACCTTAGAATTTTGTTCTACAATAGATCGACACAGTATTCATTCATAGCACATAATCATCTTGTTAATACACGTTGACATAATACTATACAGTGAGTGTTCCCCCGCTCATAAAAAATACCATGTTATTAAAAATAAACCCCATTTTCATTGCTATGTTATTACACTCCCAAATGTGCCTCCAGACCATTACATAGGTGTCATTATGAGAATCTATAGTATTCCTTACCTAATACTCACATCTAGCATGTACCTCTATCATCTAAAAATGTTTTTTCTAGAATTGACATTGTTTTATAAATATCTCATATTAGGCCATTGCATGGTTCACAAAGTCCAATTGTCTTTTTCCTTGTAGCTTTATGAAAAAACTAGATGATTTTTTGGAGAACTTAAAATTTCCATCATGTTTTCCTCTGAATTACCTTTCCATTGACTATACTTTTGTTTCATTTAGGGTTTTGAGCTAAAAGTTATGGCTTTGTGAAATTCACATTTTCACCCCTGTTTCACTTGTTTCACGTGTACCATTAATTGCAAAAGCTGACTTATGTCACTTGTATAAAGAGCCGACTGAGAACTATATTTTTTTATATTAGGTAATTATAGTATTATTTATTATAAGTAAACAATAACTTTCATATTCAGGATATGATGCTCCATTCAACATTTGCATCAATCTAGATTTTCCAATTTT
Source organism: Picea engelmannii (assembly GCA_009831015.1). Classification (NCBI taxonomy): domain Eukaryota; kingdom Viridiplantae; phylum Streptophyta; class Pinopsida; order Pinales; family Pinaceae; genus Picea; species Picea engelmannii. The sequence goes on from ML789570.1 coordinate 135,843, forward strand.
GTCCTTTTTGTATTTCCTCTAGAATTTTGAGCAAAAATGACTTTCTCGCAAATGGGGAAGATATGGAAAAACTTCTCCAATGAAAGGTTGTCTGGATTTATGAGGAGGTAAAATGTTGAGTAAATATTTTTTTTTGTATTTGTGATATCGGGTCCCTTTTCCTCCTATAAAGATCTCAAAATTCCCCAAAAAGTGGTCAAGAATAGTGGATTTTTCCCTATTTTGGCACCTCCACTCCAAACCCTTTGGAATTTGGCAAAAATCCCAACTAGGTATCTTCATGCTTTCCTTTTAGACTCCACATAAAAATTTAATATTAATTTGGGTCACTAAGCACCAACTTGTTCTTCAAAAAACAATAATTTGAATTTTCCAGAAAATTTAAGAAAAAATGGCCAATGATCCTCATTGGAACTTTTGTAGCCTTCCTCACTATGAACATACCCTCTAAATTTCATCTAATTTTGAGTTTTTATACTCTTTTTATAGCCAAAACAAGTTTTTGCTCCAAGATTGCCTTTGTTTTTAAAATCTCCATCCATATTTCTCCTTCCCTTTCCTTCTCTTCTCTTCTTCCCTTTTATTTTTCTCTTCTTCTATTATATTTTTCTCTTCTTCTCATTTTCTTTTCTTATGTGATGTGTCGCACGAGAATTTTTTCTTCAGCAACAATGGGTGTATTGTGCCCTTTTATTTTCTTGTGGGAAATGTTATATTGCACCTTGAAATTTTTTCTTTCCTGACATATCACTCCTCACAAATGTTCTCCTTGTAGCGTGTCACTCCATTTTATTTTATTTTCACATGATAAAGGCCTTGTTGCACCTCAAATATTTTTCTTCCTCCATGACAAAGGCTCACTTCTACTCTTTCTTTATTGGGCCAAAAAAATATTTTCTTTGTGGTGTATTTCCCCAACAATTTATCTTTTGGGTAGTGTCTTGCGCCAATGATTTATCTTTTGGGTGAAGAAGGTCATTTTCCTCTAAGTTTCCTCAAAACTTATAAGTCTTCCATTCCTCTTCCATCCCTTCCTTTTTATCCTTTCCTTATCTCTCTTGAAGATTATATTTTCGGGTGGAAACTTTTTTTATTTTCGAGAGATACACTCTATATCACACCTCCTCCTCTTTCCTTCATGGCACTGGAAATATTTTCCCTTGGTCAACATTTCATGACCACAATTTTTCTTTCTGGTTATACATTTCCCATCAAGGATCCTTTTATCACATCAATAATTTTTATTTTTGGAGATACATCACCCCTTGAGTATATTTTTATCGTGCCAAACATTTTTCTTTTCAGTGATACAACACCCCTTTACTATCATTTTATTGTGTTGATAATTTTTCTATTGGGAAGTGTTTCATGTTGGATTACTAAGAGGGGGGTTGAATCAATAATAGAGCAATTTAATCCTTTTTAACCATATAATCCAAGTGTTATATAAATGTATCATTATCATCCAATAACTACAGAGTAAATAAGAAATGAACAAATGAACAATCATACACATACACAGTACACCAGTGTTTTACGTGGAAACCCAAAGCAGGAGAAAACCATAGAATGATTTATCTTATATGTATTGAAGAATTACATTCATTGGAAGCACTGAATTCCTTTGTTTTCCAGCTGCAACTGGAAGGAGGCTCCAACCCCCTAGTTTCTCAGGCTATAACATGAGGGAAGCTCCAACTCCCCAATTATCTAGCTACAACTAGAAGGAGGCTACAACCCCCTATGTTCTTCAACTACAACCGGAAGGTGGCTACAACCACCTATCCTTTCCCCGTCCAACCGCCCTGACGTATAAGTAGAATGATGGAACCACTGTCACACTATCACTATGATATATACTGTTGTAAACCTATACCAATCAACCTACACCAAATAACCTGTACCAATAACTTGAACCATGCATCAACCTGTACCTCAACCTGTAATCAACTTGTACCAAAAACAAGTGCATCAACCATGCACCAACCTGTACCAAACAACCTGTAATCAACCTATACCATAAACAAGTGCATCAATGATGCACCAACCTGTACAAAACAACCTGTAATCAACATGTACCATAATCAAGTGCATCAACCATGCACCAACCTATACCTCAACCTATACCATGAACAAGTGCATAAACCATGCACCAAACCTGTACAAATAACCTATCACAACATGTCACAACAACTTGTCCAAACAACCTATCACAACAAACTATCTCATCAATGTTATCAACCAAATCATATCTACTCACCAAGATCAATCACCAAGACAACTCTCAAAGATGTGCATCAACCAAGTATAACACAACAACTCATAATCATCACCAAGATCAATATGTGCTTCTAATAATACGAGTATGCTACATCATCCATAAACCATGTGTCAACAATACTACTAATAAGTTCCTCCAACCATGTACCAAGTATGTACCAATCATGTATCAACTACTCATCAACTACGACTCATCAAGATATACCAACATCATCAACTATACACCTCATGTATGTGCCAACTCATCAACTACTTGTCTCAACCATGTACCTGACATGTACCTCAACCAAATTCCCTCATCAATTTCAAAATCCAAATCTGATTTGTAACTCTGTAATAGAACTAGTGTATATGATCACATACCTACAAACCTTCCTTAACTTTAACAACAAGAGACTAGCCTTTTCATCAAACTTTTCTTTAGTCTCACATGAATAGTTTTGGATTAATCAACAACCCTAACTTGAAATAATCATAACTATGTACATGTAATGAATAAAGACCTGAAACTGATGCACAATTTTCTTCAGTGTGTTTTATGCAATTCCTCCAGGTGTAACTACTTGAAACCTCTCAAAAAAGGAGTTATAGAAAAAATGGCATACATTGCTGAATTTTGGCTTATTCTAGAGAGCGACCTTGTAGAGAGTGCCCTGCACAGAATGTTTGTTGAATCGATTTGAAAATGTTACAAATAATACTACATATTGTACTCTAACCAAAAAATTTGGTCTTACTGAATTTGGATCTGTTATGAAGAAGTTATGACATTTTTTCTCGAAACACTTGTTTTAGACTAGTTTCAGGACTAGCCACAAACCCTATTTTCCACGGAGTGTAACTCCAAAAATACAACCCACAAGCTGAATTTTTTACCAAAAATTCTTGGATATATTTCCTCAATGAAATAGAAATTTCATGGTCTGAATCATTCTATAAAAAACGTTATTGCGAAAATGGTGAGATGACCTGTAAATAACATACCTTAGAAAACATCATCAAAATAATTTATCATCCCTTGAGTTCCGGCCTTCTTTTCTTCACCTTCCCTTAGAAATTCGGCTTAGATATCCTTTGGTTACCTCA
>ML789570.1:152911-167278 GCA_009831015.1 Picea engelmannii
AACTTACCCATTTTAATTTTCATGTTCAAATAATCAAATAATTATCTTTGTCATGAACATATATCATGTAACATACAAATAGGTCTAGAGGTACACATCTCAATGTCTAACCAAGTCTAACTGACTCCAAACAAATGCTAAACTTTGAATTATTAAGATTAGTAAACAACAATGTTCTAACTACCTAAGGTCAAAATATGGGGCATTACACGCATCACTTCACTTTATTATTTACCTTCTAAAATCTCTTAAACCACTTTGACTAATTTGACCTTTTGGGGCTTCTAGATGACATATGAGGGTCCTCCAACTTCGTAAGGCCATAAGTCTCAAACCGTGAGGAGTTATGTGATGTTCCACATACCACCGGAAATGGAATGACATGTACTATACATATAGAATAGTATTTCATGTATATATATATATATATATATATATATAAACTCATACCATTATCCATCAAACAAACTTGAGTCCATTACCCAAACCTGGGTTCTCCAACTTCTCTTGGCCACAACTCTCTAAACATGAGGAGTTATGTGATGTTCCACATACCACCAGAAATGGCATGACAAGCACTATACATCTAGGATATTTTCACTAAAAAATTCACTGACCTTCATTTCATTATTCCACAAATAATCATGGGTTCTCTAACCATACTTCTAGGATAACTCAATCTGCAAAGCGTCTTCCCATGAGGGATTTCACCATAAGGGGACCACTTTGGAGAACATCCATTTCTAATTATTATCAACCATGACAAGACAATAATGAGTTATATTTACATCAAACAAACTTGGGTCCATTACCCAAACCTTTGTGCTATCGGAATTCACTATCGTACTTTCTCCAAGGGCTGACATCAATCTATAATATCACTCTCCAATAGTTGACATCAATGACAACCAACAATACATACCAACTATCCATAAAACTAAGCCAATTGTATGACATTTCACACTAATCATTTTTATTTTCTCTATAGTTTCACCATATTTCATTTTCTCCTGGTTTGACAAGGTAATATTTTTCCTTCTTTATTATGCAGATAATTTATCTTTTTGTCGACGTATCATGCCAAAAATTTATCTTTTGGATAATATACACCTTTTTCCCAAATTTTTCCAAGTCCTCCATCTTGTTTTAATTCCAGAGAAAACATTATATGGTGCCAAAAGTTTATCTTTTGGACAACATACTATGCTAAAAAATTATCCGTTTAGTAATGTATCATACCACAAAAATATTTGATGCAATATATTGCACCCAATATTTTTCTATCTCGATGAAATCACTATATTGTTGACTTTATTTATCTTGTGTTATATACAAAAAATCCATTTTTTTCAAAAATTTGACTAAGTCTCAAATATTTTATTGTCAACAATAAACACTATATTGCACACAAAGTTTATCTTCAATGATACACACTATATATCCCACAAAAAACATCTTAGGAAATACACATAGTATCACCGAAAATTCTTGTCTTTTTACCTAGCCATTCTTTTTCATTTCAGGTTTGTGACTATCATAGAACCCATAAACTTGGATCTCTTAGCTAAGTTTGTCCCCTTAGCTATAAAAACAACCTTTTCATAAGATAATCCCAACACAAAAAATGAAATTTGAGGGGTTTTAACCCTGGTTTCTTATGCTGAGAAAACTCAATTTTCACCCAAATCCACATAGATTAAGGCTATGCTTCTCTATGGTAGATCCCTATAGGCCAGTTCTACAACCTAAGCTCTAGTACCATTTGTAACATGCATGTTTCCCAAAAAATGAAAATAAACTATGATACCATTAAAAGATGAAATTTCCAGCATGATATACAGTCTCATACAACTATCTAAAATGATAAAAATGTAAATGAAGAATGTTAACCATACTTAGCATGTAAAAACATACATTAAAATGAAACATATAAGAACGATGTTAAAATCATAAATAAGAAAAGAGATAGAACACTTATCTCATAAAATAATTGTCTTCAACTAGCTACATACGAAGGACATTCCTCCCAATCCTAGGCTTGTTGTTTCATTTATCTCAACAATAAGCCACCCATGATCTAAGGATATGAGTCCACAAAGAGTTATTTCCATGTTGGTTGTTTATTATACACAAAGTATCACAATTCCAAAAATTTTGAACTCCTACAACAATTCCAATCTATCGTCTCTCTTTCCCCTCAACCTGCACAACCCAAAGAATGGTATACCTTTCTTTGCTATGCAGTCCCTTGGGTTATCCCACTTCCCTCTAGGGATCCAACACAAGGTCGATAGAGAAATATTTTAGTTGGGGAATTCAAGAATGATCATATGTAATTAGAGTTCTCACAACATCCTTCCTCAAGGATCTTGAGTGATTTGACAACTAAAATATCACTCCCAAAATTGCCAACATGGTTCTTAGCACAAAATATAGACCCTTTCATGGATATTATCTTACACAGCATGGTTGGTTCACTTTTCCATCACTCAAATTTCCCTTGCTCTCCCAAAAAATTCTTGTAAAAATTGTCCTCAATATCCACTCAAATTTCCTTTTCTCTCATGCAATCTTGACTCTCGCATTTCCCAAAAAGTGTTTTTATTCAACCCATGCTACCATAAATTAGTGAGATGACTTTCCCCACCAACCTATTACATGTATTCAATGATGGGTTTGATAATTCAAAGGAGGTAAACATTAATAGAAAAAATGGCTTGGATTATTAGGAATGTGGAACCCCTTGGATCCCCCTTTAATCCCATCTCTTGTGAAATCATAGTCCCCAATGTTACTACCCCTCTTTTATTGCACCCAATAATTTTTTTTTATTAATCATTTCAATGTACAATTTGCATATCTCAACCCTCAACCATATTGACCAATACAGGCTCTTCAACCCAAAATATACTAGCTCACCAGCTTAAAGTAAATATGTACAATTACATTATAATTCACAGGGATTAAAATTGGGGATGCTACAAGGCACACATGGATCCAAGTGCAAGTACCTTAGTCAATTGTTTAGGTAGAAGAATGTTGACCCCTCCACATGAGGAAAAGAAGAGCATGTATGGCTCCAAAATGTGTAGAACCTCTATCACAATTCCCAATGTATCTATCACAATGCCCTAGGCACATAGTCACAACTCCCAATGAAAATACACAACTCTCAAGCAAAGCACACAACTCCCGATGTAGACATGCAATGCTCTAGGTAGGTATGCAGATCCCAATGTAGAGGTGCCACCTCATACTGATGAGTCATTCCTTGATATACATGTCATTAGGTGTTGAAACATTTATTAAAATCCTTTAAATTCTCAATGACACATTTAAATTTTACCATTTAATAAGTTTAACAATGGTGGGGACATCATTAACCTCTATTACATGTGACAACTCCTAACAAAATAAGCATTTCCTAGGACTCTAAGTTAGGAATATGTAATGTGATCAATGTGATGTGAGGGAGAAGTGTATTTTCATGAGTTGATCCTCATAGCCATGTAGATTAATGTGGAGGTCTTTCCTTTCTAACTTTCAAGATATAGGGTTTATTATTTTCATTTCACATGTGTGCCTTTAGAGAGGGAGTGCTTAGCATTGACTTACTTTTCCTTGACCCTCTTTTTCTTACTACCCATTTTTCTCTTTTTATTTCTTTGCTTGGTCCCTTTAAGTAGAACATCATGCCAATGGAAGAGTGGTACTCATACTAAAAGTATTATCCTATGATGAAAATCACAATTTTACCTCTCATACAATATGAGGGGTAATAACTAGATCCAACTCGAGGACATGTGCTCTTTGAAGAAGAGTAGTTGAGAACTTTAGAATATCGATCAAACCTACAATCTACATCCTACATCACCAAAGTCTGCTAACACTCACTACTATGAAGATCAATACAAAACAAATAGGGTGATATGATCACAATGGTCCACCATAAATATAGCAAAAAAAAACATAAATTCATGAAATCAAAACTTCTCTAAGAAAAACATGAGTCAAAATATCAAGAAATGCATGAAAATAAAACATACAACTACTATAAACTACTCAAATGAGCTTATTCATTCCTATTCATAAAATATTAATGTGGCACTAATTTCCACCCATCATTTCTCCTTCTAGGTGACTAAGATGGAAATAATTTTCACTTGTTGCATCCTCAAATCAATAAGGCCCAAGCCATAATGAATAAAATTTTCTATGATTTCCTAGTTGTTAGAAAAACAGGATTGTGGAGCAATAAAAGAAAAGCGGGGGGGGGAATAAAACACAGAAGATACAAAATACAATAGAGACACGAATATACGTGGTTCACCTAGTGTGGGCTACGTCCACTAGAGAAATTGCCAGGTCCTTCCTTTTTATTATCCAACAAAATGAAGGGATACAACCTACAACACACCTGTTGTAACTTCATCTTCTTTCTCTCACAGTCTCCTCTCTCAGAATACAATATTCACGATAATTCACAACCGCAATACAATTCCCTCATAAAAGAGGGTTTCCTTCTAAGGGAAAAAATCCCTAAAATAATTGCGATTGTCATATCTATGACCTTATAATGAACGGTCCATATTGACTATGAAATTACAATATTTTACAAGGCAATTTTTTCCCAAAATTTATGTTCGGGGGCACTGCCCCTGAATCCCCCGCTTGCGGGGGGGTGGGGGCAATACAAAAATTGTTGTCGCCCCCCTTGGACCCCCTTATCGACAGTTGTGGGGGGGAAAGGCCCCCGACACCCCTCGTTATGGAATGATATCCAAGCACGACTAAAACAAACCTCTAAATCAGGAAGATAATCAGGCTCCACAACCAACACTAATTTTTCATTCTTCCTATCCCACATAATGACTAAATCTTCCTTTTTAATCTGCCTTAAGTGATCCTTTTTATTGAAAACTCCCTTGATTTTACCTTAGTTCTAGACAATATGACAAAAATCTCTTTGTTAATTTTCATCCCATTCTATGAATTGATTCACCCTAGCCTGAACTACCTTCTTCTTAATGGTGTAATGTTGCAAAAAATCATGTATTGGCATATTTAAGTGGACTGGAAATGTAAACTCCATACCATACACCAATTGAAATAAAATTATTCCCATAGATTGTTTCTATGTTATTCTATCTTCCTACAAAGTGTACTTAATCTTTCTATCCCAACTTATTTTGTTATCTACTGCAATATTGTTTACCTTACTCATAAATGATATTGGTTGTTCCATGTTTTTCTCATTCCTTTGCAACCTTACACTGGCTATTATTTCTTTCAAAGTGAAAGAGGACACTTGAAATTACTTTGAGTAATATATGGGCTCACTAGGACTGGTGTTGAAGCTATGGAATCTTTGATCATGTTGAATACTTTCACACTCTCAATATTCAACTTAAATTCTTGATCTTTCTTCAGTAGGTTAAAGATAGGCTTGATAATTTCATAAAATTTTGGGATGAATCTCTTGGTGAAATTTATATTTTACAAAGAAGGATCGCATTGCTTTCTTATTACTGAGTAAAGGAACTTGTTGAATGGCCTCTATCCGAGAGGGATATACCTTAACTCCTTCTTTTGAAATGGCATGTATGAATATCTTACCTTCATCAACCCCAAAGACAAAAATTCTTCGGGCTTAATATTATGCCATATTTCCTACACCTGTAGAACACTTTCCTTAAACATTTCACATAATCACCTCTTTCCTTAGAAAACATCGGAAAATCATCTTGGTATATTTTTATGATTTTCCCAGTCAAGTATATAAACACAAAATCCATGGCTTTTTTGAAAGTATAACCTGCATTCATTAATATTTTTTCTTTGGACAAGAATTCATTATATCTAGAAAATCCATCAAGCATAGACAAGATGCCTTATCCTATAACCCTTTATAGTAGATTATCCATGTTCAATAGAGGATAATTTTCTTTAAGGGATAACTAGTTAATATTTCTAAAGTCAATATAGAATCTAATATCACCATCATTTTTCCTCACCACTACTAGGTTGGAAACCTACAATGAGTGTTGGGTAGGGGATGTGATATTTGCAAAAGACATATTCTCGAGTTCTTTCTTGAGAAGGGGAAGGAGCTTAGGATTGATTCTTTTCAACTTTTTCCTAAAGTGATTTGCATCTTCCTTCAATGGGATGGTATGTTAAATGATATCTCCTTTATATTCTTTTAAATATTCATATGACCATGCAAAAATATCTTGATATTCCCAAATCAAATCTTCCATTTGTTTATTCTCCTCCAATGTTATACCCTTTCCAATCTTTATCAATTTGGGATGAGGATTTGACCCAATATTAACTTCTATTTAGTCTCTAGACTTACTAATTTCCTCTTTTTATTTGTACCTATCATGTCGATCAAATATTTTTTCCAATGGCACCAAGCCATAATGGATTATGTTGTATTCCATTAACTCAACCATCTTGAATTCACCATTCACATCCTCCTAACCTCACTAGTCCACCTTGACATCAAAAAAATATTCTAGGTTATTCATGAATCTAATCACTTGGGAATCATCCTATAATACTTTCTAGTGCTCATAGCTATATAGGATGGAAATCCAAATATGATATCCTTTTTAGCTTCCCACGAGGTTAGGATCTCAAATGATTGAGAATTATTAAGGCCTATAACTAGATCATTTTTTTGAGAAATTTTCTCCCTTGGGATAGCCTCAATTGAAAGGACATTAATTGACTCTATAATACTCCAAACTATGTGTTTATATATTCTCAAACTATATTTTTTTGTTGCATATTGATCCTTGATTTGGAATGCTATGAGGTCAGAGTCTCCAATGACTTGCAATGATTTTATACGCATTTCTATAGCCAATTTCAATCCTATAAGTAATGCTTCATACTACACAAAATTAAATTTTGTTGCCTCAAGCTCCAATCTATAGAAAAAAATCATAACATCACCTTGTGGGGAGATGAACATAATGACTATGCCAGTTCCTAGCTGAGATTGTTCCCTATCAAAGTGCATCCTCTAGATTTTTTCTTTTTCCCCTCTTACTTCTTCTTTGATCTTAGAATGTGAGAGGATCACACAGTTTCCCATGTCATCATATATTGTGAAAACAAACTCATTCATGGGCTCATTAGGGTCGTCTACATGAAACCTTCTAAATTTTTCCCAATGCAAAGTAGAATAAATTCCCTCACAGGTTGGGATAGTTGCATAATACATATTCATTTATAAAGAACCACCCAAATTAGAGGCCCACTTCCTTGATAAAAACATTCCCTAGGAATCTTAAACATTGATAATGAAAGTATCCATTAGAATTGAGACGTTCAGATACACCACCAAGTTGACATGTAAATTTTTAATGTGGCCAAACACTTTTATTTCTATGAAATCGATGGCACACAAATTTTTGTATTATCGAGTGGTTTCAAGGCCTAATTATTTCATCTCTTTTAATGGAATGACATTGGTTGATGCCCTTGAATCTAGAAAAAAAATTGTAGCATAAGATATTTGACTAGTAGGGACACATAAATAGGGCTATTTCTTCCATTCTTCTTACCATGCTTCATATTTTGTACTACTACAAGAGAATCCTCAGTAGGAAGGTCATTCACTTCACGAAATATTAATAATTTTTCAACCTTTCCTTCTACAACGGGATCTTAAAAAATTCAACCAATGAAACTGATACATGGGCCTTTGTCAAGTAATGTACCAAAACAATGTTCATATAGCTACCAACACTTACTACAAGGATTGTTGTTGTACATTCATTGATGGTTCTAATTGGCCGAGTTGGTTGATTATTATTGGAAACATTCTAAGGTTTTTTTGGAGTGTTGGCTCCTTGTTGAGTGGGTTTACTTTTTATTTGATATGTGATCCCTCCCTTTTCTTGAATTTTTTTCTTTATCTCTTCCTAGGAAGGCTTGGGGTCAAAGGCTCTAGAAATAATGGATGAATTAATATTTTTTTCCTTAATTTGTTTCATTTTTTCCTTAGACACATTGTATATTCTAGTTGTGAAATTATTTACAATGTCCATCCATTCACCTACATAGTTGCTTGCATTAGCCCCACTTGTCTCTTCTCTATTTTATTCTCTTTCACATTTGATAATATCCTTTGAATAAAATCAAGTGTCTTGGTTACGAATTTCATCAAAAGTGTTTCACCAAGGTATCTTCTTATGATCCATGAAATTATTGTTTTTTACAGGGTTTGGAACTCTTTGGTTTTGATTGAAGTTAGTATTTTGGTGAAGCATTGGTCCATCCGATCCATAATTACCCCTAGGTGTATACATATTATAATGTGACTACCTTTGTAAATTCACAAACTTATTATATATTTTTGTGTTATGTTGGTTAAAGTTTGCTTCCATGTGCTTCAAAGCTTTGGTTATGGCTATCATAACATCAAGAGTTGGGTCAACAATATTCACTACCACCTTCCTAGGATCATTATTGGTTGCATGATCTCTACAGGAACTTGGTTTATTTCCCTTACGACCTGCACTCATATTCTTCTTGATTTTGATGGATTCCTCCTAAGTAGATCCAATATTATGGGGGACATTTTGTCTCAGGTGAAAATCTAGCTCACCCTCAAATGCATCAAGGTGGTAAATGAGGATATATAGAGGTTTAATATTAGTGTGGATTATTTGGACAATTTGGTCAAACATTTTATTAAACCCCTCTACCATTTCGTTCTCATTTCTCTTTGTGGTAGTAAGGGAAACAAGAAAATATAAATTGTCTTTCTTTTCTTCCCACTTCTCCATGAACACATTTTCCAATTCTTGCATGTTTTTTATACTACTCTCGAGTAAGATTATGACCCAATCTAAGGCATCATATTCCAAGGAGAAAAATAATAATTTCATGTGTACATCTAAGTGACACACCCCATATTTCATGGTCATATTATTGAATTCCCTCCAATGATGTATGGTATATACTGTTAGTATTGGATTTGGTCCAATCATTAGTGAGTGAAATGAGAAATATCATGAGGTCAAAACCTGCAAGAGAGAGGCTAATTGTGATCTTATAGAGCCTATATATTGACAATGGATAACATATTATCAAGAGCCCTAAAGAATTAATAGTGAAAATAAATCCCTAAGGGACCAGGGCTAAGTTCCAAGCACCTGGGTGCTTATCGGGAGCACAAAGAGTGTAAACATGATCTAAGAAAGCCTAAGCCCCTTTCCAAATGGGATTGTATCATAAGACCAAATCTTAAGGAGAAAGTTTTGGCAAAGACATGCACTCAATCATATAACATCCATAAGCGATCCCATTCTATTTTCTAGGATGCATGTTGCATCAAAAAAAGGCATGGAATTTAGTGCACACTTGGGGTGCAACGATGGTTTTAAAAACCATGTGTTGAAAAATGAATGGTGTCGCATGACAAAGGTATGTCGAGAAAAAACACTATCTCTGGGTCATGTCAAAGATATCATGCTTTTATCTAACTACCTCTTCATTTAATATCCCGTACTCGCATGTACTCTCATTTGTGGCCACCTAGTGCCAACTTCAAATCCTCGCCTTCATACCAAAGGACCCTTCATCCCTGATCATGAGTACATAAAGCTTAGGTGGACCATTTTCTCAACCAATGTCACACTATTTTCAGCATGGATGAGTGATCTAGTTCCACATGTCTGTGGGGACCATGATGATGTTAGCATAATTTCACCCAAATTCTCAAGCTTCAGGGATTTTTTGAAAAAAAATTGTTCAGATCGAAGGCGATGCGTTGCAATATAAAGGGTAAAAAAAAATATGAAATTTGTCAGGATCAGAGAATATTACTCATTCCAAAGCACCAATTTACACACTCACCATTTTCAAATAAAGGAGAATATTGAGCACCTACTTTCAAGCACATGTCCATACAAACTTCAAGGTAAATTGTAACCCTTCCATCAATTTTCAGTTCATTGTGCCTTCATATTTTGAATATTCTCAAATGAATATTGTGTAAAACTATAGGAAACCTCAACCTCACAGAAAACCCATGACATTGATGAACCCCTAATTGAAAGAGATAGTGAAATTTTCGACCAATTTTGTCTTGTTATGACTTAGGAAAAGTCATTAGCCTCACCCAGGAAAATGAAAAATGCAGCCAAGACTATATTCACCTATGGGATTCAAACCCAATTTGTTCATCCATACCGCAAACATTCAATTTTATCAAGTTTGTTCATTGGTGCACTGTAAATTACCTAGCTCCTGAATACAATATATTGTCCACAGATTAAAAAACGGGTTGTTTTCCAATTATCACCAGAAGCCCTAGATAAAATTTGGTTCTTCTATCTCAGAAGAACCCTAAAAAATTGTGCAAGAACATTCACTCAAGGTCGCATACCAAGTTCTTCCCCGGGAATATAAGGAAAATTTACTCGGAATCCTTCTACCCCCCAACTCTCCATTACCAACGCTCTCAATTGATTTCCCTGCTGATATTTTCCCACAAAATAGTCCACATGCCCTATCTTCCATTTTTCAAGTATTGGGTCAGGATCATGATAGGGTGATGGATGATGTTTCTCTTGGTATTTTATCCCTCCTCCTATCTGCAGATGCCATGGCTCCCCCAAGATTAGACTTATGTAGGTTTTCAAAAGAATCCATTCAGATACAATTGGAAAATTTCACAGTACTCAATGTTTCAGGTACAAGTCATACCTAGTCTATCTCATTATGTATCATAATCACCCTTATTTCAAAATATGGGGAATCAAAATCACATATGAAAAGGGAAACCTTAATCCTATAGTTTATTGGCCTCAAAGTGGAAAGAAGCAGGAGAAAAATTAGGGTTTTAGCTATTATGTCAACCATTGCATGAAGGCCATATACACTCTGATTCATGGTCAAAGGGTTTTTCCGGAAATGCAGCGTCTCCTACAACTGAATAAAGATACTAGAACCAAATATTGGTATCTTTTTTAGGAATACACTGTCATCATAGTGTATCGTTTCACACTAGAACTATTCAGACTCCCAGCCTTTCTTACACCTATATTGATGGATTTGGAATATATTAGATAAAGGATGACAATCAATCATATCCTATTTGGACAACATAGAAAGGAAATCAAGTTTGCATTACCGCAAGAATTCAGACCCTTCTTAGTACAACAAAGAATAACATTCTTTAAGGCTAGAGAAATATTAATCCAGTTTGACATTAGCAAAGAATATGGGTGGGTATATGACCCACATGGGATAATTTATGCTATAATATATACGTATAAACATGATTCAAGAGGATAAATAAAGAAAAAAACAAATCAAGAATCTTGGGAAAAGGTCAAAGAAATTTTAGAGAAAGAAACCCCTATCTTGCTTGTCTTATTTTCCCAGGTCGGTTCAGTTCCATTTGTTAAATCCATGAAAATTATAGTATCATACCTTCAATTATAATCAATATCATGTCAACATTTAAGAAAGAATCTCAAAGGATTCGTTTTGGGGGAAGAAGAAGAAGGAGATGAGGAAGACACTTTCATAAGTTTCATGAATTAGGAGAAGGAAATGTTACTAATAACTCAAGATGAGATGGAAATTGAGGGGCCAATCCTTATTGTTCAGAATTTTCCATCAGCCATGATGTCTATAGGATCATTGCAGCAAGCCACCACTAGTGATGGAACAATGGAAAATCCACCAGCTATATTTTCCCACTAGAAGGACATAAGGGCACATAACAAGGAATACCAAAGAGAGTTATATTCTCTAGAAGAAGGGGATGAAGCTCCACATACTAGGTTACTAACAATAACAAACCATCAAGAAGGCTCCTTGAACCCATCCCTCTTGGAAGTGAAGATATAGAAGCCCCTCTCCCCAGCAGATTACAAAATGAATCATCAAATTCAAAACGTGAGGTATCAAGTCTCTTGACTTAGTTGTTTTCCATCAACAAATAACTGAGATGCCATACCAAGGGGTATTGTAGTCTTATACAAGTGAGAAAGAAATGAAGGAAATTTCACTCAAAATCTACAAACAGTTGAGGCAGGAAATGATAGCTACTAAGGCTAACAAAACTAGGGTGGATGAATTGGAAAGAAAGATAATATCCTTGGGTGTAGACCCTAAATATACTAGTGTAGTAGAAGATCTAATAATTAAAAAAAAGACACAGATATCAAGGCTCTAAACAAAATGTTAAATATGACAGAGGATCAACATGTTCAAACATCAAAATTGCAGGCCAGTTTTGTAGAGATGGAGAATTGTTTCCTCCAATTAAAAGAAAGGGATGAAGAGAACATGCAGTTGCAAAGGGAAGTCAAAATACTTAGGACAAGGAATGAAATTTTAAAAAATCAACAAAACCACCCAACTCAAGTACCAAAAACATGGAAAGATCCTATCAATATGATTGACCCAACGTAAGGATTGGTTAAAGTAATGGTTGACCTCAACGTGAAGGAAAGAGAGTTAGGCTCTCTGAACACACAATTGAAGAATAAGATTTCTAAAATTGTGGAATTAGAAGAGAAGGAAAAAAGTAGAGAAGTACTCTTGTTCAAATTGAGCTTGGATAAAGATGAAGCCCTGAAAGAGATAGAGATATTACAAAGAAGAGCTATAGGGAATACACCACTAAAGGTGGCTAAACATGTAATCTGGGACCAAATAGCTAGCCTAATAAATGGAAATTGGACACACTTCTCTCTGATAGGAGAAAAGTTTGAGCTAATTAAATTGGCCAAGAAGGACATAGTTTAGGTAAAGACTGAATTAGAAWATAAGCATGACCTCGSCAATGAGATAATCAGATTCCTAAATGGGAGAACCAAAGAACAAATTTGAGATTTGAATGTTAAAGACGTGACTAGTATCATCATCGATGCCAATAAAGTTTTCACAAAGAGGAGACAATTGCATAATGCCGACAGTAGKATGAASGAAATGGAAGATGATGTATCTTTATTCAAGACAATCTTCAAGGATGTCATCACTCTGGGATTACCTCCCCCTTGGGAGGGGAATGGGGATATCAACTCTCAACAAATGCATGCAGATCTACTAAAACATAAAAGAAATTATGATAAATTGTTTGATCGCTTAACTGAAGTCATGTTGGGACAAGATGTTATGGAACTGCTCACAGGGGATTTCAAGATCCTTCACCAATTGAAAGGATTTTTTAATCATTTTCCTCAACCATCGTATGAAATGTATAATAATATTAATGAAATGGTTTGAAATATGAATAAGATTGATTACCCAATAGGGAGGCCATTGCAACACATGTGTCAATTTGTCAAACTTCCTACAAGAAAACAAGGTGAGTCAAGTAGTGCTCGACGTTCCCAGTAAATTTGGTTATTAAGGAATATTTTGTGTCATAATTTTGTCAGTTGGAAGCATTTTTGGAAGCGATGGAGATAGCGGTATTATGAAACTGGGGGGTTCTAAGTAGTATCAAGAAGTAGTTTTGAAGAAAAGCATGAATATAAAAGAAGAGGAACACTCATTTTGTAAGGGTCCGCACTTTAGGGAATTTAAGAGTATCTTATAACTAAAGTTGTTTGATCAAGATACCTTAAAAAACAAACATATTTTTAAGGATGAAGGATTTAAGAGATTCATCCCCTGCATTATACTTCAGTTTGTGCATGTGTTCCCATAAATCCACTATCCCATTTTTGAATTCTTGTATATAATCACCATTAAATAAAGATTGAGTAACAAGTTTTATGACATGTTCAGTGTGGATTTATGTTGTATAGCTTATGATATTGAAGTGATTTCCTATGAATGTATGACCACTTCTTGTCATTTTTTCATATGTTTAATGATATGCAGAGGGTACCTCCATGGATTTAAATATTTGAACATTTTTATTGTTTCATGCATGATTTAATGATCTGATACAAATTTTAGAAATGTTGACTTATTAATTTCTCATCACGCCGTTCTTTTCATAGACCGTGAGATTCACCTTAAATATGCCTCACATGTTTATCATGTATTTCTTCTAAATCCATCACTCGTCATCTTTAAACTCAAATTGTTTGAAGCACTTGTGGACAAATTCCTCTTAGTGTTTAATTTTTTAATATCTAGTCTAGGATTGTTTGAGTGCGAAGAGTTCTATAAGAGAGAGAGAAAAACTTACCCACATTTTTGCATGATTTATGTTTTTACAAGAATGTCTTTGAGGCTTGTCCTGAGCCTTAGCTCCCAGGATGCCTCAACATCATTCCACTCACAACTTGGAACATCTCGAGGGACAACATCCGAAATGGAATTCAAGGAACATAATTTGAAGAGATATTTCCCCAGGGATACAACATTGAAAGATTT
>ML789570.1:175376-235980 GCA_009831015.1 Picea engelmannii
CGAACCCTTAATAGAATTACAAAATTCTCCTTTAGGATTCTATCAAGAAGCGAGCTCTTCTTTCAATCCCTTTCTGAAAAATTGAATGAACACCAGATATTCAAAAGAATTTCACATAAATCAAACACGACATCACTACTTCCCTTGTTATTGTCATCCTTGAATTTGATAAATAATTCATATTATACTCATTTTCTTCAGAAT
Organism: Picea engelmannii; assembly: GCA_009831015.1. Taxonomy (NCBI): domain Eukaryota; kingdom Viridiplantae; phylum Streptophyta; class Pinopsida; order Pinales; family Pinaceae; genus Picea; species Picea engelmannii. The sequence continues at coordinate 175,581 of ML789570.1, forward strand.
AAACCATTGGCTCCATCCTTACCCAGAAAAATCAAAGACTTGAAGAACTCTCAATTGCTTCATGAGTAAGAATTTGCATGATTATAAACTAAAGTATTCAATCATTGAAAAGAAAGATCATTCTTTGGTCAAAGAAATAACGCATTTCAGGACTTATAGTTCATCATCTCACATCATGCTTATGTTCCACATTCACCAATAAATATGTTTCTCAATCAACAACTTAGAGAAGGTACATAGGAAAATTGGTTAGAAAAACTTCAAGAATATGATTTGGAGATTAAACCTTTGAAATCCATTAAGGGGCAAGAATTATGTAAATTCATGACTAGAATTGAAGTTGTGAAAATTTCCCCCTCTAATGGATTTGATGTTGTAATACAGGGAACAAGTTTAGAAAACTCATAATGGTACAAGAACATAATTTCCTATCTGAAATATGTTAATTTCCCTCCTGAAATGTCTTATAAAGAAAGAAGAACCTTGAAAATGAATATAAATCAATATGTTCTAGTCTCAGGTGTATTGTTTCAAATAAATTTTGATGGCATTTTATTGAGATGCTTGGATTATTCAAAGTCCAAAGAAATAATTCAATAATTTCATAGTGGTGTTTGTAGTGGACATTTTCCACTAGTTGTAACAGCTCACAGAATCATTCAGGTTGGTTATTATTGGTCGACTATATTCAAAGATGCTTATGAGTTGATTCGAAAGTGTATTCCATGCCAAACCTTTTAAGGGAAAATGAAAAGAGTTGCAATTCCATTACGGTGTACAATGGTGGAGCAACCATTTGCATAATGGGGTTTAGATGTGATTGGTCCAATAAATCCTAAATCTAGTAAAATGCATGCTTATATTCTCACCGCAACTGGTTATTTTACCAAGTGGAAAGAAGATGTGGCTTTAAGAAATGCATATTTATAGAAATTGATTCATTTTATAAAAGAAACTATCCTGTCAAGATTTGGTGTACCGAAAAATTTCATAACAGACAATGGCTCAATCTTCATTGGGTCAAAATTTACAAATTTATGTGGAGAATATGGAATTATAATGGGGAAATCATCCAAATATTATCCACAAGGAAATGGTTTGGTAGAATCAACAAACAAAACATTAATTCAAATCATCAAAAAGATAATTGAATCCAACCATAAAAATTGGCATAATGAGTTGATAGATGCACTCTAGGAAATTCATCTTACTCCAAAAGGTAGTATTGGGCATTCCCCATATATTTTAGTGCATGGAAAAGAAGCAATATCACCACTATGTTTGGAATTGAATGCCCTCACACTTATTGGAAGTGTTGAAGATAAAGAAGAAAAACCATCAATGCAAAAATGATATCATGAACTTTTACAACTTGAAGAACAAAGAGAACAAGCGATGTTGGCAATTAAAAAAAAACAAGTGGTTAAAAGATACTTTGACAAGAGTACTACTTCAAATTATTTTCAAAAGGATCAACTAGTGTTTTTATGGAACAAAGAAAAAGAAAAACCATCTTTCCACAAAAAATTTGAAGTTCTTTGGATTGGCTCATATTAGATTGAAAAGACTATTGATTATAATTCATACTTGTTGAAGGATATGAAAGGAACAATTCAATCGTTGCATTTGAATGGGAAATATATTAAACATTTATTTTGTTAAAATCCCCAAGTAAAAATATATACATAGTTGTTTTCGGTAATCCTTTGTATATCCTTTATAAGTTTATTTCCATTTCCCTTTTTTCCTTACTTTTGACTCCATTTTCCCAATGGAAGAAGATTAAGGATTCTAAGCAACCCACAAGGGGTCACTTTCCTACAGTTGGAGACAAATGTTGATCCACGTTCAGTGATCAACATTAATACATACACACTCATCCTTAGTATTTTTCCCTTGATTTTATGTGTTCCTCAAATATTCCTTCCTTAGTTGTTTTATCCTTTCAAATGCGGGTTACATATCACATTACTATCAAATCCCTAGATCCACAAACTTGCAAGACCGTGTATCTATTCTTAGTCATTTTTATTCTTTTGAAATCCCATCACTTAGTCCTTTTTTCAAGTGATGCAGTAGTCTCGTTGCGGGATACCAACATGTTCTTGTCCTGCAAATCCCCATGTCTTGTGTCCCACAGTTGCGCAACACTCAGAATGACCCATCTGTCTTTGTATCCTTCAAAATGCACGTTTTACCTTTTTCACACTTAGTCATTTTCTTAAAATGTGTATGCGGGACACTTTTCTATCCCACTTACCTTTTCCCATGTCTTGTGTCCCTCAACCCATAGTCCTATGGTGTGAAAAAGACATTTGATTCAGAGAGGAGAATACGCCAACTTCAAGGGTAGTAGCCTATCTCCTTATCTCCTTTAGTGTTCAAAATAATTATACAACTCTCGAATCCTACCATGTAGTTCAAGGGTGGAGAAGCCAACAAATTCCTCAAAGAACACAAAGGAGGAGAAGAGCTCCTTGATAAATATTTGGCTGACCCATGAACTAATACTGATGCTTATAATATTAAGGTAAGTTCCTTAAATTATATGTACAAGGAATTTTCCTAGTTGTTTTCTCATATAATTGGTTTGGAATCCATGGCCTCTATGCCAAGAAATATCATTTATATTCTCCATTTKCTATGCTTGAATATGCCCTCATTGATTGGGGTCGTATTATTTTCAATAAAATCTCATTTCAACTGGGTGCTCTGAAAAAGACCAGAAAATTCTATATGAAAACTTATTTGATCTTCACCATAGCGTACTACCATGTTTTCAAAKACTTGTTGAGGGAAAGAAGTGTCGACTTCAACATGGAGCCAGTMTTTTCCTGGTATCCATCCTTTTGGAGACACAAGGCTCAATATAATTTCTACCCAGTCCATAACAATTTCATCTCTAAATTTAAAAAAATTATCTTTGKTCCTAACACATCAAGATTGTCACTCAAGGCTACCACCTTTCTCTCAAAGAAAGGAGTTTTTGAGACTACAAAGGATTTCAGTATCATAAGGTTATTTAGTTTTGAAGAGAAACCCTTTCTACTCTCTTTCTATGTATCAAACAAACATTTTGTCACAAAAGTATGTAGACAATACAAGAATTGGTCTCATTTATTTAATGAGAAAAGAAAAAATCAATTCATCATGTTGACTTTGAAAGTCGGAGAAGTTGTTGTAAAACACATCTCCCATTTGGACGAATTTTCAAGGCAATTTGACCAACTCGACCTAAAGGAAGTTGAATGTGTTGATGGTTTCGACCCTAATGATTTATTTACTGCACATATGTCCCTAGTAGGATATTACTCATATTTTAGTAATATTGAACAATTTAAATAAGGAAGAGGGGATAATTTTCATCTCCCCGAGACATCAGTGAATGAAGATATGAATGATATGAAAGAATTAGCTAGCACTAATGAGTGTTATCAACAACAAGGTAGAGAAGTAACAAATAAAAACCCCAAGTCCCCTACTGCATCTCAAAGAAGTACCCTTGCAAGAACAAAACTGAGAAGTGGTTTGGAAATGAGGAAAACACCTACCAGAAACATAGATGAGGATGGTGACAAGGACCCAACAAAGAAAAAATATTGAAAAATCCTGTGTTGTACATACCTCTACTAAAAGAAAAAGAGAAACCCAAAAAGTGGGACTAGAAATACCTAAAATTCAAGAAACTCCTCGGGCAATGGACGTAGATGAGATTAACGAAGATTCCAATTGGTCAGAACAACGACTACTAGAAATCCAAGAAATTATTGAATCTATGGTCACTCAAGAACCATAAATATTTGAAGAAATAGTTTGTAACACTTCACCACGCGACCTATAATAGAAATTCTAAAAAAATATTAATTGAAGAAGTAAACATGAAAAATAAGAAAATTTCTAAGAAATCGAAATTGGAAATTGATTTCCATGGGGTTGCACCTTCAAATATCGTACAATTTCATGAGGCAACCAGAGAAGCATTGAAGGAATCTATCAGTAATATAGAAAAGGAAAATTTGTTTTTAAAGGAAAAAATAAAGGAAGTAGAGGTAGTAATAATTCTAAGTCCATTGTTTGTTGAACCATTAAACACAATTCAACTATAAATTACCTTAGAGGATGTTTCAGAAAGCAACAGTAAGTTGAAAGGTTCGTCCAGTTTGTTGTTGGAAATAAGAAAGTATGTTGGAGAGGGGATAAAAAAAAATAGATTTAATCCATGAAATATGGGAGCTTGCATAAATCTCCACTAGCTTTTCAACGAGGTTTACAGATTTCAAAGAATATCTCTAGAAAGATATGGAAAATGATGAAGGTTTTTACAAGAACATTGTGGGAACATTTTCGGCTAAAGTTTCAAGTTTAAGTGATACCCACAAAAGAGAACAAAACCTTCCTTCTAACATTTGGATGAAACAAATTAATGCATGTTGGTTGAAAATAATAAAAAGTTTAAGAGAAAAGATAAATAAGCTAGATGTTGTGGAGAGTAAAAGAAGTGACATTTTCTTAAAACTTGTTGATCTCACAAAGCAACTTGACAACCCATTTGTTAATGGACACAATACTTTTATCTAAAGAGAAACTATTAGAACAACTTGATGTATTAAAAGTTGCATGGGAGAATGAGTTTACTGGCTCAATAGAATTCTCCAAGGAAGAAGTTGAAAGGTGGATAGTCAGTTATATCAACAGGAATGATAAGGTATATTACATGTTGCACCAATTGGGTATTGACCTAAGACCAAACATGAGATCATGGTGGTCCCAATGAGGGAATATAGAGAAGAGTGGCTTAGAAAATCCCAAATCAAGATCACTAAAATAGATCAACAAGAAGTGGTTACAATAGTTATGCCACCTCTAGCACAACAACCATCTACAAAAGAGGCATCAAGGAGCAAGTAAAGGGTTGAAAATAATTTCCATCATAGTATTTTCATTTCATGGTCCATGAGAGCCCCATCCCATTCCTCTTTGAAGGACAAACACAATATTTTATTTGTATTCCAAGAAAATAATCTTTTATTTAAAGAAATATATTATTTTTGAGGTTCCCAAAGAACTAATTCGGGACATAACATTATTGTTATCTCAAGACTTTGAGTTTAAGCATGCGATTCCAAATGTATGTCTATCAGAATCTTATTTTTGTTTAATGAAATGATCATTTAAAGTTCTTTGTCATATGTGGTCCATAATTTCTTTTCCTTTTCCTTGAATATTGTGTTCTATTTTGATAAATGTTGTGATGGAATTGTCGTCTTATGTCACTTCATAATATTTTGGTTTATGATGTTGTAACATGTTGTAAATATTTACTTTGCACAAGATAAATGGTCCATTCTCAGGTACACTTTGCATGTGAATATTTATTTTAAGAATAATCTTGGTCCTTTCTCAGGCATTTTATTTTTCTCTTGTATGTTATTTGAAATAGAGGAGTACCACCTCTTTAAAAACGCAAGGGGGTTTATCCTCGCGAGGTTGATTCAAAGACAGTAAAACAATATTTTATATCAACACCAGAGAAACAATAGAAGAAGAAATCATGGAGGAAAATATGGATGAAAGCAACAAGCAAGAAGGGAAGCAACTCGGGAGAGATCATGGAGTTATCAATAAAACCTATGCTTTGATACCACCGTGAGGTAGATGATTGAATAACTCCACATATTGAATTGATTTTGTGTTAACACGAGACATACATTAATACAATGTGAAGTGACCTTTGATTTAATTTTTTAAGAGGTTCAAATGACTCTTCCTATTCACCTATGACTCTTGATATTTATATTAAATACTATTTAAAAAAAAACCATAATCCCAAAAATTAAATATCTAACCAATAATAATATGTAAACTAATTGCCCCCCGGGGGGTAGCTCAATTGGCAAGTGCCGTGAAAATGAAGTTCCATGAGGTTTCGAGTTCAATTCCCCCTGACTTACCTTGTGTGTCGCGTAAGGGGCATCATGGGCACACCTGAAGGTTATAATGGTAGCGGTTGGATAACACGGCCACGTGTAACGCGAGCACGTGCCCAACTAGTTGCTGATTCCTCCAGACACAAATAAAAAATAAAAAAAAATGTAAACTAATTAATATTGAGTTGACATATATATTAATAAAATATTTTACTAATATATAAAAAAGGCTTTTCGATTTAAAGTGCTATAAATTGATGCTTAGAACTATAATTATAAAAAGTAAATTCAAAATTCAAATGCAAACTATTAAAGGTATGGAATGTGTGTACATATGTACTAGTTAAAAAAACTCGAGGAACAAAAAGGGAATGATTTTGTTGATACTTGTTTACATCTTTTGAAGCCAAGTTGTATAGAAAAATGTTAAATCCAAATTACAAGCAACAAGTGAAGTAAATCCTACAACAAGATAACATAATTTAGAAAGGAAAAACTTAAGTGGGAAGGAAATAATAAATGACTTATCATTGAAAACCTAAAGAACCCATGTTTAATACTTAAATAGTATTCTTCATGATCAATAAGAACCCCTGTTTAATAATAATGACAATTTCAATAAAAGAAAAAGTAACAACCTAACAAAATCGTTAATACTATTAGAATACTAAACAAACAAAAATAAAGATTTTTTAAGACGTATTGGGGAGTAGGTAATAAGGACTACCCGAGATCATGTATGTAGGTTTTGTGTCCAATGATTGAGAAGATAAGATAGTGTTGACTTAATTTAACCATGATTTTTAAATATTCTTATATTAAGAATAAGAATATGCTCTCTAATCTACATGCCTAGGAACCAATCGTTGTTATGCTTGTTGTTATGCATGGTGTAGGATTTTTTTAAGTAATGAAAGATGTATAAAAAAAAAACTAGTGTCAAGAGCATTCCCACAAACTCTATGAGAGAGAGAATGGGATGACACATATGAGAGGAAAGAGAAGAGAAGAAGGTATTTTAGATGTTTATGTAGATCTAGTCATCCATTCATGAGTGTTCCTTATCATTTTTAGGAACTCTTAGAGGTAGGTGGGATGGAAGGTACAATAAATGTTTGTGGTGATGAGGATGATTGGATCCCTCTCTTGAGATCAACAATCAATCTTCATGGAGAAAAATGATATTGGATGAATAACTCACACACTTTTAACCAAGTAAGATTATATGGAAGGAAGGATCATGGTAGAGTGAAGTGGGTGGTCGGAAGATTAAAGGAGGTAGGTGGTTCATTTCCTCAAAGAATGGAAAAGGGGGAAAGATAAAAGAGAACTCGTGTAAATGAGAAAGGGCTATTCATTTTCCTTGGAAGAAAACAAAAGAGGAAGAAAGCTCTCATGAGAGGAGAATAAATCCATGTTTATAATATTTTTTGTAAGGTTGTGCTACTTGATCCTCACTCGTTGATTAGAGGGATAGTGACAAACAATATGTTTAATCTACTCTATCAAACAAGTAAGAAATCTAATTAGGGTTTTAAGAGAGGGAAAAAGAGAGGAATATGTGATTATTAAACTCTTTATCAAATATTCCAAGGATAAATGGATGAGTAAGAGGACGAGGCATTAGTCCAAATAATCTTGTGCATAAGTCAAACAAAACACCTTTCCGACTCTACAAGTTACAATACCTTGGATCTAACTTGTTAGAGAAAGTACAAACCCTTCTAATCTACTTACAATATTCAATGAAATCAAAGCATATACATTCAAACTATAACATCAAATCAACACAAGTAAATGGGAGGGGTGGAGATTTTATTAACAAGAAGACATTAGTGAATCAATAATATCCCTACCTATGAAGTGTTGTGATGGATCTAAGTCCCTTGTCCTTCTAATCTAATCATCATCAAGGCTCTCTTGTGTTCAATGTTGTTCAATACCTTCACCAATCCTCTTCTCTTCAAACCTTCATAAGCAAATTGGGCCAACAATATGAAAAATCCAAATTGGTAATGTAGAGAAGAGAATCACAACAGACACTATCCAAGACTAATATCATAGATCCAAAGGTCACACCATCATAAATTTAATACATTCATGACCAAAAATATCCATACCCCATGTGAAGGAGCCCTCTTGTAGTCTTTTTTTTTTTTTCCTTCCCATGGTTTTTGTGTCATTAATGCGGTATGTTAATTGAGGAATCCTATAAAACTAGTTATACAATATGCACCCTAGTAATTAATATGGACCAAATCAATATAGGCAAGTGTTCTTTCATAAATTAAGCACATTAGTCTTTGCACAAGTGATCAAGTTTAACCCAATCAACATAAGAGAGTGTGCTTCTCTTACATTAAGTTTTTCACAAGTGATCATGCTTGACCCAATCAATATAAAAGAGCACATACATTAATTTTTTACCTTTTATGATCYGGATTTAGGAGAGGAATGAACTGATTAAAAGACTGAATACAATAAACACAGAGATATGAAGAATAACACATATATCCAGTGAAAAATATCTTCTATTGAATAATGAAATAGRTTGAAACTATAAAACTGCAKAACTGAAACACTTGCTCGAATGGTGGTAGCTATCTCTGAGAAGAGATGTGGTTACTACGCRCATCCATCTGAGAAGAATGAATTACAATGAGGCTCTAGAGGCCTTTTTGATATTAATMATGAATGAAAAAACCCTAGACATCCAAAAACCTAACCCTAGGAGGTGAAACGTCAAAAGTCATGTGAGCCCCTATGGGTAAGTTTGTACCTCAACTTCGTGGGGTCGTAACTTTTTCATACAACCTTCGTTTTAGGTGCATGAYAGCTCRTTGGAAAGGTGTTTCAGAGAACTACACATTCTKCCATCAAAATCTAACTCCATWTACAGTTTGACTGTGGCAAGACAAAAAAGMAATGTTTAGGCCTCCAAAACTKCCCTAGAAGTACAACAAGACATGATGACATGAAAACATATAAAATAAGCTAGTTGGATTAGGTGAGAGGCCACCAATATTCACTTGGAATATGTGTATGGATTTAGATAGCCCCAGAAGTGTAGAAAMCACAATTACAAAGAAGTACAAAAGATAGTGTTGAACTAAAAAYAGATAAGATGAGCCAGTTGGAATAGGTGGGTGGCCACCAATATCCAGTTGGATCAATCCTCCCCCCTTAGGAAGCAATGGTCTCCATTGCATTGAGTTCCCTCATCAGGTGAGGAAACTTCTACTGGGTTTGGCCCTGGGTGATCCACTTGCCTTGGTGTAGGAGTCTCCCTGCCTTGACAACCCGATAAAGATATATCTTATGTTGGCAAGTGCCCTTGACCTGTGTGTCCAATATTTGATCAGTGGATGCTTGTTCCATGAAGTCGAGGTTGAGCTCTGTGGGTGTCAGTTGTTCTGCGATCTTCGAGGTGTCCAATAATGGTGGAAAATATGGTTGAAGGAGGTCCACATTGAACACTGGGTGCAAGCTAAGGAAGGGTGGAGTGTTGAGCTCAAAATCATTGCTACCCACAACCTCGTTGATAGTGTAAGGCCCATAGCGAAGTGGGTGGAGCTTCCGATGGGTCCCTGTGAGACACTCCTTCTGCAAATGTAACCAAACTTTGTCGCCAACCTGAAACTGGTGTGGTACCACGTGTTGATCATGGTGTTGCTTGTACCTAGCATTGGATTTCTGCAAAATCACCTAGACTTGTTGGCGGATGTGTTGAATCCACTCAATGAATCCAGTGGTTTGTCGATCGCAGACTGATTATGGGAAGATTATGTCTGTGTGGTGGTAAGAGGAAGTGCAACATCAATGGGTCCCAAGGGTTGGAATCCCAAACCCAACTGAAATGGGCTATGGTCGGTGGAGATATGGAGAGCCTTGTTGTAACTATGTTGAACATAGGGGAGAATCTCATCCCATGTGTGTGGATGCTTATAATTATACATGCACAAGATGTGCACAATCATTCGATTGACGACCTCTGTTTGGTCATCTGTTTGGGGTGGAAAGTAGTGGATTTTGTGAGCTTGGTGTCCAATAGTGACAAGAGACTTAACCAAAATGTGTTGAGGAACCTGATGTCCCAGTCAGAGATGATGGTATGTGCTATCCCAAAGTGGACCCACACTTATTGGAAGAAGAGCATGGAAATATCTACCATTGTGGTATTCTTCTTATAGGTTGTGAGGATGGCCATCTTGGAAAAATGATCAACGACCACAAATACACAGTCATTCCCTTGCTTGGTGGATGGAAGGCCCGACATGTAATCGATTGAGATGGATTCCCAAGGCTTCTCGGGAGTAGGAAGAGGGTTTTATAAGCCTTGCTTCTTGATGGTTGGCTTGGAAGTGGCACAGGAAGTGCAAGATATGATATACTTGTTGACATTCTGTCGAGGTTTTGGCCAATAAAAATGTTTTTGAAGAATGATCACAGTTTTCTCCATGCAAAAATGTCCCGCCATTTGACTGTAGTGGGCTTCCCAAATCAGATTTGCACGCTCTCTTGTAGGAACACAGAAATGGCCCAGGTGGCATAAGAGTCTATCCTGAATGTGAAAATTGGTGACAATCATGCCTATACCCAAGAGTTGATAGGTGGTGGCGAAGTTCGGATCTTGCTGATAAGGTTGGAGCCACTCAAATGCTTCATGTCCACAGGAATGGAGCACAGTGGTGAGTGCAACCACAAGAGGTCGACTAATTGATTTTGAGATGGAACTATTGCAGGTAGGTGGACCACTTCTTATGGCGATCATTCTGCAATTTCCCTTGTGTTTGTATGAATTGCAGAGGATTGTGATCGGTGCGTATGATCTTCTCCTTTCCCATAATGTAATGTTTCCATTTTTAACAAGCTTTTACAATGTAATACATTTCCTTGTCATAGGTGGGGTATTTTTGGACAATATCTGAGAGTGTCTCACTATGGCATGCCACTAGATGAGTGTGTTGAGTGAGAACTGCGCCCACAACATAGTCAGATGCATCAGTCTCAATCTCGAATGTTTGTTGCAGATCAAGAAAGGAGAGTACTAGAGCAGAGCACAAGGGATTCTTCATATCATCGAATGCTCATTGTTATTCCTTCCCCAACATGAACTTGGCCCTTCCACCGCCCTTGGTCATCTGGCTGAGGGCCCATGCAATATGGGAGAATCCCAAAATGAACCATTGGTAGAAGTTGGATAGTCCCAAGAAGCTCTGAAGCTTGGTCAGTGTGGTCGGGGATGGATAGTCATGGATGACTTGGATCTTAGCTAGATCAACATTTACCCCATGCTCATCAACAATGTAGCCCAAGTATTGGAACCTGTTCATGCCAAAAGAGAATTTTTCCAAGTTGGCATATAACTTGTGTTGTCACGGAGTGCTCAAAACCTACTGAATATGTTGCATGTGCTCCTCCCACGTTATGTTGAAGATGAGGATGTCATCCAAATATACCGCCACAAAGGAGTTGGTGAAGGGTCTCAATACATCATCCATCAACCTCATGAAATTTATTGGTGCATTTTTAAAGACAAAGGGCATGACTATCCATTCGAAGAGACCTTCTTTAGATTTGAAGGTTGTCTTCTATACATCAGTTGGTTCGATGGGAACCTGGTGTAATATTCCAAATATAAAAAGTACACAGAATAGAAATAAAATTCTATAAATGGCAGATGAGCAACAATATAACCAGAACAACACCACAATAATACCAAAATGATACCAGAATAACACCAGAAAGAGAAATTAGATTATTGAGAGCAATGTTCACTTGCCTCTTCGAGGGGGAAACCTCTAGCAAAGCAGATCTCTATTACAATAATATCCAAGACAAAAATTCTCATACCCTCGACTCATATTTATACTAAATATGTCTATCAAAAGAACCATCTAGAGGAAGATCCTTCTAGAAGCGGAAGCTTTTATTAGGTCTTCTTACATTCGACTTATTCTTCCTTATTTCTAGGCCTTATTAATATTGACCTTTATTACATCGGAATATATTATTCTACCTACATGAGGGGTTAGGTCCCTAACATGTCCCCCCCCTTAAAAATAACCTTGTCCTCAAGGCTTGAGATGTGGAAATTGTTGCAGAATGGTAGTTGGTTACCAAGTGGCATCGACTGGGGTTGTATCTTTCCACTAGACTAACACTTCCTTGATGGTTCACTGATGCAGGCGACACTCACGCTGGTCCAAAAATGCTTGTGGATGTAGCCAAATGGAGCCTTCTTCATCCAACTTGGGAAGGTTGGTTTGAGTTTGGAACTTAGTTCCAATCACCTTCTTTAAGAAAGAAACATGAAAACCAAGATGTAGCTTAGAATGATTGGGAAAATCTGACTGATAGGCCACCTATCCCACACCCTTGAGAATGGTATAAGGACCATAAAATTTGGGCACCAGTTTCTGACAATGGTCAACCTTGAGGGAATTTTTCTTGTAAGGTTGCAGTCGAAGAAACACTTGATCGCCTTTTTAAAATTGGCATTCAAAGTGACCTTGATTTGCTTGATGCTTCATGTGATTCTATGCCATGACCAAATTCTCTTTGAGGGTACGAAGAATAGCCTTTCGAAATATAAGCGTTTGGTCAACCGCCTAGACCTTTGAGACACCTGGTAAATATGAGAAAACTAAAGGTGGATTTTGTCCATATATCACTTCAAAAGGAGTCATGCGGGTAGATTTATGGTATGAAGTGTTGTACCACCATTCAACTAGTGGTAACCATTGAGCCCACTGATTTTGATTTTCTGATGAAGAACACCTCAAATATGTTTCCAAACACTTGTTGACAACTTCAGTTTGACCATCAATCTGGGGACGATAAGTTGTGTTGAGATGCAATTGGGTGTCTTGTAGCTTGAATAGTTCTTGCCAAAAATTGTTGATGAAACTTGGGTCGTGATAAAAAACAATAGATTGCAGCATGCCATGAAGCTTGAAGACCTGATCCATGAAAATTTGAGCCACGTTGGATGTTGTAAATGGGTGTTGAAGAGCAAAAAAATGAGCATACTTGGAAAGGCAATCAACTACCACCATGATGACTGATTTATTGCCTGATTTAGGTAATCCTACAATGAAATCCATAGAGATATCCCRCCAAATAGAAGGTGGAATCRGAAGYGGTTGTAGTGTGCCAGGAGATTTGACTGTTTCTCCCTTGTTGCATTAACACACATCACATTCARCCACAAAATTATGAAYGTCATGTTTCATACCATCCCARAAAAAAGAATGKTTGACCCTGTCATAGGTTTTGGTAAACCCAGAGTGCCCAACTGTGGGTGTAGCATGAAGCTCATAAAGTACCGTGGATTTAAGTTTTGACTGTTTACTTAAATACAAATGGCCTTTGTATCGAAGCTCATCATGGAGCCAAGAGTACCCTGGGGAAACTGGAGAATTGGACTGCAATTGTTGTATTGGATGTGAACTTTGGGGATCGTGGAGCTATTCCTGGTGAACGGCTTGGATCTAATCTGGTACAATGAAGGAGACAGAAAAAAGGGACCCTTCGTCTTCATATTTTCGRGAAAGTGCATCCGCAACCACATTGTCTTTGACTTTCTTGTAAATGATCTCATAATCATATCCAAAGAGCTTAGTCACCCATTTTTGTTGCTCTGGGGAGGAAATGTGTTATTCCAGAAAATACTTGAGGCTTTGATGATTTGTATTAATTTGGAATTGTTGCCCCAATAGATGAGGGCACTAAAGATCAACAACATGCAAAATAGCCAACATTTCCTTTTCATAGATTGATTTGCCCAAATTTCATTCAGACAATTGTTTGTTGGTAAAGGCAAAAGTCCAACTCTCTTGCATAAGGACAATGCCAATTCCTTTCCCTGAAACATCACATTCTAGGACAAAGGTCTATGTGAAATCAGGAAGGGCGAGGATTGGAGTGGTGAACATGGCCATCTTCAAGGTTTGAAAATCTTGAGTAGCTGCTGGAGTCCAAGTGAAAGAATTCTTTTTGAGGAGTGCAGTGAGAGGTGCCGTAATCTTTCCATAATTCTTAACAAACTTGTGATAATAACCTGTTAAACCTAGAAATCCATGAAATATTTTGAGAGGCTTTGGGTGAGGGCAGTCTTGCATAGCTTCAATATTTTTAGGATCCACCCTGACATCGTCCTTGCCAACAACATTACCCAAGTACTCGACTTCAGAGGCACCAAAAGTGCATTTAGATTGTTTCAAGAAAAGTTGGTGTTGAGAGAGTAGATGGAGAACTAGATCCACATGAGCAAGATGGTATGTCTAGGTTTTTCTATAGATGAGGATATCATTAAAGAAAACTAAGACAAAATGACAGAGAAAAGGATGGAAGACATGATTCATGAGACTTTGGAAAGTGGAGGGAGCATTACACAAGACAAAGGGCATGAAAAAAAACTCATAGTGGCCCTCATGGGTTCTAAAGGAAATCTTAGGAATGTCTACCTCTTTCATACGGATCTGGTGGTAGCTAGAATGAAGATCAAGTTTAGTAAAGAACTGGGTGCCACTCAATTCATCCAAGAGGTCATCAATGACAAGAATGGGAAATTTTTCTTTAATGGTGAGTTTGTTGAGTGCACGGAAGTCAGGACACATGCGCCAAGAACCTTATTTCTTCATGACCATGACCACAAGAGAACAATAGGGGCTCGTACTAGGGTGGATAACACCTGCGTTAAGCAGTTCTTGAACCATTTTCTCAATTTCATTTTTTTGGGAAAAGGGGTGATGATAGGGATGGATATTGGGAGGAAGACTTCCTGGGGCAAGGGGAATGGAATGATAATGAACACCACGGGAAGGAGGGAGTCCCTAGGGAGTGGAAAAAACAACTTGATGTTTAGAGAGAATGGATTGGAGGTACTGCGGCATAGAGGGTGTTTTAGTTGCTTGTATGGTATGGAGTTGGGAAATAACGCCCGAATGACCTTTTTTGAGCAGTTTTTCCATGCGATGGGAACTAATGATCTCAGGGGAAGCAACAGTGACACCTTGGAACTTATATTGTTGGCCCTCCTAGTCGAATTGAATGGTTAATTTCTTAAAATCCATGAGAATGGGACCCAAAGTCCTTAGCCAGTCTACACCCAACACAATGTCAGAACCTCCCATGTGGATAGAAAACATATGACATTTAAGGTGGTAGTCACCAATTTAGAGACGCGCATTTTTACAATGCCCTCCACATTTCATGGAGCCTCCATTGGCAATCATGATTTGGAAATTATTGACTGCACGGATATAGTAATTAGTTTCTTGGGCAATGCAATGATGAATAAAATTATGGGTGCTTCCACTATCAATAAGAATGATGACCTTCCTATGCTTGATGTAGCCAATTAGTTTGAGGGTTTGGGGAGCAGAGAAGCCAGTGAGAGTATTTAGGGAAATGACCAGTTCTACTTCGGGAGGGTTTGAGGGATGGGTTATGTCATTGGGTTAAGGTGACACAGACACAAGGGGAGCTTCAACATCCTCTTCCGAAACATCCTCTGAGATGGCCATAAAAATATTTTGTTCCTTACACTTGTGTCTCGGAAAATATTTGTCATCACAATTATAACAAAGACCTTTGAGTTGGTGTTCAACCATTTCAGCCTTGGTCAATTTTTGGATCTTTAGTGGAGTAGAAGGAGGAGTGGGATTTACTGGTTTAGTGCGAGGAATAAAGGAGGGTTTCTGTTTTTGAGAAAAGACAACCTGTTGTGAATCCTTAGCTATTTTAGTAGACTCCACCCAACTTTGAGGCTGATCCATGAGGACATGGGCACAAATCTCATCCTCAAGGCCACTAATAAAACATTCTTAGAAAAAAGCATCAAACATGCCCTCTGTATGAAAATCCAGTCGGTCAAAAGAAGATATAAAGTTTTCCACTATGCTAGATTGTTTTAACTTTGTCAAATGGCCTAAATGGCTGGTGTCAATGTCAAAGAGTTCATAAAGATCTGCCACAAAGTTTGTCCAAGAAACATACCCTTGATGGGCAGTTTTTCTCCATTGCCAACTTTCTTGATCTAGATGGAGAACCATACCGGAGTTTGGCCAAGTCGTGTGTAATGTCATACAAAAAGAAATAATGTTCCATTTGAGTTACCCAACCAGTGGGATCTGAGGCATCAAATTTGGTCACATCTACACACGGAAGGCGTAGGTCACACTAAAAGTGATGGGGCTGAAAATTATGGGAATGAGAGGAAGTTTCAGCTTCAGTATGCAAAGGTGGGTCAGATAAAGGGGGATATGCAGCTTGGTGCAGATCATCGAAGAGACAAATTCAAGCTGGGTAGTAATGTCTTGTTTGAGGTCTTGTTTGAGTTCCTCTATTGAGGCGATGATGGAGGAATGCATGTTTTTATTGATGGTGGCAATATTGGCACTGAGATGTCTCACTTCTTGTTGGGTCTCTCTGAAATTAGATTGCAAGGTATTGAAGCAAGCTTCCAAGTCTTGGATATGGGTATGGGCCATGATGACAAGGGAACCGAAAAGGGGCGGGTGGGGTAAAAAATTTTGTTGAAAAATGATAGGTATGAATGTGATAAGGGAGAAGAGATAAATCCAATGGAATAGGTCTCAAATAATGGTGCAATAAAATCCATATTTTTTTTTTTTACACTTGCGGAGTTACACTCTAGTCTGAAGAATACTGCAGTGATGAAATTCCCAAATTATTAATCAGGAAGAAATGTGTAGTGATTTGGCAACTCGAATGCAGGAGACATACTTTCACGGCAATAGATCTTGTCTATTTTGTTTTTTTGGTTCCATCCCCAAAGGTTAGGTATTCAAGGGTTCCAGAGACAAGGGTTTTCCCTCTGAGATAGCTCTCTAATATACTTTCTAGGTCCAACAGTATTACTCGACTCAATATCTCAGGGCACCAACTAAGGATGCTAGATCGTGCCCTTAGCCATACTACCCGACTACCGAGATACTAGAGAGTATCTTCCCGAGTGATGTTCTCGATGGCACTTGTTGGCATAGGGGCAGACCCAGGGTTCAATGCTTCAACAATGCACCAACAAAACCCTAACTATTGTCCCTTTCGACAACACCTGCGAAGCAGGCAAAGTCTCACCCAAGGTAGAGGCAGGGGGGTTACATGACTTAGGTGTCTGTAACCAAGTTGAGACACATATATGTGATTATAACACTTCGCAAAGTACTTAGAATATAAAATGCATTATCTTATCAACTTCTTTCACATTGTAGAACAACCCTAAGGATAGATCAGTGCAGTAACAATGACAGAATACACACCACACTTAGCAGCATAAATTAAATCTAGCACCTTCAACATAAATAAAGAACTAAGCATTCATAGATCTATCTATCATATATAACAATCAATGCACTAAGCAGATTCATAACATAAACATCATAGCACAAAGAAAACCATCAACACATGATATACGTGGTTCACCCCAGTCTGGGGCTATGTCCACCAACGAATTATTCTTCTCTATTAGTCTTCAATCTCTTACATTTGTCTGCTCCTGTGCACTAAGCCACAGAGCCAAGCTTCGCACTAGGCAGGTGATTTTCACACTGAGCACTAGATCTACCTTCCCAAAATCAGGTCAAGGCACATATCTAACTCCTCTATAGAGCATAGAGCCTTACATACACAGTTTGTTGCACTAAGCAACCCAAAACTATTGCACTTAGCCTTGCAAGCTATCGACCCATTTCTACATTACATTCTTACTTATTTATACTTTTACAATCACTTACAAAAAGGCCTAATCATGGGTAAAACCATGGGCTGACATCCTATAAACCCTAATACAAAAACCCTAATGAACCCCTTGTTGGGTCCACAAATCAAGTGATATCCCACAATCTCATCTCTGCCTGGGCACTCCATATTCGACCAGCCTATCGAAGTCCAAAAAGGGGTCAAGCCTGGCCAAGATTTCCTCAAAATTAGGTCAAGGGACAACAGACCGCCAACACTCACCTGTGACTTGTCCTGAGTCACTCAGGTCTAGGAAAAACTACTTAGAAGACCTCGATATTAGCTCAAGCTTCCTCAACTTGTTGCTTCGCCAGAGCTTCTTGCTCAGCGAATTCCTAGATCATTTTCTTTGTAATAGGCCCTTCCATGCATTGTTCCACTGTCACAACCACTTGGTCCAGTTGCGAACCTTGTCCTTCGATCTCTTCAAACACCTCACAGGATTCCTCCTGCATCGGTTGCAGCCTCTGTGTGACTTACATTACTTTTCCCTTGATGGCAGTAATCTGTTGTTGGGCCATGCACTATTCTTGTGATCTCTTCATTCTCTCGACTGCATTGAGTGACTTCATCTGTGCTTGAACTGTCAGTGCCTGCTGATGCACCTCTTGTAGTTGTGATTCTAACTTCCTAAGCTCTGGATCTTCCATGAGGTGTTCATAGGTCTGCACGCTTCTGTCGCTCAATTGTTTGCATTCTGAGGCGAGGGCTCTGATCCTTCCGATTGCACTCTTATCGGATTCCTCCCTTCAGTCATGTACTTCCTGCGGATTTCTTGGTACCTCTTGGATCTCCAACTCTGTTACCCTTTCCTAAAGTTGTTGGATAGCCTTAGCAAGCTTCATCACTTGAACCTCGACTGCCTCATGTTCCTCTTGTGCTAAGCCTGGCATAGAGAAAAGTGCTATGCTCATCACTTCTTTGATTGTAGTTTTCCCTATGAGCAACTGGTCCTTTTCCCTCTATATTTTTTCTTTGTCTTCCTCGAGCATCACCCGTAACTCATCTTTTTCATTTTCATAAGCGGTTACACAGTACCGTGCAACTTGTAATTGCTCCAAGATCTCCTATTTTTCTTGTTTCAAGTTTGTTGTATCCTTCTCCTTCTCTTTTTGCACTCGTTGAAGTCGAGCCTCTGTTGTTGGCATGTTTACAGGAAGAGTGTGTTTTTCATTGATGGAAATAACAACAGTGAACCAACCCTTGAGAGAGAAGAAGACGAGAAAGCTCAGAAGAGATAGCGGTTTCTAGAAGTGCAGACGAGGTCCAAGAAACAGACTCACAGGAGGAGCAAAGGTCAAGATCCTTGAACACTTAGAAAACCTTCTAAGTCAGAGAGATCAAAAACTCAGGAGGAAGAGTGACAATGACCATTGGATCACTTTTGAGTGGAAGGACAGGATAAGCTAAAAGATTTGAGAATTCGGTTATTCGAATCTCTGTCAGGCGTTGGATCAAATTAATTGGAAGGATAGGATACGTAAATATGGAGAGCCATTGGATTTAATCCAAGGAAAAGATTATTCACAAATGGATTGAGTCATTAATCTAAGATATTGATCAAACGAACATCATTCGTTTCGAGTCTAAATATGTGAGGAGGTTACGCTTCAGAAAAATATCACTTCAAGAGTTTTAGTTTGAGATTTGAAATACCCGAAGTCTGAAGAGCTGAAGTAAATCTCAACCGTAAGATCCAGAGGGATATGTGGCGACGGATCGTGAGCTCCGGAGAAATCACTTCGAGAGTTTCAATTTGAGATTTGAAATACTCGAAGTTTGGAGAGCCAAAGAGTCAAAGTAAATCTCAACCATCAGATCCAGAGGGATACGTGGTGATGGATTGTGAGCTCCAGAGAAATCACTTTGAGAGTTTCAGTTTGAGATTTTAAATTCCTAAAGCCCGGAGAGCCAGAGAGATGAAATAAATTCTTGATCGCTAATCAAGAAAGGGGCCATAGAACCGTCGATCTAGTTGCAAGGTCAAATTCCCGAAGTAGAGGCATTGCCATCGATTGAGAAGGACAAGTGTTTGCAGATCATTGACTCTGGAAGATTGGCGTATGGAGAAAATCAGGGTTTGAGATTTGAAACTCCCAAAGCCAGGATCACGAAGTAAATCACAGTCATTGATTTATGAAGGTTAGATATGATCCGCGGAACTTGAGAGGATAGATATGAACCGTCATTTCAGGAGCACCATTAAGATCGTGAGATTGATGGTCCCGTCGCATTGCGGGGATTGAAGGTGTGCGAACTTTAATAAGTTAAGGGTGGGCCACAATCGAAACCATCGTTTTGGAGAAAGGACACGTGGAGGCTCGAGGTAAATTGCAAGGCAAAAAGTAGTTTGATTTCAAACCACCTTTGGATGCGCCCGCAATCGCATGGTCACATGAGATCACCGCCCAAGGTCATATCGAGAATGGAGCTAGTGCTCTCTAGGCATGAATTCGAAAGTCGAGAGAGTCAAGGTTGGCTCACATCCAAAGATGCGAAACGCAAGGTCTCTAAGTACTTGGCCCCAAGTCACAGCTAGTGATAACGTGGAGAGAAAATAGAGGAAGGATCTAGCGTCCCTAAGCTCCACTTAGGAGATAGGAGTTTGGGAGAATCAAGATGTCTCATACCAATATTCCTGAAGTCGTGAGTCACGAAGTGCCTGTTGGTTAGGCGTATGGTCACCATCGATGGTCACGTGAAGGAAGGGGATTAGAAGCCAAAGAAGCCAAAAATGACTGGTTGTAACTGACAGAGAAGATGAAGAGTTGTGACTGCCAGAGAAGACAAAGAATATTTGGATAACGGCCACTGATGATGAATAGATTCAGTATAACCACCAAAGAAGACGAAGAGTTGTGATGATGATCTAGCAGAGGATTTGGAATGTGACCATGTACAAGACCTGAACTAGAGATCATAGGTGCAATGTATAGCATGCAGAGACAACACAAAGTATAAAGGAAGAAGAGAAGTTGAACAGAAAAATTGCAGTGCGTAGTAGGAGAAAGAGCAGAGTATAGAAGAGGAATAGAGTATAGAAGCTGCAAGAGGCAGAGGAGACATGGATTTGTAACAGGCCATATCAGAGACAGAGCAAGTAAGTAAAGTTTTGTAAGATTCAATCAGGGTGGTAGGGTGGTGCTAGTGAGGATTGCAATCCTCTAAATTATAGTTGGTGCTAGAATATATTCTGGGAGTTGGTGCTTCCATCTAGTGGGTGCTAAAGAAACCTGGGAGTTGGTGCTTCCATATAGTTGGTGCTAGAGAAATCTTAGAGTTGGTGCTCTCTATAATTTGTAGCTTGCTATCAGAGGTTGTAGCCTCATATTTTAGTTGGAGCTCAAATACTGTGATGTACATGAAATTTGGAGCTTGATTGACATCCTAAGAAGAAGAGGTTTTCACCCTTATGGGTTTCCTCATGAAAATCAGTGTCTTTCTCTATTTTGTGTGATCAATCAAATATTGTATATTTATGTATGTTAAGTTATCAACAACACAGTAAATAATAATCTAGAAAAAATCAGAAAATAATAGGAAAAGTTTCAATCTTATATACATAATTGATTCACCTGCCCCTCTCAATTATATTTCCAACATCTATTGCATCTGCAAGTCTTCAAAGTTGGGTTGGCTCATCCCCCAAATCTGCAGTCTCTGATGAGGAAGGCGCAATAGGGACTGAGCGGACCAAGTGAATAACTTCCTGTACTTCACTCAATTCTTTTTCTATCCTACCATATAATTTGTCCTGCTTTGCTCTATATCTCTGCAAGAGATCCTCGGACGCATCCTCCATCGCTCCGCGGACTAGACTAATATCATCTTCAGTGAGTGTGGCCTCCAATTGGGGCTTACTGGCATGGGTCTTATTTCTCGCTAAAGGTTTCTGCAGAGAAACCTTCCTCTTCTACGTAGTTATTGTTTCGGCAGAGGGATCTTTTGGCGAAGTAGCTTTACCCTCTCCTTGCTTTTCTTCTTCATCCCCTCCTCCCTCTCCATCTACTTTGTCTCCTCCTCCTCCTAGGGAGCCAGATCCATTTCCTTCAGAGGCGTTTTCTTCCTCATCAGTCTCTACATCTTGGAATTCCTCCTTTTTCTTCTTCTTCTTTGCGCTGCTCTGTCCAACATGCTCAACCCGAGTGACCAAGGGGCTTCCTATAATGTCAGCGTCAGAGAGCTTTGCATTTGCAACGAGTACAAGGAACTCCTCTAGCCATTCCTTGGTGATCTATTCCATGTCTTCATCGGTCATCTTGTTATAGGACTATAATTCTTCCTTGCTCTCATCCTTGCGCGCAGTGATATATATGAAATTTTGATCTGCACGAAACTCAGCGATTGGTTTGTACTGGTGCAAAGTACACGGTGTCATGTGTGGGAATGACTCTATGGAAACCTTCGGTTGTTGATAATAGGCATGGAACATTGTGTTTGACTGCCATTGCTTTGACATGTCATTTGTATACCATAATGTAGAAAATCTAGTTGCCAATGGTTCAATTTCTGGAAAAGTTTCTCCCTTAGGAATTTACCAAGCGACAAATGCAATTAGCACAAGTAGCCAGCTGAAGTGGAACTCGTATCCTTGATCCTATGTTTCACGACGGTCTTTCTCAAGCTCGTTGATGAGGTAACAAGCCCAATTCATTTGCAATCCCTCCACGCATTTCCCTGTAAGGTCCACCACGAACCCAGTGACCTATGTGGGGCAGTTCTTCCTAACGAGCTTTCCAGCTATGATTTGTCAAGAAAGGCACACTGGGCCATCCTAGATAGAGGCTACCTTGTAGCCTCACTTTCCCTTTTCTACTTCATCGCATGCCTCCTTTATGCATCGTTCCAGAGAGCGGTATGAGGCCTTCCCTGGGTAGAACTGCTGAGGGTTGGGTCCCTGCATGCTCAATCCTATGATCAGGTGGATCAACGCTAGATCCATAGTAATCTACCTGTCGAGCCATAGGTATCCACCATGAAAGCATGACAAGAGGAGTTTAATGCAAACGTTAACCTCCTAATGTTGACCAAAATGAGGAATCTTCACTACATTGAGTATAATGGACTGCACCAGCTCCTTTATCCACGCTTGGGAAAGGATGCGAGGCTTCTTCCTTGTGGTCTTCATTAAGTATCGATGAGGGGTGAGCATGGCTTAGTTATTTCTGTCTCCAAGGTTAAAATCATTGTTCTTCAGGGATGGGATCTGTCCCAACTAGCTTCCAACTACGTGTATCCTCTTCGGGATGTATGTGGTGATCAAAGTGTACTCGTAGTCCCTTGGGATGTTGTTGTGGTTAACCATGCTAGTCAAATGTGGGATATAATCTGGTACTATTGATGGGATCTTCTTCTCATTAGCAAGATTTTCGTGATTCTTACTTTGCTTCTCAGTTGCGGGGTTAGCACGGCTAGAATGTCGTGTAGTTGAAGGGGAAGCCTACATTCCCCTAGTCAACGATGCCTGGACACCTTCAGACATAGCTCTGTCAACCATAAACTTCTTAAGGACCTCTTCGATGGAATTCTCTAACTCAGTCTATTCGCTCGACATCCTCACTTTTACAAGGTTAATTCAAGGTAGGTGAACGAACAGGCGAGATAAACAAGTGGATGATGATTTCTAGGTTCTAAAATCAAAATTCAACACACAATCAGTTCTCTTTTAGCAATGTTAATCACAGATGGTGAAAAGTGGTCCCGGTGCAGTGTCTGACAGGTTAAATAAGAGAGCGTCGTAACAGATTCTTCTAACGGGCAAGAAAGCTTCCATTAATGTGAATCTGTCTGTTATGGCACGGTCTTAGTGTCCCAAACACGATCTCTTCGGCCATAAATGTGTTTCCTAGACGTTTCGAAGCATCGTTCTAATGGTCGGGGTGCCTCCAACGGTCATATAGCTTCGTCGAGGCAAAGTCCCATTCTGTGCAGTCATGTTGTTCCAGCAAGGTTTGGAGCCTAAAACCCTGACTCCTGCAAATTATTCTCTGTAACTCCCTGTAGCTTTCCCAACTTGGCTATCTTCTTATTGAGTTTCCTTGCCTTCTTTCCTGTGATATGAGTCTCTCTAACTATTTCTGTATTCCTCTTTCCATTCTTATTCTTAGTTTCCCCTATTGTAGTGTCTTCGCAGTGTTGATGTACTTCCAATTGGCTCGAAGTTAATATCCCTTCCCTTACCACTTCCTGGGTGGATATACTTTCTTCTTGCATGGATAGGTCCTTCAAACCTTCTTGTGTTCTTTCAACCTCAACAACTAATTCTCTTGCCCTTTGTTGCTTCAACTGAACTTCTCGTTCTTCTATCAGTCGATATATCTTTCTAGCTATGAAATCCCTTAGCTCTTTCTTTTTCTTTTATGTAGTTTCTTCTTCTGCTTTCCTTCTGATTTGATCCTTCTCAATCCATGTCTTTTCTAACAAAAGAGGGAAAGGGGCGTTGTTTTCAACAAACTTAATGACTTCAAATTCCTCTTTAGTCGATGTTCCATGAATAATAACAGGTACATTAGTAATTCTTCCACATAAGGTTATCATCTTTCCTTTGAATAAACCTATTCTTCCCAATGAAGATACTATAGTAGGTTTTCCAAAAATTTCCCAAGTGCTTTCTGTCATAATATTCACTTGTGTTTCCTCATCCAAGACATAGTCTATGTCAAAGTCTCATATTCTTGTACCTATGCGTTGTTTTTCTTTCAATATCTCTGGTAAACTGACATCTTCATGATCATCCATCATTTATTTCAACTGTTCTAATGGAGTCTGAACTTTCTCTGACTCTTTCCCTTGATGATTTTTTAACATGCTCTTATTCCCTTAACTTCCTTCATATTTCTCTTGTCTCATGTTCATTTGTTCAACTTTAGCAATCATTCTTGGAAAATCCTCAGCCTCATGACCAACAACTTTACAACAAAGGAAAATAGGACCTATACTAGGTCATTTCCTAGCAAGGTGTCATGGTCTTTGGGCAGTTATAACATAGGGTTAATCCTCTCTTCCTCTTGTAATACGCACTAGGATCACAGTGTTGGACGTGCAATCTGCAAAAATTCTTTATAGGCTCATGCATCCACTTATTAGTCCAAAAATTCTTTCTATGCATAGGAATAACATATCTTTCTTCATTTCTATTAAATTTATTGAGATCAACTCTTTCTTTTATCTGTGCCCTAGCTTTCAGACTAGGACAAAATCTATCAAACATACCTAGATTCACGATTCTGAAACAAAAAATTTCATTTATCTTACTCTTATCAAAGTACAAATCCTTACCTCTTTCAATATCTTACCTCTTTTATTTAGATTGGGTTTCTTTCTTATCACAGAGCTTCACAATTCAAGTAGAGTACTATGCACTACAGCAACAGATCTATGCACAAAGCTTCTCTTTTCTTTACCTCAGTTCCCAACAATCACAGTTTCAGTCTCGACAACAAAACCATTTGTTGGCACAGGGGAAGACCCAGGGTTCAATGCTTCAACAATGCACCAACAAAACCCTAACTGCCATCCCTTTCGAAAACAACTGCGAAGCAGGCGAAGTCTCACCCGAGGTAGAGGAAGGGGGGGTTACAGGACTCAGGTGTCTGTAACCAACATGGGAAATAAATCTGTGATTATAACACTTCACAAAGTACTTAGAAGATAAATGCATTAGCTTATCAACTTCATTCACATCGCAGAACAAACACTAAGAATAGATCGGTGCAGTCACAATGACAGAATACACATCGCACTTAGCATCATAAATTAGATCTAGCACCTTTAGCATAAATAAATCACTAAGAATTCATAGATCTATCTATCATATATAACAATCAATGCACTAAGAAGATTCATAGCATAAACATCATAGCACAAAGAAAACCATCATCACATAATATACGTGGTTCACCCCAGTGTGGGGCTATGTCCACCAACAACTTATTTTTCTCTATTAGTCTTCAATCTCTTACATTCATCTCCTCCTATGCACTAAGCTACAGAGCCAAGCTTCACACTGGGAAGGTGATCTGCGCACTGAGCACCGGATCTACCTTCCCAAAATCAGGTCAAGGCACAAAGACAACTCCTCTATCAAGCACAGAGCCTTACATACATAGTCTGTTGCACTAAGCAACCCAAAACTACTACACTTAGCCTTGCAAGCTATCAACCCCTTTCTACATTACATTCTTACTTATTTATACTTTTACAATTACTTACAAAAAGGCCTAATCATGGGTAAATCCATGGGCCGACATCCTATAAACCCTAATACAAAAACCCTAATGAACCCCTTATTGGGTCCAAAAATCAAGTGAGATCCCGAGATATCAGCTCCGCCTGGGTGCTCCATATTTGACCAGCCTATCGAAGTCCAAAAAGGGGTCAAGCTTGACCAAGATTTCCTCAAAACTTGGTTGAGGGCCAATAGGCCCCCAACACTCACTTGTGACTCATCCCAAGTCACTCAGGTCTAGGAAACGTTGCTTCGAAGGCCTTGAGCTTAGCTCAAGCTTCCTCGACTTGTTGCTTCACCAAAGCTTCTTACTCAGTGAATTCTTGGATCATTTTCTCTGTAACAGGCCCTTCCAGGCATTGTTCCACTATCCCAACCACTTGGTCCAGTTACAAACCTTGTCCTTCGATCTCTTCAAACACCGCGCATGATTCCTTCTGCACCAGTTGCAACCTCTGTGTGACTTCCATTACTCTGCTCTAAATGGCAGTAATTTGATGCAGGGTCTCACGTTGTTCTTGTGATCTCTTCATTCTCATGACTGCAGTGAGTGACTTCATTTGTACTTGAAATGTCGGTGCCTATCATTTCACCTCCTGTAGTTGTTCTTCCAACTTCCTAAGCTCTGGATCTTCCGTGAGGCATTCATAGGTCTGCGCACTTTTGTCGCTCAGTTGTTTTCATTCCGAGGAGAGGATTCTGATCCTTCCGACTGTGCTCTTAGTGGCTTCCTTCCTCCGATCGCATACTTCCTACGAAGTGCTTGGTACTTCTTGGATCTCCAACTCCATTACCCTTGCTTGAAGTTGTTGGATGGCCTAAGTGAGCTTCATCACTTGAACCTCGACTGCCTCATGTTCCTCCTGTGCCAAGCCTGGCACAGAGTGAGGTGCTCTTCTCACCACTTCTTTGACTACAGTCTGCTCTGTGAGAAGTTGTTCCTTTTCCCTTTGTATCTTTTATTTTTCTTCCTCAAGCATCGCCCATAACTCATCTTTCTTATTTTCATAAGAGGTTACATAGTACCGCGCAACTCGTAATTTCTCCAAGATCTCCTCTTTTTCTTGTTTCAAGGTTGTTGAAGCCTTATCCTTCTCTTCTTGGACTCGCTGAAGTCGAGCCTCTGTTGTATCTACAATTCTTCGAAGTTGGGCTGGCTCATCCCCCAACTTTGTAGTCTCTGACGAGGAAGGCACAGTAGGGACTACACGGACCTAGCGAATAAATTCATGTACTTCGTTCAATTCCTTTTCTATCCTACAATATAGTTCATCCTGCGTCACTCCATATCTCTACAAGAGATCCTTGAATGCATCCTCCATCACTCTATGGACTAGACTGATATCATCTTCGGTGAGTGTGGCCTCCAACTGGGGCTTACTAGCACAGGTCTTCTTTCTCACCGAAGGTTTCTGCAAAGAAACCTTCCTCTTCTGCGGAGTTATTGTTTCGGTAGGGGTATCTTTTGGCGAGGTAGTTTCACCTTCTCTTTTCTTTTCTCCTTCATCCCCTCTTCCCTATCCATCTACTTCGTCTCCTCCTCCTCCTGGGGAGCCAGATCCATTTCCTTCAAAGGCGTTGTCTTCCTCATCAGTCTCTACATCTTGGAATTCCTCCTTTTTCTTCTTCTTCTTCACGCTGTTCTGTCCAACATGCTCGACCTGAGTGACCAAGGGGCTTCCTATAATGTCAGCGTTGGAGAGCTCTGCATATGAAATGAGTACAAGGAACTCCTCCGGCCATTCCTTGGTGATCTACTCCATGTCTTCGTCAGTCAGCTTGTAATAGGACTGGAATTCTTCCTTGCTCTAATCCTTGCGCACAGTGATATACATGAAATGTTGATTTGCGCAGAACTTAGCGATTGGTCTGTACTGGTGCAAGGTACATGGTGTAACGCGTGGGAATGACTCTATGCCAACCTTTAGTTGCTGGTAGTAGGCATGGAACATTGCATTCGACTATCATTGCTTCGACATGTCATTTGTATACCATAATGTAGATAATCTAGCTTCCAATGGCTCTGATGGTTCAATTTCTGGAAACGTTGC
Source organism: Picea engelmannii (assembly GCA_009831015.1). Lineage (NCBI taxonomy): Eukaryota > Viridiplantae > Streptophyta > Pinopsida > Pinales > Pinaceae > Picea > Picea engelmannii. The sequence goes on from ML789570.1 coordinate 203,552, forward strand.
TCCCTCAGACATTTGTCAAGCGACAAATGCAATCAGCACAAGTAGCCAGCTGAAGTGGAACTCGTATCCTTGATCCTGCGCTTCATAGTAGTCTTTCTCAAGCTTGTTGGCGAGGTAACTCGCCCAATTCATTTGCATTCCCTCCACGCATTTCCCTTCGAGGTCCACCACAAACCCGATGACCTATGTGGGGCAGTTCTTCCTAACGATCTTGCCAGCTATGAGTTGGCAAGCAAGGCACACTATGCCATTATGGATAAAGGCTACCTTGTATCCTTTCTTTCCCTTTTCTACTTCGTCATATGCCTCCTTTATACGTTGTACCAGGGAACGGTCTGAGGCCTTCCCTGGGTAGAACTATTGAGGGTCGGGTCCCTGCATGCTCAATACTGTGATCAGGTGGATCAACGTCGAATCCACAATAATCCACTTATGGAGCCATAGGTATCCACCATGATAACACTACAAGAGGAGTTTAATGCAAGCATTAACTTCCTGATGTTAGCCAAAATGAGGAATCTTCATTACATTGAGTAAGGTGGACTGCGCCATCTCCTTTATCCACGACTGGGCGATGATGCGAGGCTTCTTCCTTGTGGTCTTCGTTAAGTATCAATGAGGGGCAAGCATGGCGTAGTTCTTTCTGTCTCCAAGGTTAAAATCACTGTTCTTCGGGGATGGGATCTGTCCCAACTGGATTCCAACTATGTGTATCCCCTTCAGGATGTACGTGGTGATCAAAGTGTACTCGTAGTCCGTGGGATGTTGTCGTGGTTAACCCCGCCAATCAAAGGTGGGATATAATCCGGTAAGATCGGCGAGATATGATTCGCATTAGCCAGATCGTCGTGATGCTTACATCGCTTCTCAGTCGCAGGGTTATCATGGCTAGAACGTCGTGTAGTCGAAGGGGAATCCTGCAGTCCCCTAGTTAATGATGCCTGGACACCTTTAGACATAGCTCTGTTAGCCATAAACTTCTTAAGGACCTCTTCGACGAACTTCTCTAACTCAGTTTGTTCGCTCGACATTCTCACTTTTAAACGGGTAAGTTGGGGTAGGCGAACAGACAGGCGGGGTAAACAAGCGGATGACGATGTCTAGGTTCTGAAATCACAACTCGACACACAATCAGTTCTCTATTAGCAATGTTAATCATGGATGGCGAAAAGTAGTCCTGGTGCAGTGTCTGATGAGTTAAATAAGCGAGCGTCATAATGGATTCTTCTAACGGGCATGAATGCTTCCATTAATCTAAATCTGTCTGTTATGGCACAGTCTCAATGTCCCAAACGCAGTCTATTCACCCATAAATGTGTTTCCTAGCTATTCTGGAGCATCATTCTAATAGTTGGGGTGCCTCCAATGGTCATATAGTTTCTCTGAGGTGAAGTCCCATTCTGTGTGGTCCTATTGTTCTGGCAAAGTTCAGAACCTGCAACCCTGCCTCCTACGAATTCTTCTCTGTAACTCCATGTATCTTTCCCAACTTGGATTTCTTCTTACTGATCTTCCTTGCCTTCTTTCCTGTGATCTGAGTCTCTCTAACTGTTTCTGGATTCCTCTTTCCATTCTTATTCTTAGTTTCTCCTATCATAGTGACTTCACAGTGCTAATGTACTTCCAATGGGCTCAAAGTTAATATCCCTTCCCTTACCACTTCCTGCGCGAATATACTTTCTTCTTGCATGGATAGGTCCTTCAAACCTCGACAACTAATTCTCTTTCCCTTTGTTGATTCGACTCAACTTCTCATTCTTCTATCAGTCGATCTATCTTTCTAGCTATGAAATCCCTTATCTCTTGCTTTTTATTTTCTGTAGCTTCTTCCTCTACTTTCCTTCTTATTTGATCCTTCTCAATCCAAGTCTTTCCTAACAAAAGAGGGAAAGGGGTGTTGTTCTCAACAAACTTAATGACTTCAAAATCCTCTTCAATCGATATTCCATGAATAATAACATGTACATTAGTAATTATTACACATAAGGTTATCAAATTTCCTTTGAATAAACCTATTATTCCCAATGAAGGTACTATAGTAGGCTTTCCCAAAATTTCCCAAGTGTTTTCTATCATAATATTCACTTGTGTTTCCTCATCCAAGACACAGTATATGTCAAAGTCTCATATTCTTGTACCTATGCATTGTTTTTCTTTCAAGATCTCTGGTAAACTGACATCTTTGTGATCATCCATCATTTCTTTCAACTATTCTAATGGAGTCTGAACTTTCTTTGATTCTTTCCCATGATGATTCTTTAACATGCTCTTATTCCCTTGACTTCCTTCATAGTTCTATTGTCTCATGTTCATTTGTTCAACTTTATCAATCATTCTTGGACAATCCTCAACCTCATGACCAACAACTTTAAAACAAAGGAAAATAGGACCTGTACCAAGGCATTTCTTAGCAAGGTGCCCCGGTCTTCTGCAATTATAACATAGGGTTAATCCTCTCTTCCTCTTGTATTGCGCACTAGGATCGCAGTGCTGGACCTGCAATCTGCAAAAAAAAAATCTAGGCTCCTGCATCCACTTATTAGTCCAAAAATTCTTTCTATGCATAGGAACAACATATCTTTCTTCATTTCTATTAAATTTATTCATATCAACTTTTTCTTCTATCTGTGCCCTAGCTTTCAAACTAGGACAAAATTTATCAAACATACCTAGAGTCATGCTTCTAAAACATAAATTTTCGCTTATCTTACTCTTATCAAAGTACAAAGCTTTACCTCTTTCAAGATCTTACCCCTTTTCTTCAGATCGGGTTTATTTCTTAGCACAAAGCTTCACAATTCAAGTAGATTACTGCACACTACAGCAGTAGATCTATGCACAAAGATTCTCTTTTCTTTACCTCAGTTCCCAACAATCACAGTTTCAGTCCCAACAACAGAACCATTTGTTGGCATAGGGGCAAACCTAGGGTTCAATGCTTCAACAACACACCAAAAAAACCCTAACTATCGACCCTTTCGGCAACACATGCGAAGCATGAGAAGCCTCACCCGAGGTAGAGGCAGGGGGGGTTACAGGACTCAAGTGTTTGTAACCAAGCTGGGACACAGATCTATGATTATAACACTTCGCAAAGTACTTAGAAGATAAATGAATTAGCTTATCAACTTCATTCACATCACAAAACAAACCCTAAGAATAGATCGACGCAGTAACAATGACAGAATACACACCACACTTAGCATCATGAATTAGATCTAGCACCTTAAACATAAATAAATCACTAAGAATTCATAGATCTATCTATTATATATAACAATAAATGCACTATGAAGATTCGTAGCATAAACATCATAGCACAAAGCAAACCATCAACACATGATATACGTGGTTCACCCCAGTGTGGGGCTACATCCACCAACAACTTCTTCTTCTCTATTAGTCTTCAATCTCTTACATTCGTCTGCTCCTGTGCACTAAGCCACAGATCCAAGCTTTGCACTGGGTAGGTGATCTGCGCACTAAGCACCAAATCTACCTTCCCAAAATCAGGTCAAGGCACAGAGCCAACTCCTCTATCAAGCACAAAGCCTTACATACACAATCTGTTGCACTAAGCAACCCAAAACTACTGCACTTAGCCTTGCAAGCTATCGAACCCTTTATACATTACATTCTTGCTTATTTATACTTTTACAATTGCTTACAAAAAGGCCTAATCATGGGTAAACCCATGGGCCAACATCCTATAAACCCTAATACAAAACCCTAATGAACCCCTTGCTAGGTCCACAAATCAAGTGAGATCCCGTGATCTCAGCTCCACTTGGGCACTCCATCTTCAACCAGCCTGTCGAAGTCCAAAAAGGGGTCAAGCCTGACCAAGATTTACTCAAAACTTGGTCAAGGGCCAACAACACTATAGCAGTTAGGCAGCGGATCGGTTTATCTAAAGAGGGCTTCAGAAAATCTAGGTCGATCCGTATACATGTGTTGTTTGATGCGCTACCACTCAAAGGGGTACCAACATGGGTTACAAGGGTGGCCAACAGATGTGCGCTTAAGTACCACTTGTATTTCCTGCGTGTATGAATCCCCGACCATGGGTTTATGTGCTTAACGATAGATCTTTGTAGCTTAAAGACGTCAGAATACATCTCTACCTTGAAAAAAATTAACCCACAATTTTATGCCAAGGAAAGTGCTTTGATACCACTTGTAATATTCCAGATGTAAAAAGTATGCAAAACAAAAATAAAATTCTAGAAATGGCAGATGGGAAACAATATAACCAAAACAACACCACAATAATACCAAAAATGATACCAAAATAACACCAGAAAGAGCACTTAGATTACTGAGAGCAATGTTCACTTGCCTCTTCGAGGGGGCAATCTCCAGTAGAGAAGAGCTCTATTATAATAATATCCAAGACAAAAGTTCTCATACCCTTGACTCCTATTTATACTAAATATGTCTATCAAAAGAACCATCTAGAGGAAGATCCTTCTAGAAGCGGAAGCTTCTATTAGGTCTTCTTACCTTCAACTTATTCTTCCTTATTCCTAGGCCTTATTAATATTGACCTTTATTACATTAGAATATCTTATTCTACCTACGTGAGGGGTTAGATCCCTAACACCTAGTGGTAGCTAGACTTTAGGTCAATCTTGTTGAAGAAATTTTCCCCCTTGAGTTGGTTAAGAAGGTCATCAATCCTGGGAATGGGTTACCAGTTCCTAACTGTGATTTTGTTTAAGGCTTTGTAATCAATGAAAAGTCACCAAGTCCCATCCTTCTTCTACACTAATGCAATCGGGATTTCGCAAGGGGAGGAGCTAGGTTTGATGTGCCCCTTTTGAAGAAGCTCTTGGATTTGATGCCTGATTTCGTCATTTTCCATCAGCGAGCGACGATAGACTGGTCCATTAGGTAGAGGTGTGTCGGGGGTCAAATCAATTGGATGCTTGACTTGGCAGTGTGTTGGAACCCCTGTAGGTGAGGAGAAGATGTCTATGTATTCTTCCACGATCCCGTCCACTTGCTTCTGCTGCAAAGAGAGGCTATGTGTAGAGGCCATGGATGTGGCGGTGACCTTCTACTCACTGTGAGCATGGATCACAAAGAAGACAAACTTCCTGGTCTATGAGATGACCTTACTGCATTGCTTAGCAGTAGGCGGCGCTACCTCTTGTATCCTGTATAATTTTCTACCCAAAGTAATAATAACACTACGGGTTCTAGACTCATACACAACATGATGCTTCCACAAATATGGTTGTCCTAAAAGAACATCACAAACTTCAAGGGGATAAATATCACACAATACCTCATCTTTTAAAGGCTTGATGTCATAGGGCAAACGGCACTGTTGGCTGACACGGAGATCTCATCCTTGGCGAAGCCAGCCGACGCTATAGGGTTGCGGGTGTGGTGTCATTGGCAGGTCCAGTCGCTTGGAAAACTCTGCTGAAATCAAGTTCTTCTGACTACCGCTATTGACAATGAAATGAAGCAGAGTCCCCTTTACCCACATCTACGAGTGAAAGAGGCGTTCCCCTTCCTCTGGTTCTTCTGGTTCGCTTGGCCGGACTTTGGTGGTAACGACAATGGAACTGGGTTCAACTTCGATAATTTTCTTCCCTCCTTCAAGATTTGATTCGGAACCAGAATCGACCTCTAACTCGGAATCCTTCAGTTTGTCCATGAGTGACTGCTTGGAGCGACATTCTTCGGTGTTGTGCCAAGGGATTTTATGGTACTCACACCATTTTCCCATGTCCTTCTTCATCTTCTCATTGCCCTTCTTATGTTGTGGCTTGGACTGGTTGTCTTGAGGGCGACCATCTCGACTTGGTCCCTTGCTCTGTGGTTTGGGGCCGCCTTGGCCTGCTTTGGCTGTGAGGGGTTTGCAGATCCAAACTCTCGCATTTTCTTATTAAATTTCTGCTCGATCTTGACAGCGTATCTATAAGTCATTCCCAATGAGGCAATGTCCAGAAAATCCATTTATGTTTGAATGTATCTATGTAAACAGTCCCGGTATTTGAGCACCTGGTGACACTCGGAGTCTTTGATACCCAATTTTGTGCATAGGGTATGGAAAATATTGGTGAAATTTGGTAATGTTTGGTCCCTTTCTTGACATAGGGTGGTTCATATGGTGTACTGGTTCTCGTAGCTTCCAACAGGGTAGGAATCCCATGTAGGGGCCACAACAAACATTGTAGATTCCTCTACATCCCTTTGCTTAGAGTAAGTATCCCACTAGTCTTTAACATGGGGAACGACCTTGAGGAGTGCAAAAGTGATATTTTCCCTATCAGAAAAATTGTGGACTGAAAAATACCCTTCGAGCACATTCAACCTCTACAACATCCTCATCTATTAGTCCTTCAAATAATGGAATATCAAAAATTAGCTATACCTTGAAGGGGGTTGCATGGCCACTTGATAAAGATGCTTCTCCAGTGGGCAGCCGTCGTAGGATCTGTGCGAAGTTGTCCATCATTTCATTCATTTTTTGCATGAGGGCTTCCTCAAGCAACATTTTAATAGGATCTCCTGCTCCATCGTCTTTCTTTTTGTCCCCCATGGGTTGTTGTCGGGCTCAGCGCGATCAATCTTGCAATGGCTTGATTGGTTCGAGTCCCAACTTCTTGTACCCAGATCTTGTCAGGTACGTGCACGAAGAAAAATAAATGAAGAGAAAACCACTATGATACCACTGATTTGTATTTAGGAGCGGAAAGAACTAATTAATAGACTGAATATAATAAACATAGAGATGTGAAGAATAACATAGACATCCAGTGAACAATATCTTCTATTGAATAATGAAATAGGTTGAAACTGTAAAACAACAGAACTGGATCACTTGCTCAAATGGTGGTAGCTATCTCTCAGAAGAGATGTGGCTGCTATGTGCATCCGTCTAAGAAGAATGAATTACAATGAGGCTCTAGAGGCCTTTTTGATATTACTCATGAATGCCAAACCCCTAGACATCTAAAAACCTAACCCTAGGAGGTGACATGTCAAAAGTCATGTGGGCCCCTATGGGTAAGTTGGTACCTCAACTTCCTGGGGATGTAACTTTTGGATACGACCTTTGTGTTATGTGCGCGATAGCCTGTTGGAAAGATCTTTCAGAGAACTACACATTCCCTTGTCAAACTCTGACTCTATCTACAGTTAATGTGGTGAACCAAAAAAACATTGTTTAGGCCTCCAAAACGGCCTTGGAAGTACAACAATATGTGTTGACATGAAAACATACAAAATAAGCCAGTTGGATTAGGTAAGAGGCCACCAATATCCACCTTGAAGATGTGTAGGGCTTCAAACGGCCCCAGAAGTGTAGAACCCACAATTACAAAGAAGTAGAGAAGAACGTGTTGAACTAAAAATGGACAAGAGGAGACAGTTGGAATAGGTGGGTGGCCACCAATAGCCAACTGGGTCATTTTCATAGTGGGGTGTGTAAAGTGCTCAAGGGAAAAGCTTGTGTACATAATCAATTTTTCATTTTTCTATGTGGTGCATACGGTGCTCAAGAGAAAATTTTGTACACATAAGTCATTATTGAGGTCAATTAATGATTGAATTCCTCTTTCAAAGTTCACATTGTGATGTTTTTGAAGGTTAATGTTGAATGTCTCATGGTGACAAATTGGAGTGTTAACAAGCTTCATATAGAGGAGAGATGACAAAGCATAGGGAGGCAATGCCGGTAACATTGGTAGAATTACACCAAGAAAAGAGAAGAAGATGAGCCCATAAATCATGGAAGGTGATTTCGCTTGCAATGTTGGGTAGAACTTTTTAGAGAGGAGGAAGATGTAGTTTTTTCTATGTGATTGTGTGTATGTGTTCTTTGCTTCAAGTAGTGTTGTGCACATGGAGAGATTATAGTCGGGAGGTAAGTAGCCTAACCCATCCTACATTATAAGTTCCAATGAGCTTGATTTTGCTACATTAAAAATATGCATAATGTCTTGATTTCATGTATGAGTTATGTATTAAGAACTCCACATTGGCCCACGGAACATCTATGAAGTGGGGTCCTTTCAAGCTCTAGGTTAAAAGTTAGAGTTGTGGTTAGGTTTCATTTCTATTGTCTTAACCACCTTAAACTGATTGGTGACTCGATAACGTTTTCTTTCAGTTTAACATTGATCATTTGCACTAACTCAGTGCTCATGTGAGTCCTTATATTAGCAAGGGCCAATTGCTTTGTTGGGATATTGAGGCTATGATTGCACATAGTTTCCCAAATTGATAATAAATGTTATCCACCCACCTTGCTTGCAATACATATCCATGTGTGACTAGTGACATGTCCATCCCATTATAGATGAGGGTGATTGTGGAATAAAACACAGTTTATCGTGTAACACCAAGTCTATCATTTTATTGGAGAGGTGGGTTGTTTCACACTAGAGTAAGAGAGAAGGCAAGATCTATCCTAAGGATATTGAAATTTGATCCTACTAGACTAGAGAGAGACTTTGTCCACCTTCTAGCTCACTCCATTTGCATGCACCATAATGTAGTGCACACTCTATGTAGGATGAAGAAATTGAGTGGATCACTAGAATAAGGGATTTGTCTTTGCTGTTAAGATCTATTATATGTAAGTTATAAGAGCAAAGTGGTCCATCCTTGTGAATTCCACTTACTCTTTGTACTTAGGGTGATTCTGAAGCTAGCTAGTGCTACTCCACTATAAGGAAGCTAGTGACATAAGGGGATCATCGTTTGTCTTTCAAGCCTATCATGAATTTGCAAGGGAAAAATAATAATAATATTACTTTTGGAATCACATGAGGGAAGTTTAAAGTATGGGCCGGGTGGAAGGAAACAAGAGCAAGAACAAATAAATGATCGACAAGAACGAGGCGTTATGATGGCGTATGGGATTGTCGAGTGGCCATTGACAGGAGCCGTTAAATGGACGACAAGAAGGCCGTATGATGGCCTATGGGGGGCGTTGAGTACCTCTCAGGCATGCACACAGTACAGACAAATTGCTCCTTATCTTAGATAGCCCAGATCTGATTGTGAGATTTCACTCGAGCGCTGGACACCATCAACATAATTTAATAATGCCATTAACTGCTCGCTCAATGCACTAGTGGAAGCATAAATCACAACGGAACTCAAGAAACGCATGCTCGGCTGCAATGCGCGTGCACGCCGTTCCGTTCCCTCTGCTTGCTGCCTCCATTCAATATTCATTAAAAATGATTCTCAGTTACCATATTTAGCAGGCAATGCATTGCCCAGTCACTGAATAATTTCTGCAAATAACAACTTGATCAGGAATTTTTGCCATATCAGGAGTCAGAGTTCATGATTCAAACTTTATTTATTGTAAAACGAAATTGGCAAAATCTTAAATTGATTTGATTGACAAAACTTTAACAAGAGTCCTTTCCTTCATCTGAAACTGTGATTGATTTTACAAAAACTTTCATCAAACTGAAAATTTTATAAAATTCTGAAAAATAAATCCTGTAGCTTTACTACAAGATTAGCTTTAAAAAGTCATAATCAGAAAGAGATTTAATAAAAATCATGAAACGATGCAGCTGATGGTGAGTGGAAAGCACACAATTAGTACAAAGGACCCCCACGCCTCCACTAAGTCCCACTGCACTCCCACAACAGGGCCCCAATCCTTGCACTTTGGTCCCCATTTTCCCAGCTAATTACCTTCCAATTTCATGGCCGCAATCAATATTATTCCAACTACCGCCACCACCACCAAGAATCTGAGCAAAACCCACCAAGGAGCTCTGATCAATACCATATGAGCACTAGCCATAGGCGTGAAACTCTGATCCCAACACCATCATATCATATATTGCCACCCATTGATACTATTTGCTACCTTCTCCACCATCCTGGCACGCCTGAGGTTGCGAATTTCTAATATGATTCTCCACAATTATTTGCATGTCACAAAGTCCACCACCCATATAATAATGCAGACGTATAAAGAATGTCCACTACATGCTGGTTGGCTCTTATTGCTGCACGGTATATAATTCTTCCAGCCATTCTGCAGGCCATGTCAGAACACTGCAGTCTTAATAGTTAAACGCCTTCAATTGTAGCCGGGTTCATAGAATTACAATCCAGCTTTTGCACGGTGGGAGGATCCCAAATTATAACTCGGTGACCTCGTACTTCTCTTACTCCAGCCTTCCTTGTTTTTATATGATCCTTCTCCATTGTTAAATCCATGTACCATTGTTTTTCTGGTTGAAAAACTCTACCCAACTGTTTATTGAATTCATGTAGAGTTTGATGTTCAGGTTTCTCTGTAACGCCTTCCGACAATTGTGGGAAGCATGCTTGCAAATTGATCGGTGGACTGCGATATTGGGATCATGGGGCGTAATTGTGTAGGCCTGTGTGGGGGATATCAATCAGAGAAGCGTGCTCAGGCCATGCCATCCCACTGCTGCTGCCGCTGCTCACGTGCCTCCAACTGAGTCATAATTCCATGTTTCTCATCCTATAAATCTTACAGCTGCATCAAATCTAATGAACAGTACAGGCAGCCTATGTCTTAAGAAGTTCAGCAGTTCTGGTAAGCCTTCCTTCAGCACAGTTTTCTCAGTTCACAATTATGTTATAGTGTAACTTAAGGGGTTTTTTAAGTTTAAGGTCAAATCCAGAGGGGGTAGGGTAGGGTATGTATATTTTTGTAGACTATAGGGTATGTATATTTTTGTCTACTTTACCAATCAAATAGTTGAGCAGAAGAGATCCTTGTCCCACAAACGAAGAATCTTATACATCAATTTGGTGTGGCTTAACCCAGACCTTAAAAATAGATTATTATTATATAATTAATTCAAATTCAATGTAAAAATATTTTCAATATATGAATTTTCTGATAAAATCTGTGGAGGGAGAAAATCTGTGGAGAGAGTTTTGAAACAGGAGTATTCTTAAATTTCCTCAATAGGATTTCTTTGCAAAAACAATAATGTTGCATATCAAAATCTCAATATTCTTTTTTTCCTTAAATTTTGCTGAATAGGATTTCTTTGAAAAAAAAAATGATAATGTTATAGATTAGCATCTCAATATTGTAAAAAACAATGTTATAGGTTTTTGTCTAATGGGATTTGTTAAAAATTTGTGTTTTTGGAATTTTTTGCATTATAGACTTATTTTTACAACTAGGCTGTTCAATTTGATAGCTATTATTGAATGCAATCTACTTCACAGCATCACTAAGCTATTCAATTTGATGGCTATGCAGATCTGGATGATGTTATCGAGGATTCTGGTGAAATTTGCAGCTGAAATAGAAAATTTCTAAGGCCTCCCAAGCCCAGAAGATTATCACAGGATCGAATTTATATATCATGGCTATTGATCAGACCGAACCAGTAGCTGTGGCTTCCCCTGGTTTCGAAGGATTTGAAAAGAGGCTGGAAATAGAATTTCGCCATAGTTCGACCGATCCGATTTCATCACCATTAGAGAACAATTACTTCTTGAGATCCCTTTCGCATTCGGCCTTGGACGAAATTCTTTCAGCTGCACAGTGCACTATAGTTTCAGCATTGAGCAATAGGGCCATGGATTCTTATGTGCTCTCAGAATCCAGTCTCTTCGTCTATCCATTAAAAATCATCATCAAAACATGCGGTACTACTCAGCTTCTGCATTCCATCCCTCCACTATTGAAGCATGCAGCTTCACTGTCCTTAACAGCCCATCGTTGCAGATATAGCAGAGGAGCTTTCCTTTTCCCTGAGGCCCAGCCATTTCCCCACAATGATTTTAGCGAGGAAGTACAGTTCCTGGACAGCTATTTTGGCAATTTAGGATCCAAGGCCTGTGTCATAGATGGAGAGTGGCATGTATATTCTGCAGAAGCTGAAAAACCAGATTGCAATATTATCAATCCATGGTATACTGTTGAGCTTTGTATGACAAAGCTGGATAGAGATTCTGCCTCTAAATTCTTCAAGAAATCCGGGCTCCTGGAATTAAGTGCAGGAGACATGACAGTCTCTTCTGGCATAGTAAACATACTTCCAGATTTCCAGGTCTGTGACTTCGCATTCGATCCATGTGGCTACTCCATGAATGCCATTGAAGACCAAGCTTATGCTACAATACACGTGACTCCAGAGGAGAACTGTAGCTATGCAAGCTTTGAAATCATGGAATACAGAGCTCGAGATTTACAGGACTTGATATACAGAGTTGCCTCTGTTTTCAAGCCTTCAGTACTATTATTTTCTCTGTATTCTCGGACATCCAAAGACCAAGAAGAGGAATTGGGATTCTTGTCGCCTTTACCGAACAAATATGATCTCCTTGGCTACAATTGCAGAAAATCGATTCGAAAAGAACTGCTTGGGGGAGGCGTTCTGGACTTCTTTTCTTTTACCAGACGCACTGACATGAAAGACATTGGGATTATCTGACCATGAACAAGTATTATCCTATATTAATTTTTGGCTTTTCACACTACTCCCATGGAAGACTGGAGTATGATTTCTTCGATGTAATTCCCCAGTGAGAACTAATGAAATCGACCACACAAATTTTGTATTTGGGCAATGAAGGAACGAGAATAGTAATGTTATTTTGGTAAAATTATAAATAGTAATAATTTAAATGTAATTCCTTTTGATAATTTAATGAAATCGACCATACAAATTTTGTATTTGTATTTGGGCTATTATGGCAATATTATTTTGGTAAATTATTCTTAATGATAATTTAATGTAATTTTTCATGATAATATATGGGAAAATGGATTTTTTAATGTAATTGTTTTACTCTGTGCATATTTTATCTCTTTTTCATATCTTATCTCTTTCCTTTCATATCTTATCTCTTTCCGTTACAACTTAGGATAAAAAGAATAAATTAATTTTTTTAATAAGTTAATTTGATATATAAAATAAATATAAAATATTTTATAATAAAAATTTTCATATATTATTTTAAATAAACAACTTAATATTAATTTAAAAAATGATATTATTGATATAATAATTTTCATATATTATATATATATATATATATATATATATATATATATATATATATATATATATATATATATACATTAATTTTNTATATATATATATATATATATATATATATATATATATATATATATATATATATATATATATATATATATATATATACATTAATTTTTACTCTTTTAATTACTTTCATATCTTATCTCTTCCCATTAAAATTTAGGATAAAAAAATAAATTAAACTTTTTTAATGCATAATACATAATTTATTTTTAAGGTTACACCCAAGCCACATCAAATTGGTGTATAAAACCCCCAATAAATTAATATTATGTATAAAATAAATATATAATATTTTATTTTAAAAAATTGCATATATTATTTTAAATATACAACTTAATATTGATTTAAAAAATGATATTATTGATATAATAACTTTCATATATTATATATATACATAAATTTTCATTCTTTTAATTTTTTCTTAAAGGAAAAAATATTTATATTAGACAATATAATTATTCTGATATAAGACTTTCATAAATATATTTTATGTTGCTACACAGTCTAAGTCTACAGATTACATCTTATCATATCTCTCAAAACACTTTATGCTGGTACATAGTCTACAGATTACTATTTATCATATCATTTCTACAGAGCAAGAAAGATCTATAATATATAGTCACCAGAATTAAATATTACAACTTCTTTGAAACAGTTCCAAAATAACAGTAACAATTTCCAATCATCTGTATGATTAACCAATGTTTATTATGTCAAAAAGTTCTTCATGTCCTTCAATTCTTGCTACATAATATATTCCATCTTCCTCCAGAGATAAAGTTGCTTTTAAAAGTAATCAGCTTCCATGTTGAAACCTCTGTATATATGTTGAATTTTAAGCTGTGTAAATTTCCTGCTGAGATCTCTAATCTTTCTCATCCAGAGCTGCAAATAGACCACCTTCACTTGTTAATTACATGATATACACTGTATACAATATTACAGCTTTTAATTACATAATGTGAAATATTATGAAATATTATTATTATTGAATAGTTTACATCATTTTATTTTATTATATTTTCTTAGTAGTATACTTAATTTATTAATGATGATCTCATTATATTGTTTGTAAATAATAAAATGAAATTCATATTTTAATCATAAATTCATCATTAAAAAGTAAATATATATTTTTACACATTCATTTTTATTTTTTAATTACATAATATATGATATGTAATATTATAATTAAATATTTTATATCATTTCATCATAATTTTTTAATGATGTGTTTAATTTATTAAAAATTATCTTATCACATTATATATTTTAAAATAATAAAATGAAATTTCTAAATATAAACTTAGATGATTGGTTATGTATAAACTTAGATGACTAGTATGTAAAACCAAATTAATTGATATGGATTATCAAACTCTTATATATCATAATATTAGAACATATCTATAAAATAGATTATTCTTCAATTAGAATATAAATATTAAATAAATTATTTTTCAAATATGTTTATAAAATAGATTATTCTTCAACTAATCCATATAAAACCAAATTAATTTATATGGATTATCAAACTTTTATGTATCATAATATTAGAACATATCTATAAAATAGATTATTCTTCAATTAAAACATATATATTAAATTAATTATTTTTCAAATATGTTGATTGTTAGTATTAGATGATTTAAATTATTTTTCAAATATGTTGATTGTTATATTAAATAAATTATGAGATTGTAGTATTAGATCATATGTATGATCTTAATTTGGAAGGTTGACATTTTATAGATTTTATGTAAAACTATAAGAATCTTCTTCATGCCCTTAGTGTCTCAAGACTTTATTTGAGTTACAATGTTAGATAAATTATTTACTCAAGGCATAACTTTTAATAATAACATAGGGCTTGACTTTAAAAGTAAGTCTACAATCCCTTGAAGCAATGGAATTGAGGGGAGGAGTGGAGGGTTGGACACTAGGGTTTTGAGTGTGTATGCTAGTAGTCAGTGGGATGTACATAATGGTACAAGGGTTGTTAGTGGATGGTGGTCACAAGCCAATAAAGGAATTGGGAAACCCGACCCCAAAGGCAAGGAAGACCTTCAAGGATGTGTGCTTTAGGCTCAACCATGAGAGAAAACAAGGTGGGGTGGAACTATGGGAGAGCAGGCACGTCTAGAAACCAAAGAAACATATCAACAATCCATGAACAATGGGATAAACAACCACTTCTTGGTGAAGATAGATAAAAACCCCAACTACAAGATAATGTCTTGAAATATTGGAAACTATATACAATACATGCAAGATCATGTAATTATTGAGAAATTTATGGGGATTTGGCCCTCTAAGAAGGCACTAATAACATGGGTAAATTCTCGGTGGAAACCTAAGGGACACATTGACCTGAACCCAAGATCGAAGGGCTTATTCACTGTGATTCTTACTTGTACTAAAGATTGGAATAGGATCTTTGAAGAAGGTCCATATTTCTTCAACTTGGTTGGCCTCCACATGAGATATTGGACAAAGAGGTTCTCACTAGAAAAGGAGGACTTCATAGCAACTCTAGTATGGATTAGGATGTCCTTGTTACCACAGGAATTCTGGGAAAAGGAAACATTGGAGGGTATGGGGAACACCCTACGAACATTTTTCAAGGTATCATAGGTAACCAAGATGGGATGATCTTATGCCAAGATATCTGTATATATGAATGTGGCAAAAACACTTTCAAACTTGATTACCATCTCATACCATGACACAAAGTGGACTCAAAAGTTAGATTACGAGCACATTCCCTTTTGTTGTAGGCAGTTCCATGAACATGGACATATTTTCAAAAACTACCCAAATAATGCAGTGAATGAGTCGGGAAAAGTAGGAGAGGAAGATGACAAAGAGGATTTTAAAAAAGTGTCGAATAAAAGGAAATCTTGAAGAAAGAATAACAAAGGAAATCAAGAAACAAGTAACTCACCAAATAAATTCCAAGCCCCGATAGAGGATCAAAGTGAAAAGAACAAAGGGGAAGGACCCTTAGATAAGGTTGAAGGAAGAAAAGAATAACTCGAGCAACAACTTGAAGATAAGAAAAGAAGGAAGACCTCCACACAGCAAGACCAAATGGAAATCCAGGAGGGAAGAGAAGATACATAGGGTATTTACACAAAGGAGAACATCACATAAGGTTTATATGAGGACAAGACAACTAGAGATATGGAGCTTGAAGATATATTCATCGATATGCCAGCCTTGATAACAGAGCATAGAGAACAACATATGTAGAACCTTTTGGAGAACCAACTGAAATAGCTCTAAAGAGATCTGATAAAAGGTAAAGGGAAATCCATAAACCCCTCACAAAATAATACGACAGGTGGAGGATTATGAGTCGAAACCAACCCCTTGAAATGCCAAAAGAAGATAGGAATGGAGGAGAAGAAGCGGGGAAGGAAACAATCTAAACATCTTCTGGAAGAAATGGGAGCCATGTTGATGGACTTAGGTCAAACTATGGGGATTTTGAAGAAGTTATTCTCCAACCAACCGAAAGTTTGAGATGAATATTATATCCTTGAATATAAGAGCCTTGAATTCACCTTCCAACCATAGGATCCTCAAGAAATGAATCTCCAAAGAAACACCAACTATATTGATCCTACAAGAAAATAAAACCAATAAAGAAACAACGACTTAGATCGCCTAGAAAGTATGGAGACAATGTAGAGTGGAAATAGTCGAAGTAGATGGAGCATTAGGTGGATTAAATTTTTTTGGAATACAAAGGTAATTCTTATGGAAATATTATCAATGAAGTCAATACTCATCCTAGCTAAGTTTATCCTTATAGATCATGATGAATAGGGGTATCTAACAAATTCTTACAGTCCCCCCACTCCTTCATTAAGGAGAGCCTTTTTAGACACGATCAACTCCCAGGGTATGTTGTTGAAGGATAGACCTAGGATCTTGGGAGGAGATTTGAACATGATCACATCCCTATAGGAGAAAAAAGGTGGCACTAGATGTTGGGGAATTGGGTCGAAAATGACATGAAACAAAGAACATGGTACTACAGATATTCAAAGAGGAAAAAACAAATTGAAGATAAGGGTGGTGTCTAAAGACATTGTTACAACATCTAAGCAAGGTGCATTGTGATAAGAACATCACAGTGCATGTTGTACATCTTTATCTGCATGATCTATTTCACAATCTTTGGTGATGGTAATGACCCAAGTGGTCTACTTTTATAGTATGAAAATCCAACCAACTTCCATAGAATCCAGAAGATATTTTCCACATGTAAATGTCAGATATAAGAGTTGACTCCACCAAATCTGCTCTGTCGAGTCATATTGATAAATATGCTCGACCTGATTTCCAAATTGTCCAACTCATAGTCAATTTATGGGTTGGTTGATCCACCGCAAAACTATCTTCGATTGTTGGTCGATTGTCCAACTAACAGGCACATCGACTACTCGATTGATTGGTGTGGTGCATTGGTTGATTGTATGACTGACTATATCCATATATAGGTCAACCTCTCGACCAAATGAACCTAAGAGATGTGTGATGAACCATCAATGCTTGATGTTCCAACACCNCCCCCCCCCCCCCATCAACTAACAACTCTATAGTTTCAATAGGTGAAATTACGTCATTAGGACACCCTCGCATAATTGAAATTACGTCAACATGATTTTCAGCAACCTGTATAACACTCTGGTTATCACATTATATTGTAGTTGATTTCTGAAAAGGAAGGCCAAGCTCTCCCAAAAGTTGATGAATCCATACCGCTTAAGTACCTGCTTGAATGGCGCCATGATATTTTTCTTTTGTAGTTGACAAAGAGATTTCCTTCTATTTCTTGCACGGCCATACAAAAGGTCTAGTGTTATAGTGAAACACATAGATAGAAGTGAACTTTTGATCATCATTGTCTCCAGCCTAGT
This sequence comes from Picea engelmannii, assembly GCA_009831015.1. Lineage (NCBI taxonomy): Eukaryota > Viridiplantae > Streptophyta > Pinopsida > Pinales > Pinaceae > Picea > Picea engelmannii. Next base: position 221,538 of record ML789570.1, read on the forward strand.
CAAAGTCGGTGTAGTCAACTAGAGAATTTGAACTTCGACAATACTTGCTACCAAATTGAGTGGTACCCTTTATATAGTGAACAATTCATTTGACTGGTTTCCAATGGCTTTATTTAGGGTCCTACATGAAATGATAAACCACAGTAACAACAAAGAAAATTCTAGGTCAACTATGAGTACGATAAATAATACTACTAACCAATTGTTGATAGAGTGTAGCATCGACTACAAATGTTTGACATGTTTTGGTAAGCTTTACTCTAGACTAAAAAGGAGTAGTGCAAGGCTTGGAATCAACCATCTTAAAATGTGTCAACGGATCCATCACATATTTATAATGAGAAATGAAAATCCATCACAAAGTGGTAATACTTGAAGACCCAAAAAATAATGCAAAGCACCAAGATCTGTCATGTCAAAGGAGTTATCAATATGTTTCTTCAATCTAAGTATGAGATCATTATTATTGCTAGTAATGAGTAATTCATCTACATATGCAACAAAAATCAAAGTGTCTCCATTGGGATGGAGGACATACAAGTTGTGATCATATTTACACTGTTTGAAACCAAGTCAAACAAAGAAACTATTGATCTTAACACATCAGTCTTGGGGAGCCTGCTTCAAACCATAAAGTGACTTCTTGAGTCTACAAACCAAAGTCAAACCTATCACAAAACTAGGTGGTTGTTCCATAAAAATTTCTTAAGATAGGTTGTTGGCCCTTGACCAAGTTTTGAAGAATACTAGGTCATATTTGACCGTTTTTGGGACTGTGACAGCTTGCCAAAGATGGAGCGCAACGTGAAGCGGAAATTAAGGAAGCAAGACCTATTTTGGGGTCCATTCTAGGGTTTTGGGTTGATGTAACGAGAAAGGGATGTCGGCCCATGGGTTTACCCATGCTTAGGCCCATTTTGTAATCTATAAATAGATAATTAGGCAATGTAAGTAAGGGGGGGAGAAGAAGAAGTAGTAGTACATCTATGTGATGTATAGCTAAAGGCTCAGTGCTAGTAGTTGGGTCTGAGTGATTGGATGTATATTGCAAGTGCTATGTGCATGGTTGTAAAGAGGTTGAAAAGCTAAGTGCAAGTTGTTGCAGCTTTGTGTTGAAGTGCAAGGAAGAAGGATCTAGCGAGTTGCGCAGATCTTCTGTCCTATGCGAAGTAAGGGTCACTGAAGCTCTATGTTGTAACTGCTTGACTGAGATAATATAAAGAACAAGACTTTGTGGACGTAGCCCCAGGGTGGGGGTGAACCACGGTAACTGTGTGTATTATGCTTTGTACTTTGTCCTAATGTGTTTATCTCTTTCTTGGCTAAGTGTTTGATGTGATTAAATAGATCTAGTTATGCTCGGTGCTGATGATATATGAATAAATGTTAGATCTGATATATAAGATGCTTAGTGATTGATCTATTGAATCTAACCTATATTTATGTGGCTAAGTATTGAATCATCTTTAGTATAAGTATTCATTGTGATGCTCTATGCTATCTGCGAAGTACCATAAGCGTTAAATATTGATGAATGATCTATGCTAAGTGCCCTGTAAAAGATATAATCACAGATCAGTGTCCTAGCTAAGGTTGCAGACATCTGAGTCCTGCAACCACCCCTGCCTCTACCTCGGGTGAGACTTCATCTGCTTCGCAGGTGTTGCCGAAAGGGATGGTAGTTAGGTTTTTGTTAGTGTGCTCTTGAGCGTTGAACCCTGGGTCTGCCCTATGCCAACAAATGGTTCTATTTTCGGGACCTGGAACTGCGATTGCTGGGAACTAAAGATGAACAAATCTTTGTGCGAAATAAGCTCTGTGCATAGATCTGTTGCCCTAGTGCGCAGTATTCTACTTGACCTACAAAGCTTTGTGCCGAGAAAAAGAGGTCAGATCTGAAGGAAGGAGGTCAGATCTGCAAGAAAGAGGTTGATACCGAAGAAAAGAAGTGAGATCTGAACACTCTGTGCTCTAAGAAAAGTAAAAGTGGAAATCTCTGAAAGAGAGAGGTCAGATCTGCAAGGAAAGAGGTCAGGTCTGCAAGGAAAGAGGTCAGATCTACTGAAAAAAGGTAAGATCTGTAAGTTATGTGTTCTAATAAAGGTAAGAATAGTCAAAAACATTTAGATCTAAAAGCTTTGTGCTCTGCAAAAGTAAAATAAGTGAAAAAAAATTAGTATGAATCTAGGTATGTTTGATAGATTATGTCCTAGCTTGGAAACTAGGGCTCTAATAGATGAAAGAAAGTTTTATATGAATAGATCTGATAGATATGTTATACCTATGCATAGAAAAAATGTTTGGACTAACAAGCGGATGCAAGATCCTTGAAAGAAATTTTTGCAGGCTAGCTACCATAACCCTAGTGCGCAGTACAGAAGAGGTTGGGGATCATTTAAAAGAAAGAGAGGATTAACCCTTTGTTACAGTTGTAGAAGACTGGGACATCTTGCTAAGGAATGCCCTGGTGGAAGACCTAGTTGTCTCTGTTGCAAGGCTTTGGACCATGAAGTATCGGATTGCCCTAGAATGATTTCCAAGCTTGAAGGAATGAATCCAAGTGAAGAAAACCTTAAGGCAAATCCACAGATAGTAGAAACTCATAAAGAATCAGAAAAGGTATTGCTATAGATGAAAGACACCTTGAACGATCACCAACATGTTAGACTATCATAGATCTTCAAAGAAAAGGAGCAAGTCGAAGCAAGAATAGGAGACTTCGACATTGACTGTACTCTTGATGAAGAAACACAAGTGAACATTATGCCATAAAGAACTTGGGAAGCTATAGGAAAGCCTGCCATTATCCCTTCCCTAGGAGGAACAAGTTTATTCAGAGAAAAGCTAATAAACCTATGTGGAAGGCTCGCCCGGATACCTATGATTGTCAATGGAACTTCAACAGAGGAAGACTTTGAGATTATTAAATTTGTTGAAGACAATGCCCTGTTTACCATGCTCATTGGAAAACCTTGGATTGATAGAGAACAAGCCAGACAAAAAGAGGAAGAAGAAGTGTTGGAACAGAAGAAGCAAGAGTTAAAAGACTTTATGACCAGAAGGATCACGCACTTGATTGAAGAACAGAAGAGTAGATCACAGATATTTAATACTAGAAACTCTAATGTTGAGGCTATGAGAACACTTGAGGATCCGCAGAAGATTGAGTTACATATTTTTGATATGGAAGAAGTATTATCCAGGAACCCTAGGAAAGACTTTCAACAACGCGAAGTAACTAAGACCACAGAAGACAAGCATCAGAATTGTACAAGCATTATCGAGATGAAGCTCACAGGGAAGAAGGCTAGAAAGTTAAGAAAGAAAAGGGCTAACACTGCAAGGTTACAAGAAGTTCTAGAGGAAACTTCGCGGACAAAAAAATTGCAGAATTGAAACTTTGCTGGGATATCAGAACAACGACATTTGGCACTCTGGCATGACAAAGCAATATAATCGTTGGACTGATATAACCGTTCAAATTCCGCTCCAAATGGGTCAAAAAGAAATTATGGGTTCCCACTAGACTATTGGACAACACCAGAATAGAGAGAACAGAGTTAATGAGGGCCTCGCATCTGTTGCAAGCAGACCATTGCTAAGTTTTCCTACTTAATCCGTCGCGCCACGCACCTAGAATACTTTTTGCTAAGTGAGAATTTGAGCACGAAACCTGAGATTAACTTACCCAGAGATCATTGCCTTGTTCCCATACTATTCATTGTAGTCTTTGAATTCCTTTCGCACCCGAGCTAGCTGACCCAAGTTTGTATGTCGGACGAGCTCAACGCTGCCGAGAAAATCGTTGAAGAAGTTCTAATTGACTTAATGACTGAGAGAGTCATGTCAGAGCGCGGAATTTCTACAGGTGTACAGGCATCTTCCTCGGGAGCATTTCCAGCTTCCCCCTCTACTGCTCATGTAGGACCATCCTGATTGCCTTCGGAAAGACGATCTAAGCTCGGAAATGACTTCACCACTGTGAAGATGATCCCAAGTATCTTGCCTAAATATATCCCACCACTAAGTGAAACAGTGAATCGAGACACTGTACCCAGAGACTTCGATTATGTTGTGGTCACTGCGTACCTCCCGAAAGGGGTGCATGCAGTTCATGCTGACCAGGATAAGCTCACGGCGCTGAAATTTAGTGATTTCAACCTTGGCGATCACAAGGTTTACAGTATTCTAGCCCTGCACAAATACTTAACTATCACAAAAGGGAAGAACCCAAATATTGTCCCTCAACAATGGACCCACAACCTCGCGCAGTCAACCCTCCTTAACTTAATGAAGATTCCACATTTTGGGAGGCATCAGGAAGTAAATGCATGCGTCAGGTTGTTGCTATCCTACTACCACGGAGGATACCTATGGTTGGACCATCGCATCACTATGGATCTGATTCTTATCAATTGGATCATTGGGCTAAGCATACAGGGCCCTGACCTGCAGGATTTTTACCCTGAAAAGACTGCAGATCGCGCTCTCGCCCAACGAATAAAAGACACATATGGCGATCTAGAGAAGGGCACGCGAGGTTACAAGGTAGCCTCCATTGAAAATGCAGTAGTGCGCTTTGGTTGCCAGCTAATCATAGGGAAGTTAGTCCGCAAAAACAGACCCACATAGGTGACCAGATTTGTAGTTGACCTCGCAGGGAAGTGCATGGAGGGACTATAAATGAACTGGAAAAAGTACTTTATAAATCAGCTAGAGCTTGACTGTAGACAAGCGCAAGACCAAGGGTATGAGTTCCACTTTAGTTGGTTTCTCATACTCATCACTTTCATCGCTTGGGAACTACTAGAGGGAGCCACTTTTCTAGAGATTGAACCCTTCAAACCACTGGCTGCGAAGTTCTATACGTTGTGGTACTCTAGCGACATGAACAAGCAATGGAATTCCAATTCCATCTTCCACGCTTACTACACTCAATTGAAGAATGCAATCCAGTCTACACCACACATCACACCCAACACACTTCATAGGTTTAGACCTTTGATGAAATTCAGCACAGATCGTCACTTCACCTATATCACAGCGCACACAGATGAGCACAAACAACAACTCCAGTCATATTACAAGATGACAGAAGATGACTTGGAGGAGATTACCAAGGAATGGTCGGCAGACCTCCTTGTTGTAGCAGACCCCGCAGAGATGTCTGGCATGGATATCCCTAAAGCTATGCTGGATATCCAGAGCACATCTAGAAGGATGTGGAAGTTCAAGATATTTAGAGCACATCCACGAAGACTACTTCGATCTCACCTGCGAAGGGAGGTGATGGTGAAGAACTAGGTGGCACAAAAGTTGAGAAAAATAAAGGAAATGTTACTTCGCCTAAAAAGGAGGAGGATCCCTCCAAGAAAAGGAAGATTATCCCACCAAAGCCCTCATCCCGAAAGAAAGCTAAGGCCACTCGGACCACACTTAAAACTACCCTTATCTCGGATGATTTTGACTTCTTAATTGTCGCACTAAATGATGTTTCATTAGAGCTCGCAGAAAAGAAAGAAGCAAAGCAGGAGGAGCTATTCAGCCAGATCACGGGCGAACTCAAAGAAGTGCAGCAGGCACTCCAGTCCAGCCAAGCAGTTTCTACGGTGCCCTTAACAATGGAAACACCGGGAATAGGCGATGAGCCCACTCAATTACGCCAGATCGTCGAGAAAGTCGAAGCTTGCCTTCGACAAGCTCAAGAAGACATCGCGCAAGCCACCCAAGCTTTGACACAAGAACAAAATGCACATGGAGAACAACAGAGGAAGGAAGAATAGGAGCAGCTTGCCTTAAAAGCGAAGTGGGAGGAGGAAAAAGCACAGTTACAGTAGAGTAAGGACCAGTTGCTAGCAGAAAAACTTGAAGTATAGGAAAGAGTTCACAAAGCACTTTGCTCCGTGACGATCATAGAAGTCAAGATGGAAGACTGTCTCCCATTGCAGGTGACCCAACTGGAAGAAGTAATCCAACAACTTCAACAGTGCATCATGGATCTGGAGCTCTGTACCGTGCCTGAGACACCCCAAGAAATAAGAGATCTAAGAGAGGTCATTGCTCGAAGCGTAGTCAACCGATTAAAAACCTTGGATTTGGAATGTAAGCAGGTAAGCACTAGAAGCACCCAAACTTATGAAACCCTCGCAGAGAATCCAGAATTGCAGACATTGGAGGCACAACTCCAAGAAGCAAAGCAGCATGCAAATGTGCTACAAGCGCAACTGAAGTCTGTGACCCCAGTCGAAAGAATGAATAGATTCGCAGAACAACACACAACCCAACAACAGGGACACATGCTACAAAGTAAAGTGATGGAAGTCTCTCAATGAATTCAACCACTCCAAGAGAAGGCATGCCAACTGTTCGGTGAACTTGAAAGCCAGGGAGTTGAACTCGAATAGGTTGTCATCACTATAGAACAACGCTTGGAAGGACCACCCAATGACACAGTAATCTAGGAATTTACTAAGCAAGAGGTTGTCGCACTGCAGCAGATCGAAGCAGCTCGAGCCAAGATCAAGGCATTCGAAGAAGAATTGATCAGACTTGAGTGACTCGGGATGAGTCACGGGTGAGTGTTGGGGGCCTGTTGGCCCTTTACCAAGTTTTGAATAATACTAGGTCATATTTGACCGTTTTTGGGACTGTGACAACTTGCCAAAGATGGAGCGCAACGCGAAGCAGAAATTAAGGAAGAAAGACCTATTTTTGGGTCCATTCTAGGGTTTTGGGTTGTTGTAACGGGAAAGGAATGTCGGCCCGTGGGTTTACCCATGCTTAGGCCCATTTTGTAATATATAAATAGATAATTAGGCAATGTAAGTAGGGGGGGGGGGAGAAGAAGAAGTAGTAGTACATCTATGTGATGTATAGCTAAAGGCTTAGTTCTAGTAGCTGGGTCTGAGTGATTGGATGTATATTGCAAGTGCTATGTGCATGATTTTAAAGAGATTGAAAAGCTAAGTGCAAGTTGTTGTAGCTTTGTGCTGAAGTGCAAGGAAGAAGGATCTAGCGAGCTGCGCAGATCTTCTGTCATGTGTGAAGTAAGGGTCACTGAAGCTCTATGCTGTAACCGCTTGACCGAGATAATATAAAGAAGAAGACTTTGTGGACGTAGCCCCAGGGTGGGGGTGAACCACGGTAACTGTGTGTATTATGCTATGTACTTTGTCCTAATGTGTTTATCTCTTTCTTGGCTAAGTGTTTGATGTGATTAAATAGATCTAGTTATGTGTTGTGCTGATGATATATGAATAAATGTTAGATCTGATATATAAGATGCTTAGTGCTTGATCTGTTGAATCTAACCTATATTTATGTGGCTAAGTACTGAATCATCTTTAGTATAAGTATTCATTGTGATGCTCTGTGTTATCTACGAAGTACCATAAGGGTTAAATATTGATGAATGATCTATGTTAAGTTCCCTGTAAAATATATAATCACATATCAGTGTCCCAGCTAAGGTTGCAGACACCTGAGTCCTGCAACCACCCTTGCCTCTACCTCGGGTGAGACTTCATTTGCTTTGCAGTTGTTGTCAAAAGGGCCAGTAGTTAGGGTTTTGTTGGTGCGCTCTTGAGCGTTGAACCCTGGGTCTGCCCTGTGAAGAAAAACACTCTTCACATCCATATGATGAATTTTCAATCCAAATGAACAACAAGGGAAAGAATGAGTCGAACAAAGTTCATATTTGTGAAAAGGGAAAAGGTTTCAATGTAGTCAATGCCTTCTTGTTGAGAAAATCCCTTCGCAACAAGGCATAATTTATGTCACTCAACAACACCTCAGAGGTAACTTTGGTCATGTAGACCCATCGACACTTCACAATGTTCTTTCCTTGCGGTTAGGGAACCAAGTCCCAAGTCTGATTCTTTGAAAAAGAATAATTTTTTGTCTTCATGGCCTACTCCCATTCAGGTCATCCTTCAACATCTGAGTAGGTGATAGGGTTGGAAGTTGCAAGTACACTAGTCATCAAGGAAACACTAGCATGTTGATTTTGACTTCAATTCTAATGTCTGCAGGAGTAATCTCTATCATCAGTTCCAAAATCCATGGCCATTTCCACTAACGGCCATAGACAAAGGTTGGAGGGTCTTCAATCGGTCGACTAGTCGAAACAGAGGATGACAGACTAGTCGACTCAGAGATCAACGGTCTAGTCAAAATAGGGAGAACGTTTGACTGTCCATTCTAAGGACTAAAGAATGGAACAGGAGCACCAATGTTATAGACAACATCAAAGGGATCATCCTGTAGAAATATAGAAGAGGCATTCAACAACTTAATGCCATAAGACTTCTCATCAAACCAAACATTACATCTGATAATGATTTTCCATTTGACAGGATCAAACAACCGATAGGCTTTCGAATCTTCATAATATCCCATCATGATGCAAGCATGTCTCTTTACATCCAATTTCTTTCTACAATCATAAGAAATGTGATCCATGAAACATATCCAAGCACGTGAAGGTGGTTGACTGAAGGTTTCTTCCCATACCATCGTTCAATTGGAGTCATGGAAGGAACAAATTGATCCGAGATGCAATTGAGAAAGATAATTTGCACAGTATAATACTTTAGCCTAGAAGCGAGTTGGAAGATATTTAGCTTGCAAACAACTATGGCCATTTCCACTAATGTCTAATTATTTCATTATGCAACTCCATGCTACTGAGAAGTGTGAGGAACCAACCATTGCCAGCCAATACCAGATCGAAGTAGATATTCTTCAAAAGGTCAGTTTACATACTCATCACCATTGTCTGATCTCAAGCATTTGATGGGTCGACCACATTTCTTTTAAGCAAAGGCCCAAAACTCCTTGAACTTCTCAAAGACAAGGTTCTTATTCTTCATAAAGTAAACCCATGTAAAGTGAGAGAAATCATCAATGAATGTCAAAATGTACCTTGTACCTATCAATAAAGGTAAATTGATGTAATAGACATCACTGTGAACCAATTCAAGTAGGTTCTATGCTCGCCATGCTTTTCCAGATTTGAATGGTGCCTGATGATGCTTCCCAAGTACACAACCCTTGTAGACTCCTTCAGGGGGAAACACCTTGGGAAAACCAACAACCATGTTCTTATTTTCCAATGCCTGCAGACTTCAGAAATTCAAGTTTCTGAGTCGCTCATGCCAAATTCAAATCCATTCGTTAATGTGAGCAACACGTGCAGTCGGTTCGGGTTCAGGTCGATTCAAGTCATAGAACTTGTACAAACTATATGTCGGGTCGAGAATCCTACCAGCGAAAATCAACTTACCTTTCTTCAAATCATGAGCATATAACCGATATGGCCAAAGTTCCACAATATTACATGTCTATGTAAACTAAGCAACAAACAATAGATTGGAACTGATATTTGGCACATGATAGATGTCGAAAATATTCCCATGTTGACAAAAAACATCACCCTGGCCAACAACATCCAGAGAAAAATCATCAACAGCATAGATTTTACTCTTCTCAACTTTATTCAGTCTCGTGAACAAAGAGGCATCCTTAGCCATGTGGTGAGTGCACCCAAAGTCGACTACCCATTAGTTTTGTGAAAAATGAGATAGCAGAGCCTAAGAAGTTCCAACTTGAAGGTGAAATTATCAATGAGTCAATGAACAACGGAAACGTCTCCTTCAAGGTGTTTAATATTCTCCTCTAAATCGTCTATTTTCTTATAGAATACTTTCTCCACATGTCCAGTCTTTCCATAGTAGTGAAATGTCTTCTTCTTTCAACTTCGTTGTGGTGCATCTACCTATATCTAAGAGTTTTGTTCATGGTATGTAGGTTTCTGTGTAGAGGCATCAAATCATACTTTATCCCTGGGATCCATCTTTCCCTTTCCCTTGAGAAAGTGGGTCTGGTGTTTACCACCAAGATTTCCTTATCTAAGAAATATATGCTAATCAATGATCAAAAGGCCACAAAAATCTTTAAAAGTGTAATCCTTACTATATTGTTTGCAAGTGTGCCATTTGGTGCAGAAAGTTGACACAAACACGTCAAAAAGTGATATCAAGTTCATCAGGACCAACTCGATGAGTTTTCCATCCTTCTTCTGACAATTCTTTCCACATTCTCCCAATTTCAATTGGAGTTATTTGACACATGCCAAATAGTCCTCCATTCTCTTAAAGGAATGAGGATAGAGATAGATCAACTATTTCTCCAAATGCATGACATGACTCTCATCGACTCGGTCGAACAACAACTTCAACTTCTTCCATACTTGATGAGGACAGTAGATTCCATTGAGGTGAAAATGAATCTCCCATGAGATGTAGGTCATGATGACCCCTACAACCTCATCCTTCTTTCCATAAACAATGAACTTTTCCTAATCAGTCATTGAATATAGAATCACAACCTTCGTATACTACCACAGTCCTTTGCTCTTCAGTAAGGTTTCTATATCTGGTGCCCATACTACATAATTTTATCCCTTTAGAAAAATAGGATCAATCTTTGAATCCATCTTCAATATCTATATAAACTAGTCTGTTTCAATAAGTTTAGATCAACAAACCACCAACATAGAGTTAATCACACAACAAATCTGACTCAACAAGGTTTGCAGATAACATGTCGAGGTTTTAAACCATCGACTCTGATACCATGTTGGGGAATTGGGTGGAACACGACATGAAACATAGAACACAATACTTCATATAATCGAAGAGGAACAAAGACATTGTTAAGGGTGGTGTCTAAAGACACTATTACAACACTTAATAAAGGTGCACTTTGATTAGAACATCACAATGCATGTTGAACATCTTGATCTACATGATCTATTGCACAATATCTACTTATGATAATGAACTAAGGGGTCTAATTTTATAGTCTCAATATATAACCAACTTCCATAGAATATGGAAGATCTTTTCCACATGTAACCGTCGACTATTAAAGTTGACTCTGCCAAATCCGCTCTGTTGAGTCGAATCGATAAGGATGCTTGACCTGATCTCCTATGCATCTAACTCGTAGTCAATTAATAGGCTAGTCGATCCACCACCTGACTATCTTCGACCGTTAGTCGACTATCCGATTGAAAGGCACGTCGACTAATCGGCCAATTGGTGTGTTGTGTTAGACGATTGTTTGATCAACTGTATCTAGATATAGTTCAACCTCTCGACCGACTGAACCCAGGAGATGTGTGATGAAACATCAATGTTTGATGTTCCAGCATTAGAAGGATGGACCCATAAAATTATATGTTTTAGGAAACCATAGATAAGTTAAGATTTATTGACATCCCAAGCAACAATGGGTTGCACACTTGGAACAATAAAAGGGTCAGCCCTCACCAAATAGCGACCAGACTGGATCGCTTCTTATTTTATGAGAGTATGCTCCAAGTTGGGAAAACTATTTCAACAAAGATACTACCCTATATAGGATCATACCACTAGCCCATTATCCTATCTTCGGGAAGTACTAACCTACAAAGGCCAAAATTGTTCAGATTTGGAAGGTTATGGATGAAACATCAAGACTTCCTACAAAATATAGATACTCGATGGTAGGAAAGAGTGGAGATGGGAGAAACAAACATGTATAGGTTCCAACATGAATTGAAATATGTCAAGCAAAAGATAAAAACTTGGAATAAAGAAGTCTTTGGGAACATCTTCGAAGTGAAATCACAATTGGAAAAGGAAATGGAGCTACTACAGAGGGAGATAATATAGAAGGGAAGATTGGAAGATAGTACACTAAAAGAAGGATAGCTAAGAAAGGAGATAGACCAAAGAGAGAAACAATAAGAGATATTGTGGATGAAAAAATATATAGTTAAATGGTTGAGGGAAGGAGACAAGAACACAAAAAAATTCCATAACTCTCTCCTCAATCATAGAAGCAAAAACATGATAACAACACTTAAAAACTTAGCAGGGAGAAGCTCGAAAAACATGAGGAAATAGAAGAAGAGCTACTAAACCACTTCAGTGGACTACTGCAAGAAATAGAGGAAGGTCATGAAGAGGCCACTCAAGCCATTATCCAATCTATTTTGACTCTAGTTTCTCCAAAGTAGAACCTTAATCTGATGCATCCAACAATTTTGTGTGAGGTGGAGAAAACAGTGAAAGAAATGGCAGCTGGGAAATCTCGAGCTTTGGATGGGTTTACCACATATTTTTTTCATACTTGCTATCCAATCATAGGAACATAAGTATGGGAGGTGGCAGAGGAATCACGTACCTTAGGAACAACACTACAAGCCTTCAATGCAATATTTATTGTGTTGATTCCAAAGGAGAAGGAAGAAAACAAAGTAGATAAGTTTAGAATGATATCATTATGCACTGTGATCTATAAAATAATCTCTAAAGTTATTTCTAACCGTTGGAAGCCTATCTTGAACTCAATCATCTCCCTAGAGAAAGGGGGGTTTGTAGAAGGTAGGAAAATTCTTGACGGCATTATCCTATCCCATGAATCTATTCATTCACTAGAAACCAACAAAAACCTGGGGATAATGATCAATCTAGACATTTCTAAGGGTCGTCATAGGTTAAACTAGAACTTCCTTAGCCACATGGCACTCACAACCTTCGGTTTCAACATCATTTGTATCATCTGGATTAGAAATATGGTATCTTCTACTTTCTTCTCCATTTTAGTGAATGACACACCCTCATCTACCTTTAACTCCTCCTGAGGCCTAAGGCAAGGGGACTGCTTATCCCATTTCATATATATCCTTATAGCATAAGGTGTGGGAAGATTCCTCAAGCATGCATGCTCCTCAAGATGCATTAAAGGAAATTCTCTTCACTTGAATTCTGAAACCTTATCTCATCTCCAATTCATGGATAACACTCTCCTAGTGGGGTCCCCACCCTTTGATAAGCTTTAGCTTTTAAATATTCCCTGGACACCTTTATGATGGCCTCTATTACCCTGATAAATCAAGCCAAATCCCAATTTTTCTTCTTCAATACCCCTCTTTCCATTCAAAGGAATATAGCTAGAGTCTTGAGTTTCCAAAGAGCTTCCCTTCCCTTAAACTATTTAGGGCCCCCCTTGCTAGATAGATCTCTTCATAATATCTCTTGGGGAGACCTTCTAAGTAAACTTGAAGTGAAGCTCGCAAGATGGACCTTTCGCTTCCTCACCCTTTTGGGGAGAATTTTGCTCATAAAGCCTGTTTTAAACTCAATGCTTCTCTACCCTTTTTCTGTGTTGGAAACCCCCACAAAAGTTATCAAAATTTGCAAAGGACCTTCTTATCGGGGAGCTTAGCAAAGGAAAAAAAAAGTGGGCACTAGAAGGCATGGGAAAAAGTGTGTTCTCCAAAGGCATGGGAAAAAGTGTGTTGGGATTATGTAACCATGAACAAGGATTATCCTATATTATTTTTTATCTTTTTACACTACTCCCATGGAACACTGGAGTATGATGATCAAAGGAGAATACAACCTATGATTTCTTTGATGTAATTCCTTAGTGATGATTAATGAAATCGACGACACAAAGTTTATATTTGAGCAATGAAGGAACAAGAATAGCAATGTTATTTTTTTAAAATTATAAATAATAATAATTTAATGTAGTTCGTCAAGTGATAATTTAATGAAATCGAACGAGAATAACAATGTTATTTTGGTAAATAATTATTAACAATAATTTAATGTAAATTTTTAATGATAATTTATGGGAAAATGGGTTTTTAATGTAGTTTTTATATTGTTTAACATACATAGGTTTGGATATGTTATCTCTTAATAAAAAAAAATTATAATCTTAAAAAAAAACTATAATCTTAAAAAAAATTGTTTTATAATTATTGTTTTTATAATTATTATTTTTATAAATTAAAATAAATATAATATTTTATAATAAAATATATATATAAATTCAAATAAACAATTTAATATTAATTTAAATTATCAATTTTAAAATGGTGTTATCAACTTATTGGTACAACTTCATGTGGATAGTTTTATCTTTACACGTTAATTTTCCATCTTGTAATTACATAATACATGATATGCAATACTACAACTTTTAATCACATAATACATATAGTGCAATAGTATAATTGGATATTTTACATCATTTTATTTTATTTTCTCAGTGGTATAAGTAGTTTATTAATGATGATCTCATTACATTGAGTTGTAAAATATAATAAAATCAAATTTATATTTTAATTATAAATTTATAATTAAAAAGTAGATAGGTATATGTATGGAGGAATATTTGATCTTATTCATGAGGATTATGTCAATTTCCTATTCCAAAAATTGCAAGTTAGAAACTATTTTTACTCTTTCGGAGATTGAATGAAATTACTAATTTATGATCTGACATGTACAAAGTGAAAACTTCATTTTCAATTATACCCTGAGATCATTTGAAAGAGTTTCATTTGCTTTTCTTCCATTCTGGTCTATGGTCTTTCTTGGCT